>CM046668.1:112518410-112832941 GCA_025594165.1 Tamias sibiricus
TCTGGACTTCTAGGCAGTTGTTCAGGGTCTTGGGAAGACTTGGGTCTTCCCCCTACAGCCTAAGCTGTTCTAGTATCCATGACTTTCTCCCTAATCAATCCATGTCCTGACACAGGCTTGGCATGCCTGGGTCTTGTCTAATAGGTGTACAAAAGGAAATGTAATGTATTCCTCTTTCCCCTTCAGTTAGAACAGGTGTACCAGGCCAGAGGGAAGAGCAGGCACCCAGGTGTTTCTGAGGGGTGGAGTGGGTGTTGTGGGAAGGAAGGCAGGAATACTGCCTGTGACCTTGGGGTACCTTCCCATGGGTACCTTCCCTTATTTCTTGTACCCAGCATCACCAGTTGGATCTACTCCCTAAGTATTGCCCAGGACCCACAACTTCTCTCCATTCTACTTCAGACTGCCATGATTTCAATGGGGGTAGCTGCAGCAGCCTTTTCACTAGATCTGCTTCCACTCTGGACCCTTCCCAGCAGCCAGGATTTTTTTTTTTTTTTTTTTTTTTTTTTTTTTTTTTTTTACCAGGGATTGAACTCAGGGGCACTTGACCACTGGGCCACATCCCCAGCCCTTTTTTGTATTTTATTAGAGACAGGGTCTCACTGAGTTGCTAAGTGCCTCACCATTGCTGAGGCTGGCTTTGAACTCGCCATCCTCCTGCCTCAGCCTCCCAAGTGCTGGGATTACAGGCGTGTGCCACTGCGCTTGGCTAGCAGCCAGGATTCTTAAAAGGTGTACTTCAAACATTACTCCTTTGCAGGAGGGCGGTTCTGTGATTATCTCTGGGCCTCAAAATACTGGGTCAGGGGCTGGGGTTGTAGCTCAGTGGTTGAGTGCTTGCCTAGCATGTGTGAAGCACTGGGTTCAATCCTCAGCACCACATAAAAATAAAAAGGTATTGTGTCTATCTATCACTAAAAATGTGTATATATTTAAAAAAATACTGCTGGGTGCAGTGGCACACACCTGTAATTCCAGCGGTTCAGGAGACCGAGGCAGGAGGATCGCAAGTTCAAAGCCAGCCTCAGCAAAATCGAGGGGCTAAGCAACTCAGTAAGACCCTATATCTAAATAAAATACAAAACAGGGCTGGGTTCAATCCCTGGTAAACCCCCCCACCAAAAAAAAAAAAAAAAAAAAAAAAAAAAAAAGAAAAAGAAAATACTGGGTTAGACATGGCTTCCCAGGGTTCTGCAGGCTCTTTTTCTTGCCCTTTCTCCTACCTCAGGAATTAAGACTGGCAGGGGTTGGGGGTACTGGGGATTGAACCCAGGCCTTGCACATGAAAGCTCTACCACTGAGCTGCATTCCCCAGCCCTTCTTATTTTTGAGACAGGATCTTGCTAAATTGCCCAGGCTGGCCTCAAACTTGCAATCCCACTCCTTGGCCTCCTGAGTATCTGAGATTACAGGCATGTGTCATCGTGCCTGGGAGTCTTGTGGCTTGTATTTTGGCTCTCTTTGGTCTCCCATGGGCTTGCCTTGGGTTCCTCATTCATCCCAAAACAACTTTTGCCTCAGGGCTTTGCATGTTTCTTCTACTGGAATACTTTTCCTAGTTCAGGGCTCAGTTGAAATCACTTCACCTAGGTCTTGCTCTTCTAATCCAGAGCAATCCCTGCTTCCATTGGAACTCACTCTTCATCACATGTGTTTCTGGGTGTTTCAGTTTACAACAGCACGTTTACTTGGCCATTGTTGGTCATGCCCACCAGATGGCGCTCCAGAGCCTTGACTGCCTCTTTTTTTTTTTTTTTTTTTTGGTACCAGGGATTAAACTCAGAGGCACTCGACCACTGGGACACATCCCCAGCCCTTTTTTGTATTTTATTAGAGACAGGGTCTCACTGAGTTGCTAAGTGCCTTCGCCATTGCTGAAGCTGGCTTTGAATTCGGATCCTTCTGCCTCAGCCTCCCAGGTGTTGGGATTACAGGCGTGCACCACAGCGCCCCGGCTTGACTGGCTCTTTTAAGACTAGGTCTTCCATGGGTAGCTGAGGCAGCTAGGGTGCCCACACCTGTAAGCCTAGCTACTCCACAGGCTGAGGAAGGAGGATTACAAGTTTGAGGCCAGCCTGGACAACTTAGATCCTGTCTGAAAATAAAAGGCTGGGGATGGAGCTCAGTGATAGAGTGCCCTTGAGTTCAATTGCCAATACCACAAAAATAAATGAATAAAGGCAGGTTGAAGTCAATGATTTTATTTACAGAACTGAGGGTCAACCTCCAGAGGATATGAACTAGCCTACTTGTCTAGCCCCCATGTGGATTTAGGAGGAGGGAGTAGCCACAGCAATATGCCCATTCAGGAAAGTTTCACTTCCAGCAGATGATGATGTTGGGGTCATTCTCCAGACGCTCATCCAGTTCATGGTAACTCATGCCTGCATGGGGTAGGGGAGGTGAGGTCAGTGATCTTGGCCTACCCACCTCGCCCTGACCCTACCATGTTTGACCCACTGCCTGCCTCCACCTGTCTTGCAGCAGATCTCATCATAGCTGTGACAGCCTGTGTAAAGCCGGGCAGGGTGGCTTCGCTCCTCTCGAGACACCCGCACAGGATATTTCTGTAGTCTTCGGATGAGATTCTTCATAAGCCCAAACTGAATCAGTTTCCTGGGATAAGGATTGGGGAAGAGGTGTGATGCTTTGGTCAGTCCTCTTTCTAGCCATACCAATTCTTTCCTTCAGTCTTCTGTTCAATTCTATCTCAGTGGCCGGGCTGGCCTGCAAGCTTATCATCCCCAGGAATCCTCCCTGGATTAGCAGTGCCACAATTCTGCTCACTGGGAATACCCTGCTTCTTCTCTGACCCAGAGTTCCTCCAGAGAGACAAAGAGGGTCCACCTTCCCTCAGGCAACCCCTTCATGTCCCAAGGAATGGCCCTCTGACCGTTCATCAACATGCTGCAGCTGCTGGGGGTGGCGGCCAATGAGGTCTCGTACAGTAGTGCCAGGGCTCAGGCTGCAGTACAGCTGGAACACATCCCGGAGACTGGCTCTTTTGTGCCCTGTGGGTGCCAGGGTCAGCTCACCAGGTGGTCCTCCCCTTCCCAAGATATCTCCCCAGAGCCCACTACTACCTTGCTTGGTCACGTAGGATAGACATGCCTCCTGTAGGGACTTGTCATCTACAAGATCCTGGACCTTGGGTGTTGGGCAGTACACGTTGGAGTACTAGAGAGTAGCAGAAGGCACAGGGACCTGAGTGAGGGGCCGGGAGGCTGGGCCAGACATGGCATATACTTCACTAAACCATATCCCAAATTCACCTACCTGGAGAATGGACACCAGTGTCACAACACCATAGTACCTAAGAGAGAGAGCTGAGCTCAGCTTCTGAAGATTAGGCCTTTCTAGCTCCATACTCAGGGACCTGGGTTCTTTCCTGGCTGGTGACCCTATGTTAGGCATGACTATTGCCCCACTCACAGCAGATTCTGTATGGCGATGCGCACCAGGTTGAGCTCTACGTCTGCCTCAGCAGAGATCTTCTGGACATGGCGGAAACCATCGATGTATGGCAGGATCTGGCAGAGCAGGGCAAAGTCAGTGGGATTAGGATGAGGCCAGGACTGTGGCCAGCACAAGGCGATGCTACTCAGGAACAACTGGCACACCTGTTGTGTGGTGAGGTCCCACTGTGAGTTGAAGAAGTCCTCCTTGTCCTTGGTAAAGACAGGCACATCATACTCTTGGGCCACAGGCGGGTCTGGCCGCTGTTCAATCACCTTCAAGTGGATAGTGTTGGACTCATCTGCAGGGGACCCCACCCATATTCTCAGTGCCATCTCTCCTGAGAGGCCCTCAATTACCATCCAGCCTTTCCAGTATCCCTTGAGGCAGACAGGTGGCTCTGGGTGGGGGTCATTCTTCCCCTTTTATGGAATGAGAAACTGAGGTCCACAGGGGAAGGAATATACAGAAGGAGCAAAACTGGAGAGCTCTGCTGGCTGCCCCCCCCCAACCCCAGCCCCATCATGTACTGGACCCTGGGCATCACCTCAGTCACTGGCTATTTCCTGGCCACCAGTTTGTTCAAGAGTCTTGTCCTTTTCCCCCAATGGCTGTGCTCACCTTCTTCTTCCACTTTCCCATCCCTCCCCTCTGTTGTCCTTGCAGAGGCTGGGCCATACCAATGGGTAGAGTGCATCGGCCAGAGGCGTTCAGTTCCTCCAGTAAGATGGTCATTATGGGCACCAACTTCTGCTTGCTTTCCTCTGTAGACACGAAGCTGCTCTCTAGCTGGATAGAGCATAGACAGCATAGTGGGTATACCCCAAGGCACTTGGCTAACTGGATGCCCTACCTGGGTCCTGAGCTAGCTGTCAGGACCAGGGAGACTTTGGAGACATAGGAACACTTTTCCCAACTTTGCCTGCCCAAACCCATCATTTTGCAGACCTCCAGTGTGGTCAGATAGCCAGCCAGCTTTTTAACAATGGGCTCGAGGGCACAGGTCTTGGCCTGGGCATCACATACGAATCCCAGGTTGAAGAGGAGAGCATTGCGGCTATACTTCTTGTGTTCAATGCACACAGGGCAGCCGA
The DNA here is from genome assembly GCA_025594165.1 of Tamias sibiricus. NCBI lineage: Eukaryota > Metazoa > Chordata > Mammalia > Rodentia > Sciuridae > Tamias > Tamias sibiricus. The sequence continues at coordinate 112,522,964 of CM046668.1, forward strand.
TCAGCTTCTTTTCCATGGCTGTGCTGGATGGGTAGAACAGAGTCAGGTCTCCCCAAGTCTGTCCCCTCCTCCTGGGACCCCTTCACCCCCCACCCAGACAGGGCCTCACACAGTGATGAGCTTGTTTTGTAGCTCTGGCTTGGTGATGATGTACACTTGGACGGTGTCAAACAGCTCCCTGGAGATGAAGTCCTCAGGGACCTGGGGAAGGGAGTGGCAAGAGGCCCCTGAGTGGACATTGGGAATGGGTGGAGTGCACAGGGTGCATTCATAGGTGCACCCACCATTACCACCTTCAGGTATAAGTACTCTTCTCTAGCATTTTCCTCTCTCCCATTCACCCAGGCCTACCACTCCTTGGTGTTTCCAAACACAGTGTTCTCCCAGGCTTCTTGGCTTTTGCATTTGTTGTTCCCTCTATCTGGAACCTCCGTCATCTAACTTGCTATGCATCATTTGAGTTTCAATCCAGGGATTCTCTTAGACCAATCACCCCCACCTTCCATGGGACCTGGCACCTCCCCTGAACCTTACAACTGGATTTTCCCACAAGCACAGCTCATGTGACATAGTATATTTCCTTTGCCACAACAGGAGCCGGGGGACCTGGGTCTGATTATCCTTTCTATTCACGGGTATCCGGGAATGGATAGAGATGCCCCCGTGCAGCACGGGGATCTAGCGGCTCCCGGGAGTGTCCCTCTCCCCGCCTAGTTTCGCGATCCCGGGCAGCACCTGATAGGTGATCTTTGGTCCCAGCGTGGGGTGGAACTCGCTGAAGAAAATGCATTCGATGCGGCAGCTGCTGCCCATGGCGCTAGCGAGTCCTGGGTCTGTAGCTTCTAGTCGTTCGCGCGGAGGCACCCCTACTCCTGGGAACACTTGTCAGAAAACAGTCCTGAGGCCTGCGCCACTATGTCACGCAGTCTTGCGCGCGCGCGCACACGCACGCACGCACGCACTCGCGCACGCGCTCGAAGCCGTCTGCTCAGTAGAGTTCGCGTAGCGAGATTCAGAGGCGGGACTTGGGAGAGGGCTCTTCCCAGGAAGTCCCGGGTGGGTAGACGTCGCACCCGGAAGTGAAGCAGCCACGACGGAGCGGTGGCGTGCGCGGCAGGGTCCCTGCTATTCAGCTTTCTTTTGGGAGGAAACCACCACGTCGGGTTGGCGCTGCAGGTGAGGTAGGCAGAGCCCTCGCGTGAAGGGACAGCGTGTTAGCGGCACTTGATGGGGGGCACTGCGCGAAGGGATTCAGGCTGTAACTGGGACGCATCTGGGAACTACAATTCCCGTAGTGCTTCACGCGCTCCCAGCTGGCGTTCCCACCAGCGACAGGGTGGTGCATGCTGGAATTTGTAGTCTTACGTGGCCTTGCGTATCCTACCTGACAAGTGGTCTAGTGATCAATACCAATTTAGATGCAGGTAGACACTAACAGGTAGATCCTGACAGGGTTGCCGGTCCTCTCCTGGCCAGTTGTGACTATTCCTGCCACTGGTCTTTGTTTTTTCCTACCATAACTTCTTGGAAGAGGGTGGCATTCTTGCTTTGCAACTCTTCCTCCAGTGATAGGCGTGGACAGTGGGCACCTGACCCTTGCCAATGCTACTATGTTTTCAGGCTACAGCTACCGGCCTGACTGACCATGGCCCTTTCTGTGGAGACCGAGTCGCACATCTACCGAGCTCTGCGCACTGCCTCTGGGGCTGCAGCCCACCTTGTGGCCCTGGGCTTTACCATCTTTGTGGCTGTGCTTGCCAGGCCTGGTTCCAGTAAGTAGAATTCATAGTTGACTTCTGGGAAGGGAAAGGCAACTTTTCCTGGGGGACCAAGAACAGTAGGAAATCTTGGGCCTAACTCTTGGGAACCGGGCTGGCTGGCTGAGGAATATTCTTTGTAGAAGGGATGATGCTCTGGATGAAGCATGGGGTGTGAGGGCTTTGACAGCTTAGCCAAGACTCACAGAGCACATGGTTTGTCTTTCCTTTTCTTGATGCACCTCTTGGGAAATGCTGGAGGAAGGAGGGAGAACTGCTAGAGGAGTGGCAAGCATGGCCTGTGGTCTAGGTAGATAGAACCAGTGTGGAGTCAGCTTGTTGCAGCAAGGGGGGGGGGGGGCTCACATTTTGGCAGCACCTCCTTAGGAGATGGGCTGCCCTTATTCCTCAACCTGTAGGGATTGGTATTGCTGGTTTCTTCTTGCTTCAGCCCCACGAGGTCTCCTCTTCTCATTCCAGGCCTGTTCTCCTGGCACCCTGTGCTTATGTCTCTGGCTGTAAGTAGTGGGTCTGGACAGCTCTCGGGTGGAAGCATGGGTATGGGTGGTAACCCTGGTAGCCTCTGAATCCTTGTGGACATTTAGTGTCTGTTTGTAGGAGTTGCATACTCCAATTCTTGTCCCGGTATGTTCCTGACTTGAATCATAGTATTTGAGACCCAGTACAGCTGGGTGTAGTGGTGTACACCTGTAATCCCAGCTACTGGGGAGGCTGAAGCAGGAGGATCGCAAGTTCAAGGCCAATCTTGGCAATTTAGTGAGACCCTATCTCAAAAAAAAAGGGGGGGGGGGCTTGGGACATAGTTCAGTGGTTGAGGGCTCCAGGGTTCAATCCCCAGTACCACACACACACCAAAAACAAACAAAAAACCTAGGACAAATGGGTAAGGTTTAAAAACAAAATGAGACTTTTCCCATCTCCAGGCAGGAAGCTGAGAAATTGCATTTGGATGGCCCTTTTTACCTTAAGTTTGTGGTGATATGCATCTTATTTTCCCTGAAACAGTGCACCCGTGTGGTCAGCTCTTGCCAAGAAATTGTATCCCTACATCCCCATGGGAGGGAAACAAAGGTTTTGAATCATTTATAACTGCCACATCTCGGACTTTGTTTGCTAGGTAACAACAGAGATGACATTTCAGGATAGCACCTAGGAAGATGTGTGAAGAGGCATCTGTCACTGACTATTCAGGGAAGATGTTCTGCCCCACTAAATGGGTAGTTTTGCTAGGGAGAGAATTAAGAAGGGGAATCAGCCCAGGTGCATTGACAACTAAGAGGATCATTTAAAGCCCTCTTATCTTTCGCTGGGACAGCACCCTCACTTGAGTTTCCTTCTCCATCTCCTCAGTTCTCCTTCCTGATGACCGAGGCACTATTGGTGTTCTCTCCTGAGAGTTCGCTGCTGCGCTCCCTGTCACGGAAGGGCCGAGCACGCTGCCACTGGGTGCTGCAGCTACTGGCTCTGTTGTGTGCACTGCTGGGCCTTGGTCTTGTCATCCTCCACAAAGAGCAGCTTGGCAAAGCCCATTTGGCTACACGGCATGGACAGGCAGGGCTGCTAGCTGTGCTGTGGGCAGGGCTGCAGTGCTCAGGTGGGGTGGGGCTGCTTTACCCCAAGCTGTTGCCCCGATGGCCCCTGGCGAAGCTCAAGCTATACCATGCCACTTCTGGGCTGGTGGGCTACCTGCTGGGTAGTACCAGCCTCTTGTTGGGCATGTGCTCACTCTGGTTCACTGCCACTGTCACTGGTGGAGCCTGGTACCTGGCTGTGCTATGCCCTGTCCTCACCAGCTTGGTCATCATGAACCAGGTGAGCAACGCCTACCTATACCGCAAGAGGATCCAACCATGAACTCTTCCCAGCCAAGGGAAGCCTGGATTTGCCTCTCAGCATTCTGGGGCTGGGGACCTCCTGAACTCTCTTACCTGATTGGGTCAGGGGATACTTCAGGCACTGGGGCAGTAGGAGACCCACGTGTGACATTTTTGCTTCTCATGCTAGAGTGCCTCCCCTGTCCTTCTCTTTTTGCTGCCATCCCAGAGGAGCATATGGATCATGTGTCTGGATAAAGCTGGGATTGCAAGACTGCCTGCACAGCAATGCAGCTTATACTTGTACTGGCTTGCTCAGAAATTATGGAGAAAAAAGTGAAATAAAAATGACTGAAAAGACTGATGGGAGGAGCAGCTTAGAGTTGTAGATGGTTCTTACTAATGCTATCAGCATTAAGAAGTAGGCAGCTTAGCAAGGTGGGGGCCCTCTCTGAATGGTGGAAGTTCTCCCAGCACACAAGTCCCTAGGATATGGCTGCTGAGCTTCCATCTCCCAGCTACTGACAGCTGGAGTGTCCACACTATGGGGGCTAGATATAGACTGACAAGGTGGGAGCTGGGAATGGGCTGTCTCCGTAGGTGTCAAAAGTAGAATACTCTTTGTGGTGAGTCATGGGCAAGAACAACAACTCATGATGGAGAGAACCTCAACTGTCAGATCCTTTGGGTAAGGGCAGAGGGCTTCCTGAATGAGGACTGGAGAGAGGAAAAGGAGTGAGGGTCTGAGGCAATGACTCTGGGAAGGCCACTTGGCAGTAGATATATAGTGGTGGAAGGAAGGCACACTGGGGCAGTGAGCTTTCTATCCAGCTGGAGTTGCCATGGAGAGCCTTGGAGCCAGAGTAAAGACTATTTAACTTCACAGTTGAGCATGTGAGGGCCGCACAAGGTGGCCTGACAAAGTCTAGGAGTCATACCTCAAAGAACTGCTTTATTGATACTGTGAGGCTGGGCTTGGTTGCCCACTCAAGTGGTCCTGTAGAAAATACCTGGGAGCTGTGGCTGTTCTGGCCCAGAAGCAGTCACGGCCACAGCAGAGGGAAACAAGAAATCCTGACATGAACACAGTCTTCCTGGGGGTGGTCAGGGATGTACAGCCTTGTGCTGGCTCCTGCACTGGCTGGGCTCCCAGAACATTTTTGGCAAATGCAAATCCTTGCCTTGAACAGGGCTCAGGGCTCTTGGCAACCAGTTTCAGATGTGAGAGCCAGCCCAGGAGCTGTGGCACCAGTGTTCCTGTAGTTACTTGGGGCTGAGGTATAGTCTCACCTCAGATGGAGTTCTGGATTGGCCAATGCCTCAGAGGTCCCATGCCCAGGATAGTGGTTATCTGGAGTCAGAACCAGGTAGCAAGGGTCCTGGGTACCGTTGGTGAGAAACAGCAGGTGGCCATGGAAGACTCCAGCAGGCCTTCTTCCCTCTTAAAGCAGTCAGTGCCCTGGAGTAGCTGAGAGGCATCATTGAGGGCTTGGGAAAGGAGGGGCTACACTCAAGGTGGTCTGGAGTTACAGCTTTGGGGGAGCTGCCTCGAAGGTGATGAGGCTGGATTCGGGAGTAGCCCCCCTTCCTGGGGACGTGGGAGCCTTTTCTGAGGGCAGGGGGCTGTCACCTTTGGCCCCAGATTCTTCTTCATCATCATCCATGCTGGGCCAGGTGGACTGGTCCTCCACTCGCTTCAGCCGCTCATTGAGGGCCTTCAAAGCCAGTTGCCTGGGGCCAGAGGAGACAGGACAGGTCACTCTGGGTTTTTCTTGGCACATATCCTGTACCCTTCCACTGTAGTCTATCCTCTCTCTCTACCATATAGATTCCTCCCCCAGAATCTATTCTCCACACAGGACCCAGGACTCCCCAGAAATTGAATTAGGGCCCGTGCTGCCATCAGAATGAGGACCAGAAGGCTCTGTAGTCTTTCCTTCATAGCTTATGATGCCTCAAGGCTGAGAAGGCTAGCTGGATGTCTGCCAGACTGACCACCAGATGTCCATGGCCAGGAAGAGTTCTGAATTTGATGTATGAGGGTGGGCAGATGTAATGCTCCAAGGCAGATGGGTGGAATGGCAAGTCCCTGGAGATGGGCACCTGCTTGGGCACTAACATCACATCCAAGGATAGGTTCATTAATTCTCCCTTTCCTTGTTAGGGGTATTTTAAGCCTCCTGGCAAGGGTTTCTGGGAAAGACTGGAACTTAGTACCTCCCTTAGCTCAACCCAGGAAACAGAGCCTACTTGGGTCAGTACACCCCTCTTAACTCTAATGTTTTCATTTCTAGAGAATCCCCAAAGCCACTAAGACCTGTGTTAGAACAGGCTTTTAGCAGAGTCCTTGCAAGAGGTGAAGAAGAGAAAAGCCCATGTGGGTAGGGCACAGGCCAGAGCCTGTTTTCATGGGACAGACCCTTGGAGACACCACTTTGGGGGAGATGGGAAAGTCTACAAGAAGGTATTCACATGTACCCCAGGCCACCAGAGGGTGGAGTAACAATGCTGCCAGACAACACACCCAATAGTGGCCACTGCCCGCTCCTGATGCTTCAGCTTCTCTGTGCCACCAATGTGGGGACAGTCTGTGTAACCTTCCAGGTTCCAGCAGAGAACCAAAATCTGCACTATGCCAAGGATAAGGAGAGGCAACAAGGACATGAGTATAGAAAACCCAGTATATTTCCCCCCTGCCCTTCAACCTGGCACATGGCAAATTGGAATTGCTGGGACAGTTCTTCACTGTTACTGCCATGTCGCCCTTCCCAGAGATGGCCTTGTCAATTCTGTCTAAAGCTTGCCAAGGCAGAGAGATAGTGTCATGCTAGTCACTTCTTCATAAGGGTCAAAGATGTTTCTTTGATGGGGGCTGGGGTTGTAGCCCAGGCAAGCACTTGCATGTGTGAGGCACTTGGTTCAATTCTCAGCACTGCATATAAATAAGTAAATGAACAGATCCATCAACAACTGGGAAAAAAAAGATGGGAAACCCTGCATTCTCCTACTTAGTAGCCTTTTGGGTCTGAGAGTGGCATGCAGTCAGATAACAAATTGGTTGGAGGAAAAACCCCCACCTCCACTATGCTAACAATCTTAAGGCTATGCCAAGAACCCATCTCTTGCCCTATCTTCACCCACTCTCTGCCTCTCTGGTCCATTTTTTTGGGCAGGTTTTCCTTTCTTTCTTTCTTTTTTTTTTTTTTTTAAATATTTTAATTTATTTGCTTTAGTTGTACACAATGCGTTTTATTCAATGTATTTTATTTATACGTGGTGCTGAGGATCGAACCCGGGTCACCCTCGTGCTAGGCGAGCGCTCTACCGCTGAGCCACAATCCCAGCCCAGGTTTTCCTTTCTTGAGACAGGGTCTCACTAAGTTGCTAAGACTGGCCTTGAACTTGTGATCTTCCTGCCTCAGCCTCCTGAGTCACTGGGATTACAGGTATGTACCACCTGAATAGCTGAGGGCAGCTTAGTTCCTCCCAGGCCCAGCCCACCTGGCCTTGTCTCCTTCACTGGATATGGTCAAGACAAACCTGCAACTTATCAACCATAGAGACTACTAGACTGTAGGGCCCTGGATTAGGCCCTCACAGCATGCTGTCAATGCTTTCCCACACATCACCTTGGACCATCAGGTGGAAACTCCTTCAAGGAAGGGGTGTGTTTTACACTCAAGTGTACTGCCCAGTGGAGAGTAAGCTCAGGGATAAATAACTCTTCCACTGAATTCACAGAGCTTCCTGCCAGGAACCTATTTCATAGATGAGGAAAAGTAGGAACCTTTGACAAATGCAAAGGTACAGGACTGTATCAGATTACCCAAAACAAAACAAAAAACCCCAAGAAACCTCAAGAATAATGTTGTAAATGGAGCTGGGGATCTTATAGAAACTGGGACCACTCTGGGAAACCCACAGATCCAGGAGAGCTCTTAGCTGAATTAAAAAAGGTCTCTCCTGGGGCTGGGATTGTGGCTCAGCGGTAAAGCGCTCGCCTAGCATGTGCGCGGCCCAGGTTCGATCCTCAGCACCACGTACAAATAAACGCATTGTGTACAACTAAAGCAAATAAATAAATATTAAAAAAAAAAAAAAAAAAAAAAAGGTTTCTCCTGCCTTGGCCAAAGTGCAGCCAGTGAATAATTCAGCCAGGATGCCTAATGCGGTAGATGGCTAATTTACAGATAATTCAAAGGTCTCCACTATCTTGTGTAGTACACAGGCTTCTAAGGTGGGTCATACAGCCAGTCCCCTGGGTTTGGTGACACCTCCCTGCTTGCAGGTTAAATTTGGTAATACCCTAAGCTTCCCTCAGTACGTGGCAGAGAAGCATGTATCTGAATTAAGACTCAGGAAGAGGACATGGTTCAATATTTGGAAATTGGGGTGACCCAGACCATTTCTTAAGGGCCCCAGGCCTTCTTCCCTGGTCCCCACCCCTTTCACAGGGGAAAAAGGACTAACAGGTTGTCTTTGGCTCCCACAGTACCAGTGTCTACGATTCAGAAATTCTGAGGCAAGGCCACAGTGATGCATACCTCCATTAGCCCCTCACACGGAACCAAAAGAAACAGCATTTTTTTGAGACTGAAACAGCCTGAGTGGTGAGAAAAGCACACACCAGAGCCCAGACATCTGCATCTGTATGCTAAATTCTTAAGGCCAGACTGGGTTTCCTCTCTGAACCTGCCCCAACACCTGACTGTAGATTTCTTATACACATCAAGCACCTCAACAGGTGGCATGTGACTTCGACCAACACTCTCTTAGCTTCCCAAGATTTTGGAAGGTTTCACAGTACCTTCTCCGCTCTGCGTCTTGAGGGTCTGTGCCTGGGAGGCTGATGGTGATGGAGGATGGGGCTCCCACATCATAGCGTTTCACTGTCTTCTGGCATATCTTTACTTTCACCAGGAGACTATGCACCAAGTTCGCCAGCAGCCCCACCACAGGCTGCAGGATCTCAGGGAAGAAGGTGGCAAAAGCAAAGTGGTCAGCCATGTCCCCTCGGCCTCGGCTATGGCGCTGGTAGAAGCGAAGATACACCCAACTGGAGAGAAGCCCAAAGCCATAAGAAGCCAGTGCTGGGCTCTGGAGCAGTGTGGCCAGCCGCAGCAGTAGCAGCAGTGCCAGTAGCAACATTGGCACTACGCTGACGCGCACCTGGGGCACTCGCAGGACCACACAATCCCCCATAGTTTGCTTGAGTGCCACCAAGACACCACCTAGGAAGCCCAGAGCGCCATGGATACGGATTGTGAACAGGTAGACCAAGTTGAAGGAAGCCATATAGGTGAGGAGGTAGGCGAAGGCCCCCAGTAGCCCCACAGACACATTCACCACCGAGAAGAAGATGAGCAGCTCCAAGGCTCCCCAGAGGGGTTCCAGCAAACGCCCAGCCACCACCACTGTGGCCAGACTGATGGCCACGTCCCACACGTGCTGCTCCATGAGCCCATGGGTGGCCAGGGTCCAAATCCAGAAGTTGGGAGGAAAGAGGTAGCCTGGGGTGACCGCCAGGCAGCCCGTGTCTACTGCGAAGGAAAGCAGGTAGATGAACAGTACTGCTGCGCACAGTGCCTTCACCACCACGCTGGCGCTGGCCAGGATGGCCCCCAAATGCTGGCGGGCACCAGGTAGGGCGCGTTGCATTTTCCTGGTAGGCGTTGGCCTGAGGTGAAGGTTAGGAAGGTGGGCTAGGGGCCTCCCCGGGGCCTCGTACCAGTCCGGCCCCGATGGGAGGCCCGGGCTCGGCCTAGTCACTGGCCTATCGCCCTGGTGAAGGTTCCTCTTCCGGTCGGGACGGGCTCGGGTCCCAATGGGCTTTTGTTGCCGGCCGGAGTCTAGGCCCCTCGCCCCGGACCTTTAGGATGGCCCTGGGCGGCTTTGGCACGCCTGCCTGCCTGCCCAGTAGGCCCCGCGCCAGGCTGACTGGACTAGCTTTGATCTCAGGGCTGGGGCACCTCCATCCACTCCTGGGCTCTGGTCCGCGCGGGACCGGTACCTCGTTCCAGGTCCGAGTCACGTCGGGTCAGCTCCAGGTGGGCCTCAATCCTGACTTCCACCGTACCTCCTCCCTTCTCAGGGGCCGACAAACAGGGGTGCTGCGCTTGCGTGCTCCGGCGGCAGCGGCGGCCGGATGCCTTCTGAGCTCCTGTCTTCCGGCTCTTTGGCATGCTGGGATACGGAGTCCTTGGCTACAGTCCTGGAAGAGGGGAACTTGGTTTCTAGGAAGAACTACAAGTCCCAGGAGACTGTGCGCCTAGCTGGTCCTGTCTCTGATGGAGAAGGGTGAGCTGGGAATTGTAGAGCTCTGGGCTGTTTCCGCCTGTTCTTGGTGGGTAGAGGAAAGAGCTTGCAAACTTCGGGAAGTTGAGAGTTGGGGGTTCAGGAGGTCGCACCGCAACAGGCCACACATTTGCTGACTCCATTTATGATATGTGCATGTACATAATAGTGAGTGTGTTCTTTTGTGGTACCAGGGATTGAACTCAGGGGCGCTCAACCACTGGGCCGCAAACCCCCCCCCCCCCCCCTTTTTTTTGTATTTTATTAGAGACAGGGTCTCACTGAGTTCCTAAGTGCCTCGCCATTGCTGAGGCTGGCTTTGAACTCGCGATCCTCCTGGCTCAGCCTCCCAAGTGCTGGGATTACAGGCATGAGCCACCGCGCCCGGCAATAGTGAGTGTGTTCTTGTGGGCTTTTGTGTGGGTGAGGACGTTAGATGGTTCTGGTGTGTGTAATAGTGTATGAAGCCCTGGAACGTTTAATGAATGTGGCCTGACCGGAATCCTTGCTCCTCTGTCATTTGGCGGCAGTGTGGCATTGGCTAAGTTCTTGAATCTTTTAAAAAATCAGTTTCGTGTACTTTAAAATGGAGATGACAGGACCTTCCTTACACTAAGAAACAAAGGGGACAAAAGTGTAGAATTGGTCCACCTTGGATATTCAGATTGCCTTTGTTACAAGTGGAGTGAACCCAGGGTTTCATCCCTCAAAAGGGTGATACTGGAATGCCTCAGTGATTCTTCTCTCCTACAGAGACTTCTGAGTATTGCTGGAGTTAAAAAGGTCTTCCCACAAGCCAGGGTCAGACCTCACTTCTCACCATTGTGACTTCGGACAGGTTGTTTCTTGCCATTTTGTTATTGTTGTATATTGAATTACTTTAAAAGGTGTGTGCTTAATTAAAATAATTATATAACAAGGGACTCTTATAAAGTGAAGAATCCCTTTCAGCCACTAATCTCAGTTCCAACTGCCAAATGTGTGCATAGCCTTCCAGTTTACAGAGTATTGGCTCCCTTTATCTTTGAGGTTTGGGTTCCCACTGGATGCCACACACCAGGGTGGAGTTGCCAGACTAAGTAAATAAAAATACAGGGTGCTCAAATTTGAATTTCAGATGAACAATAAACGTTTTAGTATAAGCATGTTCCATGCAATATGAGAAACACATTTCCCTACTGAAACATTATTTTTTTAAAATATTAATTTATTTACTTTAGTTGTACACAATGCAATGCATTTATGTGTATGTGGCACTGAGGATCAAACCCGGGCCGCACATGTGCGAGGCAAGCGCTCTGCTGCTGAGCCACAACCCCAGCCTGAAACATTATTGTTTATCTGAAAAATAAAAATTGACTGAGCTTTCTATATTTTATTTGGGAGCCTACCCCAGAACCTGAGGGGCTTTCAGAGCATGGGAACTGTCTTGAGATTAAGGGTTAGGTGTTATTCTGTGGCTAATCCCAGCAGAGAAGTGAAGAAAGCCCCATCTTAGCTGACACTTGAATGTCCTCTTTCATGTTTAGCATCCAAGGTCCCATTCTTGCCACCACCTTCTTTCTTAGACTTTGGCTGATTTTTACCTTTATCCTGCGAGGGAAAATATTTCATCTTTCTCAGTATACTCATCTGCCCCAGGAAGGATTCACTAGTAACAACCCTAAGACTGTGGCAGATGACCGCCAGCTAAGTGTAAGTGAGCAGAGTCCCTGGTCCTGTCAGTGTTGCAGAGTGAGAAGAGTGAGCACTGTCAGCACCCTTTAGAAAACCTCTGAACTAGTGGTTACAATTCTCTCCCCCAAGAGGGGTATGGTGGCACATGCCTATAATCCTAGGTACTCTAGAGGTTGAGGAAGGAGGATCATAAATTCAGACCAGCCTGGGTAATTTAGCAAAACCCTGTCTCAAGATAAAAAATTAAAAGGGGCTGGGATGTAGCTAAGTGGTCTGTCAGAGAATTTGCAAAAACTGACTTGGCTTCTGGCCTCCCCTGGTCAGGATAGAGCCCACATTTGCTTGTGAGTGGGCCAGACACTGACCTCCCTGGAATAGCAGGATGGGGTCCTTGAGCACCAGCAAGTATCAACTTCTGGTTGTGTGGCTCCAGGAGGAGGACCTGAGTCTCAGACCCCAGTAGTTGGACCAGGTGGCCAGACTCCAGCCTGAACTGATATCTCATTACTATTTTCATTCCTTCAGGACTCGGGCCTTGCCTTGAAGCTCTAGGAGGCTTATTTATTTATTTTTAAAACAGCTTTTTCCTGGAGGCTTGTGAGATAATATGATACAAAGTATGACAAGGGTCTGGATCTTATTAGTCACTGGAAGAATCATGCCCATGAAGCATCATGCCCTGTGGCCACCAGGGACCTGAATTGCCATGGCCTTCTCCCAGCAGAATAGGGTGATGGCCCCTTGTCTTCATAGCTATCCAATCCTCACCCAAAGCTGACACAGTAGATATAAACTGTTTGAAGTGAAAATATGAACATTATTTAATAACTGATCTTCTGTAATAAACCATTTGAAAATATTTTACAAGGAATCACACACACGATATTTTACAAAGTTTCTTGACTTTTTGTCGCTGTTGTTTTTCCGACATGTCTGTACAAAATACAACAACAAAAAAAGGGCAGAGAGGAAATGGCCCCCCAGTCCCCCAGCCCAAGGTAAGGGGGCAGCCAGGTCAGGTGGGTGATGAGAAGGATCAGACCCAGCTGGGGGTTGGACAACTACCTGATGGGGATTGTTTTGTCTGTTTTTCTGTTTTTTAAACTTAAAATATATATTTATTTTTCTGTATATGTTTGTTTCATTTTTATATTCTCCATTGAGCACCTGACTACACTACAGTTACACACGCGCCCCCCACAGGACACAACTGACATCCAGGCAGGGCACACATAATGGACACCCACCCTGGCACCAGCAGCGGGCATGAACCATACAAACATACTGAGAAAGCAACAAGCAACGTGACATTAATTAACGGGGCCATTAATTAATGCATCACCCTCCCCCCTCCTCCCAGTCCATTTGATCCCCGTGGCTACATCCCCATGCCCTCAGTCCCCTACTGGCCCTCAGACTGGGATGCCTTTTAGGGAAATGATCAAAATGAATGGTGTGTAAGAGATGTGCCCAAGGCCCAGCCTCTGTGTGCACAGTGCATGTATGTGTGAGTGCAAATATATGTTCAGCAGAAGAAGGGCAGTTTGGCCTCCTGGGCTCAGGGAGCATGAGAGAGTGTGTGTGAGAGAGGGAGGGGGAAGGGAAGGAGGGAGGGACATGGGAATGGGCATAGGCCTAGTGTGTAAGGGCCAGATTGGGGATGGGATGGCCCAGCCAGGAGAGTCCAAGTTTCCCTTGCTAAGGCAAAGGGCAATGTCTGGCTGGGGTTCCTCTGCCGAGGGGTGTAGGCAGTGGCATGTGGTCCTGCTGTGGGTTTGATACTAGTGAGAAATGGTTACAATGAGCACCTGGCAGGGTGAGGGGCACTTGGGGGACACTGGTGGCTAGGGATGGGGCAGAGGGATCTTTACCCTCTGCCCGAGCATTTGGCACTGTTTGACATTCAGCTTTAGAAGATGGGGAGGATCAGCTGGGCTGGAGCTCAGATTAGAGGCAGGTGGCAAGTAAGAGAGAGCATGCTTGTGCCAACCCTCCCACCAGCCCCCCCACCCCCGCCCTGTGTAAGGCTTTGTGAGCCCCCCATTGTATGTGTGTCTCTGTGTCTGTGTTTATGTGTGCCCTCTGGGGTCTGTCTAGTGTGAGTCTGGTTTCTACCCTCAGGGTTCCAGGTGTGTATGGGGGTGTGTCTAAAACTGATGTCATTGTGAGACTGGTCTGACACCTGTAGGGTTTGGGGGGTGGGGATGACTGTAGGCCTGAAAGCGGGCAGGAGCCCATGGGCCTTAAACTGTCATCTCACCTCCCTCCATTATTCCCAGGGAAACTAGGTTTGGGCTTGGGTGGGGCAGCGGGGCTAGGTTAGAGGGGTCCAGTTGAGGCAGGATGGCCTACACAAAGGAAGCCTTTAGGCAGGGCAGGCAGGTGAGGCCTGGTTTGGCACCAGTACATGTGGCCTCCCTGTCCCAGTCCATTGGGGTGAGTCCAGGGTCTGGGACACTTGAACAGTTCAGCGGTGAGACATATCCTGGGTGCCAAAGACTGTGGCGCCCTCCTTTGGGACCCCCCCACCCCAAGGCACAGGCTCTTAGAGCCTGGCGAACACAGGTCCTTAAGTGGGGGAGGGGCAAGGCTGTAAGGCGGGAGTGCGGGGCGGGGGGGGGGTGTGTGGCGGGCAGGGTGTTGGGGGCGGGTAGGGTTGGCGCTCAGAGGCGGCGAGAGGGGGCGAGGGTGTGGACTTGAAGCTGCGGCCGGGGTGGCAGGCCGAGGAGGAGAAGAAGCTGCAGGGAGACCAGGACGCCCAGCGACGGCGGGAAGGAGGCTCCGCGGCCACAGTCTGAGGTATCTTCCTGCGGGGAGAGACAAGGAACTGGTTGGCCCGGGCGGGAGCAGGGTGGTGCGAGGTCAGGTCCGCCGCTCCCCCAGCTCACCGTCGCGTTGTAGTCGAAGCAGATGTGCGGGCCTCTCCGGTATCGCGGTCTCTGCACCAGCTCACACTGCTCTGGGCCGTCCGCTGGGCATGGGTGGGGAGTCAAGGAGGCGGCGGCTGCGGTACAGAGGGGGCGCGTAGGACAGGAGGGAACGCGGGCGGCGGGGAGGGAGGGGGCAGGATACAGTGCGTCTCCTTCTGCAGCAGCCGGCCAGCCTCACACTGGCTGCACAGCGGTTTCTCGGCCACCACGAAGAGAAGGTTGGTGTTGGTTAGTCTCTGTGCGTGAAACAGCCTGGAGGGAGTATCGAGAGGAGGGGCCTGGAGGTTCGTTCCACCCCTTCATCCCGCCCCGCCGGCCCCACCCTGATTCTTCTCCCAGTCCCACATCTCTAGGTCTCCCTCAAGCACCTGGAGCAGTTTCCGCAGTCGATGATGGCATTGTAGGAGGCGTTTACCGTGCCGAAGTAGTACTGGGTCTGTTTCATGACGCAGCTGCTCTCGCGTGTCTCAGGGCTCCCCTCGGCCTCCGCAGGGTCTGCGGGGCCCAGAGCGCCTCAGCTCCGCCCACAGACCCTGGCACGGTGTCTGACTGGTGGGCCTCAACCTGGCTCAGCCGTAAGCCCCCGCCCTCCCTGTGGAGCGGGTGTCTGCTCCAGGGGCAGACCGTTATTTGAGGAGGTGCCTCCCAAGCCATACCTACCCGCTTGGAACCAGCTGTGATAGATGAGGCCGTAGAGAAGCTGCTGGAACAAAGACCTGCAGGGAACGGTGCACTGAGTGGGGTGGTCATCATAGGCCAGTGCCCTGCCCCACTTCTTTTTAGAGTTCTCTTGGCCAGGGAGCACCATCTCTACAGCCAAGCCTCCAGGACTCACCAGGCGGCAGCAGAGGTCCACCAGGCCAAGTTAAGGAAGTCTGCAATGGTTGGCTGCAGTGGAAAGAAGGGCATGGGCTGCTATTGCTGTCACTCACCATAGGTCACCCCTAGCTCTCTCAGACATCAGAGGTGGGGGTCATCTGAGGGCAGGCCTCCCAGTCCCCCATCTCCAGGCACCTCTGAGGGCTCACCACAAAGACACCACGAGGTGCAGCACCCAGGTTGCCAGGGGGCTGAGGGGCACAGGCTGCCTGATAGTCATAGGACTCCTTGCGGGTGTAGAAGGAGTTGTTGTAGAGTGCCAACATCAAGTTGGCATCCACCTCACTGAAGAACCTGCCAACCTGGGGATGCCAGGAGGGAGCCAAGGTCACAGGGCTGGCAGTGCCGTGTCCCCAGAAGGCTCAAACACCTATGCCCTCCTTCTATCCTCTTCCTGATGCTTACCTGGTCCCACTGATGGTTCTGGTTTGACAGCACCAGGAATCCTCCGTCATCAATAAGGACACAGAGTAGGTCCTGAATGGTAGGGAAGGGGGAGGAACATGAAGAGGGGCTGGGCCTCAGACCTTTCACTTCAGCCCTAGTACTTCGGTGGTTCGGAGTGGGGGGCATTTCCTCAATCCTAAGTCATAGTACAGGTGCTGAAGCTAAGGGATGGGCTAGAAGTTGCAGTTGGAACTAAAAAGTCTGGGAGTGGGGGAAGCTGGGGTCCACAGCAGCCTCAGGACATACACACCTCATTGTTAACCTCGCAGTCCATCTCACAGTGGCTGCTGGGGCCGCACTGCTGGGCAAAGAATGAGGACTGTAAGGCACCCACCAATATTTCTCTTTCCTTTCACTCTCATATATCTGGTTCCCCAGGACATCTGCAGCAGCCCCTGACTTCTTGTAGGAACTGAAGCCACTCTGAGTAGAAAGCTTGGGTCCCTGGGGACTCTGGTCTTACTCCCCCTCCCCTTGCCCAAATACCTTCTGTGGCTGGTCCTGGTGGGTACGGTTGCTGGCCAGCACCTTGAACTTCTCGGCCCAAGCCTCTAGGTCTAGCTTGACACCCACCACTGTGGGGGAGAGTAAAGGGCCATCAGTGCTACCTGCCTAAGCAACACCTTGTCTACTGTCTCCTTCCCCACCTCTGTCTTGGGCATTCACCTGCTGGTCTCAGTGTGCGCCCGCCTAGGCTGAGCTCCACAGCTGTGCTGACGAGGACACCCACTGTGTCGTTCTCCAGCTCCAATGGTCTTAGTAGGGCTGGGGTGGTGTGGGTAGAGCAGTCAGGAGTGGGGGTTGGCAACCACACTGACCGCTCCAAGCTATGCCCTACCAACCCAGGCCTGGGCCAGCCTAAGCACCCAGCATAGTGTTTGACACAGCCCATCCCTCTCTTCATGTCTGATCCAGTCTCAGCCATTGTCAGGTTTGGAAAGGGGCTCACAAAGCCTTGCAGTGGCTGAGTAGCAAGGTAAGCTGAGGCTTCCTACCTGCTGCTGGGCACTCTGGATGGACACTTACCATCCTGGTGTGGGGGCTTGAAGACATAACCATGATTATCTAGGCTGCGGCGATAAAAGCTGGCATTGAAGGGTTCAGGGTTTTCTGTCCAATCCTCAGCTGCCCTGGAGCATGTAAGAGAACAGGACTTTGTGAGTAAGGGATGGCTTGTGGGGACAGCATACTCAGAAGTGCAAGAAAGCCTCTGGGCAGCAGCATAGGGGCAAGGTCCTAGATAGGGGCAGATATTGGGTAATGTGGTCACTTACTTGTTGGGGAAGATGCGTGTGATGCCACCATCAGTGGCAGCGAACACGGCCAGCAGGCTGTACCTGGGGGTGGTGGGGAGGTGGGGTCACAGGCCTGCCTTCATCTGGAGAGGGCAGGGCCTCTGGGACCATCCCAGCCTCCTGCCCCTATAGCTTGGTGCATACGTGTTGAGATCCTGGTCCCTCCACACACGTTCCACCAACTGCTGTGTGATGCCTGTGTCCAAGATCAGGTTGTGCAGAAGGAAGTTGTTGCCTGGAATAGAGGGATAGGGGTAGAGGGGCATCTTCTTGCAGCTTCCTGTCCTCCCTTGCCCCTACTCCCAAGGCTCCATTAGGAGCCTTCCCTATACCCTGACCCTGGCCCTTCCCTGGGTTTGGGCTTATGTTTCCACACCTGCCCCATCTCCAGGTTCCTCTGGGATGCCCCTGAGCTGCCTGGGCACTGCCCAGATCCAGCTGCCCTGTCACCAGACACTCACACTGCTTGGAGTCTGGAGTCACTTTCTCCATGAGCTCAATGAAGTTTTTCAGGAACTCTGTGTTGTTGTCTGAGGCATTCAGGTCCTTGCAATACTCTCTGGGGGTGGGGAGGGGCAAGAAGAGTGGGGTTTGGGGGCTGAAGGTCAAGGCTTCCCAATAAGCCTATCTGGCCATTCTCTGAGAAGCCCAGGCCTCAGGGAGGGACACGTGTTCTTACAGGCTGTGGTTCCTACATGCCTGCAGGCTGACAGGTCTGAGTTGGGGCAGTCAGAGCCAACACCAGAATGAGGGTCTGCTTCCTTCATCCTGGCAGGTTTTTTCTCCTAGGCTTGGTCCTGTAGAGCCTTCCAGCTCTCCTGGGTAGCTAGACCCAGATGATGTACCAGGGAGGCCTTAGGACACATCTGGTGGCTAGCTTATCCACCTGTATGCCCTACAGCATTTCCATGGGCATATGTGACACTAAGTACCAGCACTGGCCTTTGTCCACCAGAGTCTGAGACCTCATCCTGCATCTTCCTGGCTGTGCACCTTTGGGCACACATTCAGGGTCCCCAAGACTCACTTTTACTTTTCACTCTGCAGAGGTATCAGGAAATCAGTGGGAACATGTAGGTCCTCAAATTGGCTGTTCCCCCTGCCTGGAATAGTCTTCCCATGGAGGCCAAATCTCTTACCTCCTCAAGGCCCTTGCTGGGCTCAGGCTCTGGGTCCAGAAAACATGGGGGCTGTGAGGGTACTGCAGGGCCTGATAAAGCTCTGCTCTCTAGGACATGTTGGCAAGCAGTAGCTCTACCCTGATAGAGCCATTAATCCTGCCCAATCTTCATTCACACTCTTGTCACCACTGGCCTATGCGGCAGCAACTTTGTGGGGATTTAAGAAATGTGCAACTTCCCCAGGCTGTGCTGGGCCCATAGCTTAGGGAGGACATCTGGGACTGGGTCTCAGCTCCCACTCACTCCTTGGCCTCCTGGGCCTTTGTGTGGTACACACCCTGTGTCTCTGTGCCTGGAGGCCACACTTGACACACCAAAAGTGATGCCCTCACAGCTGTGCTCAGGATACACAGTAGACATGATATGCATATCCACATTTCATTCACTCACCTGACATTCATTGATTGAGCTCTCCGGAGCCAGAGATAAAGAGGTGACAAAGACAAACATGATCCCTTCCCTCAGAGAGCTTCCTCAGGTTCATGTGAGTCACAAAGTCTTTTCCACACATTCCCACTGTCACTAATGCACAAAGCCCACCCCACACTTACACTCAGACTCTTATACATATATACAATGACTCACGATACAAACACATATCTACAGAGAGAGTCACAGAATTGTGGGTGCATGCACGCACGTGCATACACAGTGGAGCTTAGGAGTGTCCAGAGCCCCTGTGTGGTACCTGAGAGTGCCCTTGTGTCTGTTTGCTGCACTCATCTGCCCTGATCTGGTCACAAGAGAGGTCTTGAGCACTTGAGGAGGTAGGTAAGTCTCCTTGGATGTGGGCCAAAGGCAGAGGGTGTGGGCAAGAGGACGCATGTGTGTGTGCTGAGTGTGCATTTCAGGGATGGTCTAGCCTGGGCCTATTCTTGTCCTGATACCTCACTTGCCAGAGCAGCTCCTCAAAGCCCCTTCCCTCCCTCCCACTCCTCACCCCTCAGTGAGCCACCACACCTGGACCTGGCACTGTTGACAGGGGCTCTGGCTGGCTCAGCCCCAAGACCCACACAAACACTGACCAACACAGGACAACAATGGGGTGTGGGTGGGGGCATGGGCAGGATACCACAAACCAGAGCAGCAGCTGCCTGGTGAAGGGGTGTGCTGCAGACAGCCAGCCCAAGACTGAAGTGGTTCCTTCCTGGTGGCCTGGGAGGGCAGGGAAGTTCAGCAGGGAGTCCAAAGCCCTCCTGCCTCAGGCCTGGTGGGAGATGGACTGTGGGGGTCACTGGCCACTGCTGCTTGGTGCGGCTACATGGCCTGGGTATGCATACAGCCACACATACCGGGCTATGTACATGGGGCTGGGGGTGACATTGCACAGGACACAGACACACACAGCTCCAGGCAGCAGTGCGGGAGGCAGGGCTGGGGCAGTTGGGGTTGGGGAGCACACCTCAGCAAGGCCACACGCAAGCTACCTGGGAGCAATGAAAACATGTCCTTCAGACTCAAAGCTGCTGGGGAGCAGGAACTCAAAATCTGCAACAGAAACGGGGGGTTATCCGGCGGGGGCTGGGGAGGTGGGAGGCCAGGGGGCTCAGAGCTGATTGGGCTGGATGGGCTGGGGAGAGGGCAGCTTGAGGGAGGGGGAGACACCAGCAAAGAGGGAACCCGCCACTTCCACGTTCAGGTTTGAGCCAGAGAGAAGGGATGGGCGGGTGGGGAGGAGTGGAGGGCTTGTGGAGACTACAGCATCGCAGGAGAGGGCAGTTATAGCCAATATGTTGCCCGGGCCTGGTCCTCTGTCGGCAGTGAGTCCCTTGGCGTGGCTGTATATGCTTCCATACTGCTGTATAGCACATATACACGGACACACACACACACATATATATACACACACTGCTATATATATGCATGGTCTGGGGGAGGCGCCAGTCTCACTCTTATCACATCCATAATGGAAAATACCGCATGCTGAGCTTCCTTCGCCTCCAAAGAGACTTTGAGGAAGGGAATTGGCTTTTGGCTGCGGATTTTTATCTCTCTTTCTTAGCCACAGCTGTTTGCGTTTTGGTAGGTCTTGCTTTTCTTGTGTCAGGCATCAACATGGCCAAACCGAGGGGGTTTCTCACGGGCACAGACAGTCCAACCAGAGACGGTGTGGGTAGCTGGGGGTAGACTGCAGTGCATCGTGGGGGTCTGGGGAGTTCTTTCTGGGACAGGATGCTGCATGAAGCATGAAGGGAGACCCTCAGAGTGTAGGGACTGTTCTGCACCCTGTGAGGGGCTAGGGGTGCTGATAGAAAATATCCATTTTACTGAGCTGGGGGCATGAGGGGCAGGTAGACAAGAAGGCTGGGTCTCCTCCCTTCCTAGGCATGTCTGGGCTCAGAGCCAGGGAGGAATGCTGGGGGTGCCTGACGAGGGGTCCATCATTTGGGCCATTGCCCAGGTCTTATGAGCTGTGCATGTGTTTGAACATGAGAACATACACGTGTGTGTGTGTGTGTGTGTGTGTGTGTGTGTGTGTCTTTGTATGGGTTTGTGAGTGAACCTGAAGATGTGGCCACAAGGCCTCAGGTCTCTTCTGCCTAGCTGAACTGGTTGCCCTGTGGGCCAACATCTGGGAGGGGTTCCTCTGCTCTTGGCCTGTCTCACTTTGGGCAGTTCACCTTCCTATCCTATCTTTACCCACATCACAAACTCTCTTTTGTTCCCAGAGCTTTATTTGTACAGAAGAGGGATTTTCCCTGTTCCCAAATACTCCCATGATGCACTGCAAGGTTCTGTGCAGGGGAGGCTTGGGGTGCTTACAGGGAGCTGGGCAGTCACTGGTTGGACTGTTCCTTTCTGATAGGACTGTGAGGCAGGGTTTGGACACAAGCCAAAGGGGAAAGGGTGGGGAAGGGGAGGAGGAGAAAGAAAAAGGAGGGAGAAGGAGAGGGAGGGATACTATGCTATGGTTGTCATGGTTACTAGGGCCCTGCAGTTCTGGGGTCACTGGGTGGGTTGTGGGAGACAAGGAGAAAAAGACAACTCAAGCCAGTGGGAGTAGGGCATGCCCCCACCTCCCCCACAGGCCAGTAGGGTGGCCGTATTCCCTTTACTGAACAAGTTGGTCAGGGACCCTAGGGTAACTTGGGGACTCCTGCTTCCAGATTAGGGGGCCATCCCCTGTGGCTCTCCATGTTGCATCTGCTAAGTGTTCCCTGAGAGGGAAGCTCTTTTTGCACCAGTGGCAGAGACCTTGGGTTGTCCCCTCACTCCTGCTGTTCTCTGCCAGGGCCTGGGAATTCACCACCCACCTTTATGGAAGTCTCTCTGGCTTGGGCACTTTGGAGTGCCACAATCTTTTTCTTCACACTTGGCCTGGTTTTCTCTAAGCTCCTTTGCTGGCCTGGGGGTCCAGACAGATCCCATTCTGTGTCTGGCCCATTCTGTGTCTGCCTTTATTCCCCAAGGAGAACACCTTTTCCTTATCCACTGGTCCTCCCCAGGAACAGTAACTACCCCAGGGCAGGGCTGGGTCAAAGGGCCTTAGCAAAGCCTGGTGGTGGTAGAGGGGGCAGTGGGCCTGGCTGGTCAGGGGGAGCTTTAGCACCAAGGCCAGTTCCCAAGATGGTGTGTGAGCCTTGTTCTTCTAGTAGCCCAGCTGCCTATCCTGTGTGTCCCCCTTTCCTGGGGTAAGGGCATCAGGCTCAGAGCCTTTCTGTCTCCCTTCTAGGAGGGCTGCCAGCTTCTGGATCCACTGGCAGAGATCAGAGGAGGGAGAGCTGTCCTAGAGGTTGTCTTGTGGGGCTGATCCTTTCTGGTAGCCTCACAGAAAGCAGGGAGGATTCGTACCTGCATCTCAAGTTCCCTGCCCTGCTGGGTGGGAGGTGGCGAAGGGGCATCCAGCCCTATCCCCACTGTTGAGTTGTCTTGGAGGGACAGATAAGATGGGGGGGAGGCAGAGGCCTTCCCACAGGGAGCAAGGAGTACAAGGAAGGGACCTGACCCTCAGAACATTGGAGAATACCCTACAGGCAGGCCCAGGGAAGGGGCCACTGGCTCTAAGAGGGGTTTAGGGATCAGAGGAAAGGCAAGAACTGAGGAACCAAGGAGATGCTGGGAGGGGAACCCTGAAGGGCAGGGGTGTGGCTGGTCCTGGGCAGGGAGGGGGGCAAGCAGGGGCGTGAGGGGGTGGGGTGGGGAGAGGAGGGTGCACTGGTTCTGAATATACTTGCCCTTCAGTTTGCTGATTGGCACTGGGACAGTCCACCAAGAGAGAAAGCGAGGAAAACAAAAACACAAACACAAAAACAAACGAAAAGGGGGAGGGGAAGGGGAAGGGCACAAACAATATTTTATTCAATGGCTGTTTGAATGAAAATATTGTGTCTCATCATCATACCGAAAGGAAACTTCTTGCAAAAAAAACGACATGAGAGAGAAAGAGAGAGCAAGAAACTCAATGGAGATGAGCCCCAGTCGGCCAGGCAGGTGGGGGGCGCCCGGTGGGGCCGGAGCCCCAGCCTCCCTCCCAGTGACCTCGGGTGGTGGGCAGGCGGGGCCAAGCCTGAAACCCGTGCCTCTCTGAGAGGCCCAGGGTAAGCAGGGCATGCAGGGAGGAGCCACAGGCAGAGGACTGGGAGAGGAGGGAGGAGGGGGAAAGAGAAGAGAGAAGGGAGAGAAGAAGAGAGAAGGATAAACTGGGAGGAGAGGGGAAGCAGGGGTGAAGGAGAGAGGAAAGGAGGGAGGGAGGAGGAAGGAGCAGGCCAGGGGTGGGGAAGGGAAGGGAGAGGGTGGAAGGTATAAGACAGAGGGAGAGAGACTGAAGGGAGTGTGAGAAGGCAGGGGTGCTGGAGAGAGGGGTGGTGGAAAGTAGAATAAATGGATGAAGCAAACAGAAGGGAGAGGTTAGAAAGGGAGGGTGACAGATGAGGTGGAGGTGCAGGGGTAGGGAAAGAGAAGAGGGAAGGAAAAGGAAATGGGGAGTAAGAGAGAAGGAGGGAGGGAGAGAAAAGGTAGGGAGGAAGTTGGGGTGCAGGGAGATCAGAGAATGAGAATGGCAGAAGATGAAAAGGAGAGGAGAGGAGAATGAGGGACAGTGGGACCTGAGTGAGGATGGCGGGGGCAGAGTGAGAGAGACCTGGAGGTGGCACCACAGGGGGTAGAAAACTGAGCTGGGAACAGGGAAAGAGGAGAGGGGATGGGGGTGTCTTCCAAGAATGCAGCCCCCAAGGGTGTTCAGGGCAGGCAGGCTATGGAGGGAAGACACGGAGTAGAAGAAACCAAAAACAGAAACCTCAACGGAAACCATGAGAGAATGGTCTGGAACCAAATCTGAGAAAAGGCGAGCATGCAGATTTCCACAGACTTTTGAAGGCTGGGGGTGGGGACCCAGCCTGCAGGTGCCAGGGGCTGGGCAGACTGGGCAGGAGTGGCTGCCTTGCCAGCAAGCATGGCTGGCTATGCTGCCTGGGGCCGGCCAGGGTGCAGGGGCAGAGGCAGGGGTGCAGGGCGCAGGCAGGGACCGGGCCACTTACACTTGACCTGCAGGATCTGGTCGCTTAGGTTGGCTTGGAGGTAGAAGGTGCTGTAGGGTGGGAGCACCAGCCCCAGGCTGGGGAGGTGGGGAAGGGGGAGTGCAGGTCACTGCTGGGGAGAGGTGGGCCATCTGGCACCCCCTCCCCATGCTTTGGAGCTGGGTAGAGAGGCCCAAGCCCAGGGAGCCCCTCCTCCCCTGACTTGGAAACACTGGACCTCCATACCCCCAACCCTCCTGGAGGTCAGTGAATATCCAGACCCAAAACAAATCCTTACCCCTAGTAGCCTCTCCTAGCATCTTAGCAGCAGGGGTGGGGGCTGCAGTCCCTGACACTATCTTAGACCCAGTTAATGGCAAGGCTGCACAGCTGTGGCAAGGGGCAGTCATGGGCTGGGCCTGGGGTATGAAGATGCCCCTGGTATTTCAGAATGGACCAGTTGTGTGGCACATGCACTCTTTCAGAGGACAACCTATGCCAACCATGCCTGACCCAAAGGGGACTTCCTCTGAGGCTGTGATGCTGGCTGAGAGTAGGCAGTGAATGTGCAGAGATGATACTCTGAGTGTGGACACCCAGGGATGCCCTCCAGGCAGGCGTGACAAGAGGATGCACTCTTCTATTCTCTTTCCTGAACTCCCAGCACCTGCTGGTTGTTCCTCAGGGGCTGAGGGAACCCCTCAGGGGACTGGGGGATCTAGTATCCCAGGGTGAGTAGTGAGGAACCCTGGCTGCTGGTGCCTCACTGGGATAATCGTCACAACAGACTGGAGTGGGGAATAGACTAGGAGGGGACAGTTGGGCTCAGACTCTGGGGCCACCCCATACCTCTGCCTGCCCAGCCCTGGCCCACTCACCTATAGTTGGTGCTCCTTATAGGCACCCAGGTGTAGTTCCGGATCACCTCATCTATGTACCTCTGGGAGAGGAGGCCACATCAGGTACTTGGGCTAGCAGAATAGGGTAGATGTGGGGTAGGAGGGTACCCATCCTGACTTCCAGTTCCCCCTCCCCTGCCATCTCACCTCATCCAGAGACTTGACCAAGGTTCTGATCTGCTTATGGCCCTTGTCGCCATCGATCATGCTCCGACGGATCTGGAAGGGCCAGAGTTGTGACCCTCCTCTGCTCTTTGGGCAGGTCTCCCCATCCCTCCTCCCTGTCTTCATTTTACCTCCTCCTTGTTCTCATCCTCCAGCTCTGCATCCAGGAAGTCTAG
The DNA here is from genome assembly GCA_025594165.1 of Tamias sibiricus. Lineage (NCBI taxonomy): Eukaryota > Metazoa > Chordata > Mammalia > Rodentia > Sciuridae > Tamias > Tamias sibiricus. The sequence continues at coordinate 112,547,955 of CM046668.1, forward strand.
AGTTACAGGCTCCCGGAAGTTAGTAGTCTGTGGGGAGGCAGAACAGGCAATTGGGAGTCCCCATCTTGGAAGGTTACTCTCCCTCCAGGCCATCCACCTGGCTCACCTGAGGCTTGAGATTGGGGTGCAGCAACACGTAGCCGTTCAGGTCAATGGCAAACACATAGCCGTTGGCTCCAAGCTGTGGGTGCAGATTGGGGGACTATGGTTTCAAAGGGCTGGCAGAGATTGGGCTCTGGAGCTCCTCTCCATTCTGCCTTCTACCCTGCCAAGGGCTGCTGTTTGCCTGCCATGTGCCAAGGTCCCCCACCTGCCACATGGCCATAAACCTGCCTCTCAAGCTATGCCTGGGGCTGTGTGCCCCTCATGCACCAGCTCTTGCCAAGGCTGATATCCTGTAGTCCCCATAGAGCTGTCAGCCAGCCTGAACTCTTTGCCTCCACAGAAACCACAAGGCCCCTACTCTTGTATTGCTCTTGCCTTCCCACTGCTGCCTCTGATTTGTGCCTTGTCCCCAGTTCAGTAGAGCACAGGGCAAGGGGGGGATTCTTGAGAATCTTATAGTCCTAGGGCTTCTTCTCCAGGTGGAGGGAAGTAGAAATGAGAGACCCAGGACTTAGCCTTTAACTCTGATATAGTTTTCTCATTGTGCCTAAAGGTCCATGCCACAGCGCCTGCCTTCTTGGGGCTGAACAGGAGCTTCATATGGCTCAGGCTTAAGGATGTTGTCACACACATGCCACCTCCCTCCTCTTCCATAGCCCCTTAAACACAGGCCCTGGGCCAGCCACACTGCCCTTCTCTGTGCATGGGCTGAGTCTGACCTGTTGCCTGATACTATGTGGCTGAAAGCTCAGAAACACTTTTATGTTTTTAAATAGTTGAAAAAAAAATCAAAGGAAAAATTCTATTTCATGAAATGTGAAAATGATCTGAAATTCATAAATTGGTATACACAAAAACCACATAGAGACATAGCTATGCCTGTGTGTTTGTTTTGTCTGTGGCTGCTTTCTCAATACAACAGCAGAGTATGAAATGAGTATTTAGGCCAAGAGAGCTTAAAATATTCACAGCCTGGCCCTTTATAGAAAGTTTGCTGACTCCAGCCTGAGGTCACCGCCTCAGGAAGCCCACCCACAATTCCCTCAACTCAAAGGTTTCCACGGAGATGCTATGATCCCTGTCGGTCTGCTCTACTGAGCCTGGCTTGTATTCATGTGGGAGGCAGAGTAGGGTGGATGGACAGGTGGACACTCACTGTGTAGTTGGGAGTCAGCCTCTTGATGTCATTCAGAGCCACATCGATGCCCATCACACCCAAGATTAGCTGGTTCTGAAGAAGAGGCATGGGGAGTCTGTAAGCGGCTTAAGTCCGGAGGAGCCTCTCTGCCCCACACCTGAAGCTTCCAGATGCTTCCACTGGCAGCTGCCCCATCCAGTTTGCTGGACTTCCCTATCCCTCCTTCATTCCAAGACCTGTTAAGGCCATGCTATTCCCTCCCCAGGCATGCCCAATCCTCCTTCAGTGGGGACCTCACCTTCTTTTCCCCAGGGCCATCTTGTGTCAGGTTGAAAACAGGGAGTGTCCCTGTTACCACCAACCCTAGTCCCTGAAGGGAGAGGAGGATGATGAGGGTCTCCTGTGACCAGTCCTGCCCTGAGCCCAAGTATTCAGAGCAGAGGCTCAGGCACAGGCCATCACTCTTTCTCCTCTGCTTTGTTAACCCCCATTAGGGTGACTTGAAGGGTGTTGATCCCTGGGCAGATCTTGGGGAAGGCTGCCAGGTCCCCTTCCTTGCCCAGAGGCCTTACCAGTGCATCCTCATACACGTTGGTCCACTGCACCTGCTTGGCCTCCTTGCCTGCCAGCACCATGGGCCTGCCCAACACGTCTAGATATTCCTGGGGAGGAGGTGGCAGAGGTCACCAGTGCTCCACCCAATTAACTCTCCCTCTTTGGTCTTCCCATGCTTTGGTATGTGCCCCAGCCATCACCAGGGGGCGCTCTCAGCTCACTGCACAGAGGGACAGCAGGGAAGCCAGGGGCTGGGAGGAGTGGCCTCCCCCACAGCCTCACCTGCGTGTTGATTCGGATGGCTCCGATGGAAGGGATCTCAAAATAGTAACCTGTGAAGGGAGAGGAGGCAGAGATGGGCCTGGCTGGCACTGAGGGACCCACAGCACAGGGGGTCCTGCCCCCTGGGGTGGGTCTGCAGACCTGATTTGCCCCTCAGACTCCTTCTCTTTTTGGTGTCACTTACCCAAGACTCAGATCTCTTTGTACTCCCTTCTGCTGCCCTGTCCCTTGGATCAATGCTAGGGAAGGGGAGTGAGTATAATAGGGGCCTAAGGAAGCACAGCAGGGGTGAGGATTGGGGCAGAGACAGGGTGAAGGAAGGAGCCTGAAGTTCCCCAGTCTAGGACGGCTGTGACCTTCAGGGGCCACTTAGCAGCCAGGCCGAAGTGCAGACAGACTGATCAGTAAACAGATGCAGGAGCAAACAAGCTGGAAGACAGATGGACAATGGACTAACAACCAGATGGGCAGAAAGATGTTTGGTCAAATAGACAAGTTAGCTCACTGGATAGGCAGAGCAGTGGACAGCCACACGTATGGGAAGATGGACAGACAGTGGAAGGACAAACAGACACATGGATGGGCAGCTGGCAACAGGACATGGTAGGCAGGCCTCTTGGCCATGACATTGGACAAGATACCTTTGTTGGTGCAGGCCATCCACTGTAATGGTGTGACATCATAGTTATGCTGCCCCACAGAGAAGGTGAACACACGTACCTGTGGGGGCTTGAAGTTACTGCTGTGACCTCTGAAGTACAGCCCTCCCCGTTCTGGGCCAAGATCAGAGCAGCCCTCATCTGGGTTAAGTCTTACCGTCCGATTGGGCCAATTGTACTTCTCAAAGACGTCTTGCACACGGTCCTCACCGCCATCCGTGAACATCATGATCATCTTGTTGCAGTTGGCTCGAGTGATATTGGACTGGGCAGGGGTGAGTGGAGTCAGGTGGCTCTCAGCCCCTCCCTAGTCCAGGGGCAAGGCCCCCCTCCCCTTGTTGGGCCTGGCCCTTTGGCCTTCCTTCTCACAGCAGATGGTGCTGTCTGTCCAAGCTGCCCGTTTGGCACTAACAAGGCCATCCATTTTGATTTCCCCATGTCACCAAGCCTGGGCCCTCATCCACCCCCAGCCACCCATTTGCCCACCCATGGGGCTTACATTCTGCAGCTGGTCAAAGGCATACTCAAAGCCGGCCTTGTAGCCTGTGGTGCCCTTGGCCACCATGCCCTGTACAGCTTCCTTGAACACCTTTTTGTTCCGCACATTGGCCTGCACCAGGTGTGTGAAGCAAGACACAGGCTGCGCCTTCTCGTTGAACTGCAGGGACAGTGGGGTGGTGAGTGGCCTCAGACTGGCCAGGGAAGGCAGCTGTTGCATGGGACAGGTAGGGGTGACAAGCTCCCTGCCTGCCTACTGTCTTGGCACTCACCGAAGCCACATTCACATAGTCATCGTCAGAGAGTGTGTCTAGCATCTCACAGACGGATGTCTTCATCAGCTTCAGGGTCAGGCCACTCACGCTGCCACTCCTGGAGAGGTCAGGCAGGGGCCATGTTGAGGGACCCCAGATGTTCTCCTACCCTCCCCCCATAATGTTCCCAGGCAGCAGACTCCAGCTCCAACCCTGCCTGCCAGCATTGCTCACTCACACATCCACAATGATGACCATGTCCTTGGGTGATGAGGCCCCCTGGATATACCTGTCCAGGAGAAGCCTCAGTTAGGACCAGCTTGCTGGGACTTTGTGGGTCTTTCCTTCCTTTACCCACATATTGATTCACATGTTTCTATTGAGCATCCACTGTATAAGCTAGACAGGGTCGGGGCACTGGGGAGACTATGTTTAATAAAACAGACACTGTCTGCCAGTGACATGAGTGATCTGGTCCCTCAGCAAGTAAACAACCCCAAGGGGTGGTGGCAGGGAGCAGGTGATCCAGAGAGTAGGCAGGAGGAGTTTCCTGGCTTCAGAGCTTGTTGTATTCTCTGCCCCATGTCGAGACCCCAAGTCTAGTTGTGTATGGGATGGAACAGGGAAGAAAAGTCATAAGGTACTGAAGGAGGTACAGAGCAGAAAGTAGGGTGTTTAGGGCTGGAATGGGCAGGGCAGGGGCTGGCCAACCCTGCAGAGGCCATATTCATCCATGGGAACACCTCCACTCGCTGATCTCTCAGTCCTGAGGGGGTGGGGGTATTGGGTGGTGGATGGCGGTGGGGAGAGGGGAGGGGAGGGGAGCAGAGGCAGCTGGGAGGCCTGCCTGGGTGATGGGATCCATTTTCCAGTGGCAACGATGTGTGAAATGAAAATTGGATAGAGCTGGCTGCGCCCTGCTTGGAGGCCTGGATATTGGGAGGGAGGGGAGCAGGCAGAAGAGGCGGGGAGCTAAAGGGGTGTCCTGCCCAGCTCCTATCTACTTGCTTACCAGGGTCTCCTTCGGACGTCATACAGGTCAATCTTCTTGGGGGCTCGCCATGGGGTGGCTGTGGGAGGAGAGAAGGTGAGGGAGACGGGCAGGGAAGGGCCCAACCCAGACAGACAGGCCTTGTGGGAATGACTGGGTTACTGTAGCCCACTGGTTGGCCATCCCATCCCCTGCACCCCAGAATGGAGCAAGGTGGGGTGCTGGGTGGACAGGGGAAATGGCTGGCACCTACCTGGATAGTAGCGGGTGACTCCTGTGGCACTGCCAAAGACCTGCCACAGTAGCGTGGGGTCTTGCCTGCGGTTCTCAATGAACACGTTCTCCAGAGCCTCTGTCCAGTTGAGCTCATTGAGGATGACTGTGGCTGGGGGTGAAGCAGGAGGCTGGGGTGGGGAGCTCTAGGCTGTTCCTGCTGAACCCACCACCATGACACTCATGCCCAAGCCCCCACTTAGAAGTTCCCCCTGCTCTCTTGCCTGTCCAGACTCTCCCTCATTTCCCAGGGCCCAGCTGGGGCTGTACCATCGCCCCCAGGAAGATTTCCTGGTCTTCACTCAATCCAAGCTGTTAAGGAATAGCCCAGCCTACCCCTCACCTGGGCCCCACACAAGCAGGCAGGGCAGCTGTGGCCTATGGACCCTGGAGAGGGGCCATCCAGGTGGCAGGGAACTGTGAGTTGGGCTCCCTATGGAGCATTGCTGCCTGGAACTTGTGGCTGGCCCCCGGGGAGCTCACCCACTCAGCATGCACTCCAGGCTGCAGCCACAAGAAAGCAATTAAGGGCCTGCTGATGGGGCTGGAATTATTCAGCTATTAAGGTACCTGATAAGCTGGAAGCCACTCAGCTCTATGATTAATCAACTGGGGCCAGGAGCAGGCAGGGGCAGAGGTGGGGGCTGTTGGAGGCAGGGGCGGTGCCAAGATCCTGCTCTGACACAGGCATGTGTGCCTGTGGGCATGCACGTGGGTGCACATGCATACACATACAAAGCCTGCACCCCCAGCAGGTACACCTGCGTGTAACCTATGTGTTTTCAGCCAGATAGATATGTGACCTCTCTACCCCTAACTCTTAAGCCTGCCTTCCCAGCAACCTGACTGCTGCCATGAGCACAGGGGCATATGTGCTTGCTTATACCTACACACCCCCGGGCACCTGCAGAAGGCCACCAGTGGGTTCTGTTCTCAGAATTCCCTACCAATAGTTACCTCCACCCTCGGTTCCCCAACCCCAGTTGGATCATGCACATGCGTGATCCTCTGGCCAGATCTACCCATCCACACACTCACAGAGCAAGGCTCCTCTCAGACTACTGGCCTCCCACTCCTCAACCAGGGTATCCCTAAATCTGCCCCATGTGTATATGGGGCACGTGTTCTCATGCATACCTATCCCTGGACACTCAGAAAAAACAGGAGCAGGGCACCTGTTTCTGCCTATATGTCTTACCCCTCACCCAAGAACCATTACTGCTTCTTTTCAGTTTCCTCCATTTTCTTTCTTTCCAGGCCGAGCCCTGCCAACATCACCCCCAACACATACACTGTGCTCCCCATCAAAGATCCACCACAAGTGAGAAACAGAGAAGGCTCTGCTCTTTTCAGAGCAGATGGAGTCGTGATTTACAATTGCTCAAGGTTCTGCCCACCCCTGCGCTCCCTCTGCTCCCCCTGTGTGGGGGCTCTGCTGTATCCTGTCTGCTCCCTAAACTCTTCCTCCTCTGCTTTCACTCCCTTCTCTGTCCCTGTGGTTCCCCTTAACTGACCATAATGTGAAAACAAAACCCATTTCTAGTGTTGGCTCTGCCTATTGAACACTATGTTATGGTCCTGTTCCTGATTTAGAAACTTAGTGAATTGAACAATTTTTATTTTTTCTCTTTAAGGGAAAAATAAAGTCAGGTCTTCAATGTTTCAACACAGCTTTGGCTGCCCTGGGAATCTGCCCACCCCTCACTGGACCTCAGTCTTCCAATTGAGAGGCATGAAGCCCCTCTGGCTGGGGTGTCCCTGGCTCAGGTCAAAAGCCAAGAGAAGTTGTTGCTCTGGGCGGGTTGTCCCTGCAGGTACCTGTGATCACACCTACACACATGCATTCATTGAGTGACATACTGATGCAAATGGCCCCACCCCGCAAAGGGCCTGCTACTCCACCCCATGCACCCACACCCACACCCATGTGCACATACTCTCAGATCATGCTGAGTTGGAAAATGGGGACCATGCCCCCTCAGGCAGGCGATTACAGATTTAATTAAAAGTGACACAGTAAATAAAAAACATATAAAATGTAATTTGTGTGGGTAGCGAGGGGTGACTGGTGAGGGCGGTGTGGCTCCTGTTTTAATTAGTGTGCCTGCCTGTGATAGTGCCTCTCGACTGGCTCAGGCAGGTGGCCTCTGAGCAGACTTTGGGGTGGGTTGGGGAGCATCCTTCTTCACTCCTCCTGAGGCTTCCCAGAAGGCCTAGCTGACCCTGAGGGTAGAGGGGGCCTCCCTGAGGACTCTGGAGAATTCTCTGCATTGTGGAGCCATGCAGGAACTCTGGGATCTTTGCTTTAAGGTCCAGTGGGCCCCTTGGATTCTGAGGCTACCCCATAGGTGCCACAGGATTGTGGCAGACCCAATAGTCCCTAGAGCCTTAAATTCTGTTGCTGGAGCCCCCCACCCCCCCATTCAGTGTTCTACTCTTGGCCTCCTCTCAAGAGCTTTAGGAAGTTCCTCCTCATGTCTAACTCAGATCCTTCCAGTTGTAGCACACAGGTTTTTCCATGTGAAAAGCTGCTTGGAATCTCAACCACTCTCTTCCTAATTCCCCTTGCCCACATCTGCCCCTGGCTGCTCTATCCTGGAAACCATCTCTCCACCTCTTTGCTTTTCCAAGGATCAGAGTGGTATAATAGGGTTAGTGTCTGTCAGTGAGGGCTGTCCACTAGCCCCTGTGTCCACCTGATGTGTGGTAGCTTCTCAGTTACTTTTTTTTTTTTTAATATTTTTTTAGTTGTAGATGGACACAATACCTTTATTTATTTATTTATTTATTTTTATGTGGTGCTACGGATCAAACCCAGTGCCTTACACATGCTAGGCAAGTGCTTCACCACTGAGCTACAACCTCAGCCATTCTCAGTTACTTCTAATGAGACCAGGGATTGGGAGAGAGTGGCAAGGAGCTGCTTTGAGGGATTCACACCAGCATGTGTTGGACAGTGTGTGTGTATGTTTTCATATAGGCACACATGTTCATATGGGCTGGAGACCATGCATTCACAGGAATGAGAAACTCAGTTTTGTAACCTGCTGAGGGTTAGCATGAGGCTCTGCCTATGAGCAGCTAGAGGCTACATGTGGGGGAATTTCAGAGGTGAACATGTGTGACCTTGGGTCTAGGGGCTGGAGGTAGATGGTACTAGCTTTCTGTCTCCAGGGACATGGGCAGCAGGCCTTGCACCCATGACAGGCAGTGAGGGCCATCCCAATCACTCTGCACACTCACAGCCTTTGTAGATGTCCGTGGGGATCTGCACGGCTGTGTATGAATAGTTGACCTTGTTCTTGAAGTTTGGGTCCTCGATGAAGTCCAGTCTTAGGGTGCTGGTCTTAGACCCCCTCTCCACATCCTCGCTCTCAGGATCATCCTGCAGAAAGCCCCCCAGAAGTGTCAGAACTGGAAAATGGTGAGTAGGTTGGACAGGCCTGCAGGCAGGGGTAGGTAGGGGACCAGAGTCCAGGAGATAGGGGCATCTCAAGGACAGAAGCTAGTGCAAAGACAAAGAGAGATGGAGAGATAGCAGGACAGATGGATGACCCCTTATCCAGAAGGCTTGTGACAGACTCCCACCTGTCCCTGCCCACCCTACCCACTGCCAAACCCAAATTCTGAAATCAAAACCAAACTGACCCCTTTCCTACATCCTTGAAAACCAATTATCAGTGAAGGAGTCATATAATGGAGCCAGTTAGAAGGAGCAGAACCCAGACTTCTGCTTACAAAGATATGTCTCGAAGCTGGGTGTGGTGGCGCATCCTTGTAATCCCAGTGGTTCAGGAGGCTGAGGCAGGAGGATCGCAAGTTCAAAGCTAGCCTCAGCAACTTAGTGAGGACCTAAGCAACTTAGTGAGACTGTCTCAAAATAAAAAATATAAAAGGCTGGGAATGCAGCTCAGTAGTAAAGTGCCCTTGGGTTCAGTCACTGGTACTGCCCCCCAAACAAAAAATTAAGATGTGCCTTGTGCAATCACAGTGAGACCTTGGAAGCCCATCCTAGGAGCTCTGTGCCCCCACGCTCCCCACTGGGTCCTATCCATCTCCTGCATGGAATTCCTTTGGCACCATGCTGATGGCCTTAGCACCATCTGGGACAGGGATACCATCTTCTGCAGCAGGGCATCTCTAGGGGATAGCTGGGGAACAGACCTGGGAAGAACAGGGTGGGGGCTAGCATTGAGACCTGGTAACTGCCAGAGGGAAGGTCTGCTGTGCCTGCTAGCAGTAGGATTGTAAGGGCCCCTGTTGATTTTCTAAAATGAGCTGCAGCCTCCTGACAGGTGCCAATTACAGCATCTCTTGGCCAGGCAGTCTGGGCATGCGCCGTGCACCCCCGCCCACCACCATAGGCTGGCAGGAGTGGATCTGTAGCTATAGTGTGGATGCCACAGTCAAAGGGGGGGCAGGCTTGGGTGCAGGTGTGTGAGTAGGGAGGGAAGATGGTGGAGAGTGAGGGGGAAGAGAGGGAAAAGCCAAATGGGGAGGCAAGGGAGAGATGGAGACTAAGGCAGGGAAGAGAGCAGAGCTGGGGCTTCATGCCCTGATAGGAGGAAGCCTAAGCAGAGGAATCCTCCACATACTCCTTTGCTGTTCCCCCAAAACTCCTATGACTAGCCTTGGCTCAGTCTCAGCTCATATCATCTCCCACAAATGTCTGATAGGCTGCTGCCCCTGCTGCTCATTGTGTCCTGGGCATGTCCTGGCATGTCCCTCCCTTTGTGTTCTGTCTTTAGGCATCTGCCCAGGCTGTCTTCTGGGGAAAGGATGACCCTGCCTTTTCCACCTAGCCAGATGTGCTCTGTACACCATGGGACACGGCTCTGACAGGCCCACAGCAAACACCCACTTCATCTCTGCAGGGTGGATTTTGTACAGCAAAGTCCAGGCTGTATGCTGCCCTTCCATGCTTCTCACCCAGTGTGCCATGCTCTGCTTACCCAGCAGGGGTTCCCCCAGAAGCCCTTGGGTGCTGGATAAAGCCAGAGCAGGCAGCCGCTGAGCATCCAGGCCAGAGCAGGGAGCTGGCGGCCTGTGAGGCATGCACCACTCATGCTCTGCTCGGAGGAGGGGGAGGCGCCGGAGAAGAAAGCCCCCGAAATGTCAGCAGCAGATGAAGGGCGCTGGAAAATTTAATCTCCCAACTTTCCCAACTAATGTGACATTTGGATTCTGTTCTGATAAGCTATCAGCTGGCGAACTTTTTCCTTCCTTCTCTTTTCCCCACCCCCACCTTCTGGCTGGTAATTTAAAAGTAAATGGTCTAGAAAGATCTCTAACTGTACCTCTGGCAAAGATTAAAAAAACAAAACAACACAACAAGCAGGGGAGTCGGCAAATGTGTGCGTGCTGTTATTTGTACAGGGGCCAGACTGGGCTTTTGTCCTGGCTGACTCTAGCCCAGCCCTGCCTAGAGTAAGTCTCCCTTGTTGGGCAGTCTCTAGCCCCAAGCAGGTATCCAAGGGGCTGGGAGAAGAGAGTGATTTAGAACCAGGGGTTGGGGTCCGTGATAGAGTTGGGGGCTGTTGGGAGCAGGGAGTAAAGAGTGTCCTAGCAGGGGACTGGGTAGCAGGCTGACCAAGGAGCCCCTCAGTACCACCCGTGAGCCCAGGGGCTTTGTGTGGTGGGCAACCACAGTCTCCTGGTTTATATTTAATGCACTGATTGCTAAAATTACAGCCCGCTGCTGAGGGGGGTAAGGAATTAGATTCAGGGTCTAATTAAAGGTTCGCTCTTCATTTGAATTTCAGATTCTAGCTTTAATTTTAGCAACTTCTCCAGGAGCCACGGAGCTCAGCCAAGGGGAAGCACACCTGCTTGAGCCCACCCCCTCCTTCTAGGCCCCTGCCTTCCTTAAGGCTCCCAAGGCCAGACTGGCACTATGATCCCTGCACAGGGACCCTTTCCAGCCTTCCCACCTCCTGGTGTCATGGGATACTGCCTGCCTACCCCAGGAAAGGTCCCAGGCCCCCCCAGGCCTGGGAGAGGAAGACTGGATCTTGGATCTTCTGCACTAGCAAGCACAGGTGGGTCCTGGAGATGCACTACTATGACACCTCTGTTTACAGAGGGGATAGTCGTGCCCTACCACTTTACCTTGAAATCAGTCAGAGGGACTTGGGCCTTCATCGTTTGATGTCTACTCCAAGTGTCTATATCCTCAGACACTCCTGTCTTCTCTATAGCTACCTCCACTCAATGGTCATACATCTTTAACTGAATCCTCTGGTGATGGGGACCTCAGTACCCCACAGGGCAGCCCAAGCAGACCTGAGCCAGTGAGAAACATGGAGGCAGAAGGGCAGTGTGGCTCAGTCCTAGTGCTACACTTCTGAGAGGAGTGACTGTAGCTGAGCAGAGCCTCATCTGAAGAAAGGGCACTTGAACTGAGTTGCCTCTGCATCTGGAGTGAGAAGGAGCTCAGGGCTAAGCACTGATCCTAGGGCCAGGTATGGGAGGGCACTGTACTGACCTGGAGCCTGCACCCACCAGTCCACCTCCAGGAAGCTTTCCCCATTGCTCCCTCTTTCCTATTCTTGTCATATTCAGAGAGCCCCACTCTGTGCCGGGATGTGAGCTGCCTGGTGCAGGGAAATCCAAGCACCTCCCTCCTTGCCCAGGGAGTGCTGGGGGAGCAGCCTGCCCTACACTGTGCAGTGGAGCCCAGCTCATTAGTGGCCACAGAGACATAGCCTTGGAGTTGTGAGAGACAGGGAGTGGGGGCCTGTGTCACCACAACTCTGCAGGGATGAGCTCAGAATGCTTAGTGATGAATCTGAACACCCATTTTACATCTGACACCACCGAGTCCTAGAAGAGGGGGAATGGTGCTGGCAGTCCACTACCCCTTCTACAGCATGGTGGGGGCACTCACCAGCTCAGCATCGGCCTTGGCGTCATAGTACATGATGTCTTCCTCCTGGTGAGGGGAGAGAGGCCTCAGCACTCACAGCTCAGGGGCTTGTGAGACACAGCCAGGACCCCCAGGCCGGAGGCCAGGGACAGAAGCCATCCCCTCCCTCCATTCAGATCAGCCCTCCCAGGGCTGGATGAGTCAGTGCTCAGGAGGCCCCGCCCCCTAGCTTAGGGACAAGAGCTGGCACTGCAGCCCTGCTGGGAGGCAGGGTCAGAGCCCCTCTTGTTGTGGAGATGCTGGCTGAGGCAGGACTAGGAGTGAGAAAGATGGGAAAACAGAGCTGAGCCTGGGCAAGAGCAAAATAATGACTTGATGCTGCATCTTCCAATTTCTTCTATTAAAAAGCCTGCTCATTACAGGCATGTACTTATTAATTATCTGTGATTTGTTGTGAAATGCAAGGGGGTTTACACAACAGGAGCGGGGGTGGGGGGGGGAGGGAAGCCTGGCCTGCACTCTTGCCTCAGAGCCCTCAACGGCCAGAGCCGCCCACCTGTCCTGGTCCATGCCTGCCCTCCTGCCGCCTGGATTCTTGGCCATCTGCGCGTCATAATCACTGGCCACCCCCGGGACCCGTAACACAAACGGGCTAATTTCATGTTTAATGCTCTTTAATCAGGACCAAGCACGGCTGACAGAGGCCGCCAGAAGGTTAGTCTGGTGTCAGCAAGTGCCACCTGCTCAGGAGGGGCCTCCCCACTCTACCCTGGTGGGCTCTAGGGGTAGGGCCACTGTCCAAGTCACGCACCCCAGGTGTTTCTCAGTCCCATTTATATAAAAAAATCCTGCAGCATGGCCCTGGCAGTCCCAGCCTGTTTCTTTGTGACATACAAATGGGAGAGGTAACCAAGTCTGCTCCCAAGGGCTGGCAGTAAAGCAGCACCACATATGGAGATCCCTGCCCAAGGCCTGGCTGGGACCCAGTTGCTGTGTGACCCTAAGGTTGGACCATTTCCTCTCTGAACTTCAGGCTCCTGATGCTTCCAGGGGAGGCCTTGGCCTTGGTGACTGTGCTTGGTGTTGGGTCTGTGGCTAGTGCTGGGGAATGTTTTGGGGGACAGTCCTAGACTATCTCTCCCACCAGGGGCTTTGGGGATACAAGCCACTGGCTGGACATGTTGGCTCAGTCCAAGCACTCTGGAACAGTGACTGAATGCCTGAACCATGTTGAGGCATGACTACAACCGCCCAAGTCTGAGGTGTCTGCTGCATCTGGTACTTTTTTTTTTTTTTTTTTTTTTTTTTTTGTGGTACCGGGGATTGAACTCAGGGGCACTCGACCACTGGGTCACATCCCCAGCCCTTTTTTGTATTTTATTTAGAGACAGGGTCTCACTGAGTTGCTAAGTGCCTCGCCATTGCTGAGGCTGGCTTTGAACTCGTGATCCTCCTGCCTCAGCCTCCCAAAGTGCTGGGATTACAGGCGTGCACCACCACGCCCGGCTAGCATCTGGTACTTTCTCACAGTAGCCCTTTGACCTGAACATACATATAATTCTTAGACAGGGATAAGGAAGGCTTTGGACTCTGGCTATGACCTAGCCTCTCATCTTCAAACTTGCTCATACCAGAAGACAAGCCCAGGTGGGCTCGGTGGAGGTGGGGCAGGGCCCCGGCTTCAGGGTGCCCAGCCTTTCCCTGTGCTGGGCTCCAACCAAAGCACATAATGAAAGCTGACATTACATCAAACACAATAAGGAGTTTCGGTTGATGAAGATCATTCCTGAACACACAAACCCATTAAACTGAGGGGAAAAAAATATCAATTCAACACACTCGCAGGCAAAAAGAAAATGTGATTTGTTATCTAAAAGGGGGTTATAAACACGGCTCTGATGCTCTTTCCCTTCGTAATGAAAACAGGCGGGCGCAGTGGGAGGACTGCAGATTACAACCTAGGGCTTCACTCACCAAATTTTGAGGCAAACCTTTTGCAAGGACAGGAAAGGGCACCAGCAGGGGACTAGTAACTCTGAGCTCTCTCAGGTTGTGGCTGGATCACCCCTGATTGCCCAGGCACTCACTTGGGCCACTTCTCCAGCTGCTGCAGTGCCTCTGTTTCTCTATTTGTCCTGCTGCTTCATGGTTTCAGCAGATCAGGTGTTAGTAGCGTCAGGACAAAGGGGAAACATCATACAGGAGTTCTAAGCCCTCCCTGCCCCCAGACTACAGATGAGGCTCAGAGATCCTTATGCTCTTCCTGTGCAGGGCTTGGATGCATGTGGGGAGGACTCCTCCCACCTCTCCTGCTGTGATGAGAGTCAAGCCATGGCCCCTCCTTGGCAGAGAAGAACATGGCAGAATACCAGGCAAGGTCACACATGAAAATGCACTGTAGGGGCTGGGATTGTGGCTCAGCGGTAGAGCGCTCGCCTAGCACGTGGGCGACCTGGGTTCGATCCTCAGTACCACGTACAAATAAAACGCATTGAATAAAACGCATTGTGTACAACTAAAAGCAAATAAAATAAAAATATTAAAAAAAAAAAAGAAAATGCACTGTAAACATAGCCGTGACTACTATGCTTGATGTGATATGGAGCTGGGGGTGTGGCAGGAGGAGCCTGGGGAGACTGTATCTGCCTTGGTCTGTACAGAACCTGAATGGCCACATTAGTGACTCCCTTTCTGGATTTTGCAACAAGGAAGAAGTGCTATTTAATGAATGAGGGCAGGGTCCTTGTCAAAGGGTCCTGGGTTCAAATTCTGAGTGGGACACATGTGAGCTCCGAGCAGTGGATAAAGATTGAGGTGAAACCAGGTCCCAGTGTGTAGGCTTGTGCTAGTAGCCCCATGAGGACTCTCAGGAGTCACCCCCTCTCACCTATGAGGTGACTGGTTAAATCATGCAGCCTCTATGAGGTTTCCATTTCCCATTTCTAAGTCAGGATGATGATGCCTCCTCTGAGGGTACAAAGAAGACCAGGAACTGCAGAGCTGGGCTCCTCCAGGGGGCAAGGCTGACCCTACCCACAGAGGCCCCCTTGTGCCACTCCACAGCCCACAGGAGGGGCTGAGTATGTAAAGACCCCTGGATAGAGTAAAACAGGTGTCCTTAATGTTTGAGGTCCACACTGCTGACACCCACCTATTACCTGATAAATATATATAAATATTTATTTAGTTGATAGTATCTTTATTTAGTTTTATGTGGTGCTGATGATGGAACCCAGTGCCTCGCAAGTGCTTTACCACTGACTACAGCCCCAGCCCCATTACCTGATATTTTTAGGGGTCATTCTGCTTAAACTAGGCAAGGAGTGGGGGAATCACTGCCCCCCCTCCCACACACACACCTAGGTGACACATATCATTCCCCAACATGAACCTCTGTACATAGATGACAGGTACACGTGAGTATATGACACATCTGCTTGTGAACAGGAGCTGAACCCAAGCACGCATGAGGAGGGTTGGGGTACAGGGCAAGGAAGAAAGTCTGGGACAGGCAGGGAATAGCAATGTTATAGGGTTTGGTGCTCTGGAAGGTGGCTGCCGAGGTTGGCCAGATATGACTGCTGCCTGCCTACCAGCCTTCAGTGCAGGGCCCAGGCTTGCCACCCAGCTGCCCCTGTGAGGATACTTGGTCTTCCTGCCAACTGCCAGCTCAGTCCAGCCAAGAGGACTGTTTTCTGAGAGAGCCGTCTGTCGCTAGCTTGGCAGGGAGGCAGGCAGTGGGCCCTATGGTAGGTCAGACCCCCAGGCTGGGGAGGCCACCTGTCCTATCTAGTTGTCTCTTCTGGCCTCGCCCTGCCATCACAGCCCTCCATCTAGATTCCCTAGGCAGAGCTACATTCCCCAGGCAGGGTTGTGTGATCCACATTAGACTCCCCAGGGCAGGGCTGTTCTTTTCATTGGACTCCCAGAACATGGTCTCATTGTAGGTTCTGGTGTAGGCACTGAGGGCATGGGGCCAGTGGCCTCTCTTCCTTCTCCACTCATACCCTGGCCCAACTCTCCTCTAGAGTGGGGGAGGTTAAGTGGCATGCACTGCTGGCATAGTGTGGCACTGGCACCAGGCATGGTCCAGCAGGTGGCCTATCTTCATCTGCCCTAAGTGTTATGGGTACTAGAGCACCTGCTGCCTGTCTGAGGGACCATAGGATTTGCTGCTTGCTAATAAGGCCCACAGTTTCCCTATTGTCCAAGGGTCTGGCCTGGCCAGGGCTGTGGCTACAGTTTCCCTGCCTCTACCATGGCCAGTTATGTGTGGGGTCATGGCCTGGGACTAGGAAGAGGTATAGAGCATTTTATGTTCTGATATTGTCCCCTTGATTTCCTCTCAGCTCTGATCCTGAAGACTCCAGTGTCCCCTAAGTCCATGACTGGACTCAGTGGGGTTGTGTGTAGGCTGATGTGTTATACCATTATTATCTGCTCCTCAGAGGTCTGCATGTAGTCCTGCTATGTGCTATTGACACAGGGAAGGCCACTCTACTGATTGTGGAGTGAATTGTACAGTGAATTCCAGTCTGGCTCCATAAGCAGAGCATTCCTTCTGCCCCAAACTGCATACCCTCCTCATCTCAGAGGTAAGAAAACCATTCTTAGTCAGTGTCAGTGGAACACCTGGTAGGGGACACAGACAGCATGGATAGGAGGTGGATGGCACTGAGTCAGGTTCAACTGCTCCTGTCCTGGAGGAACTGTGACTGGGGCAGACAAGTGAGCCTAGTGAGACCCTGGTCTGGGCACTGAACTGGGTACCATCTCTGACAGAGGCTGCAAATGGGGGAGGACTGTGGGCAGTGGATGCCAATCCTAAGGCTTGGGCTGGAAAGAGGGGGCTAGGTCTTCCTTTTTGCAGTAGGGATAAGAGCATCCTAGAGAAGGCCTGGCTTGAGGTGGGAAGTGTGGCACAGGCCAGGTGTCTCTCCTGAGTACAGGGGAGGAATAGGCTCTTTGCCTGTCACCTCTTGAAGGTCATTGGGGGAAGATGTAGTTTCAGGGGTAGATGGCTTGCCTGTAAGGAACAGAATACCACCCTTCTCCAGCCTCAGTCCATGCACCCCCTGGGGTGGGCAGCTTCTGCCTGTAGCTCTGCTGCCAGCGCTCCTTGGCAGCCTGGGCCCCACTGGTCGAACTGTTGGCTAATGGGCCTACATTAGCACTAATGCCTTGCAGCCTGGCAGGCATGGCAGCTGCAGGGCTTCCTGGGAACAGCAGTGACTCTGAAGCCAGTAAGGAAGGCATGATTAGAACACCCCACCTAAGTGTCTCTGGCAGTGGGAGGGACAGGATGGCAGGCACACTGATGGACTGTGGAAGGAGGATGGGGAACATCAGGCAAACAAGGGCCTGCTGGCCTTGTGGTCAGCGCTGCCTATGGTCATACCTAGATCTGCAGAAGCTGGGGAGAGAAGGGCCATCCAGAGCCCACTCTTACCTCATCTCAGGACAGGAGCAACCAGGGGCCAAGGGTGGGTATGGCAAAAGATGCATCCATGCCATCATCAGCATGGCACCTCTATAGCCTGGTGACCACTTCACTTGCCATGGCTGAGTTGATAATACCAATGTGAGCCAGTTCTTTGCCAAATGCAGACAATTAAGCCACTGCTGTGAAAGTGTGTCTTTGAACAGCGTCTCTCAGCACCTCCTGGGTGTCCCTAAGCCTCAGCCTTCCTTCCTGATGGGCCTCCTTGGTGTTCACACTGGCCTGGCATAAGCTGTTCTTGCCTCAGGGAGTGGCTGAAATTTAGGGGCCAAGGGTCTGGCAGGACAACCTTGGGAAATTTTGGGTTTTCTACAGAATCAAAAAGAAAAAATATGTTTGGAGCCATGGCAGCCTCTTTGTTCCCATTTAGGACCTGGACTGGGAAGGAGAGAAAGTCAGGCAGAGGGCAGGTCTTTTCATTCCCTTATTCCCTAACTCCTGTGTCTGATCAACAAGTCTGTCTGTGAAGGAGAGGAAGAATCTGATGGTTGGAAACAAAGGAGGGACTGAGCAGGAGCAGAGGGTCCTAGATGCATAGAGGACAGAGGGGCTGATGGGCTGGGGAGAATAAGCAGCTTTACAGGGAAGGGACAGATAAGCTGGGCTCCAGGAGGAATGGAGGGCCTTCTACGCAGAGATCAGCAAAGGCCCAGGACCAGGAAGGGGCCTGGAGCAAAGTGTTTGGTGTGGTGGGACACAGGAGGAGGAGAACAGGGAGCAAGGCTGGTGAGGGAGGTAGGAGCTGCTAGATCCTTGGCCCTTGGTGTATAGGCTCAGGGCAGGGTCTTGAGGGTGGAGCTGTCACACAGGGTTATCTAGAGGTGACAGCTTGGTCTGAGTGGTGCTTGAGACCCAATGGCTGCTGCCATGCACATTTCTGATCAAGGGGCTGAGGAAGGCATGGGGCCCAGTGATGGGGAGGGAGAGGAGGATCAGTCCTCAGGCTCCTGGGGAGGGGGATTGGTTTAGGTAGTCACTAGCTCATTCGTTTGTTCATCTTAAAAAGTCATCTGGGGGGCTGGGGTTGTGGCTCGGCGGTAGAGCACTCGCCTGGCATGTGCGCGGCTCGGGTTCGATCCTCAGCACCACGTACAAATAAACCCATTGTGTACAGCTAAAGCAAATAAAAATAAATATTTTAAAAAAAAAGTCATCTGGGACTAGGGGACTAGGGGACTAGCTCAGTGTTTGTCGAGTGCTTGCCTAGCATACATGAGGCCTGGGTTTGATCCCAAGCCCCAATCATCTGGTGTGCCCAATCCATGTGAACTCTGAGGGCAGCACTCAGCACCCACCAGGCAGCAAAAGAAGAAAGTCACTGGGAGGGCAAGGCAGGGTAGGCTCAGGGTGGCCTGGGGGGATAGGGAACAAGGAATAGGTTTAGGGGCCTAGATCATAGGCATGAGCCCCCTGGTACCTGATAGCCATTATGAATCTCTGCCACCAACAGGTAACCTCAGGTAGGTCTAACCCCTCTGTGCCCATTTTCTCATTAGGTAAATAGGGATAATAGCATGACCTTATCCCTGGGGCAGATGGGCCTGACCTGAATGTGCCTGGCCCACCCTACCCTCCTTACTAGCTTTTGGTTCCCGGGGCAGACCACCCCACCCTGCCCTTCCCTGTGTTTAGCAAGGAGACCACCAGGAGGCATAGCCCAGACATAAGGAGCCCTGCCAACTGGTCTGGTCCCTGAGGGTTCCATCACCCCTGGCACTGAGGTTTCCCTGACACTGGCCTGACAGAAAGGGGACAGGAGTGTCCAGTCCCAGTCACAAATTGGTTGCCAAGGTTGCCCTTCCCCGTCCCACCCCTGGGCGCTCTGCTCCTGACAAAGAGATCTGAGCTCTTCCAAGCTCTCATGGTGGAAGGAGAAGCTTTTGTGACTGACAGCTTGGTCTTCTGGGCCCAGCCTAAGGGCCTCCTGGGAGGATGGTTGCTGTTTAGAGTGGGGAAGGGATACACATACCACCTTCTCTCGGTATCTTTACCTACTACTTTTAAGTCTCTGATGAGTCATGAAGTCAAGAGATCTCTTTGACTCAGGGGTTCTCCAAGAATTGGGGCACCATTTTTTGGGAGAGTCACTTTGGAGCAGCCTGTCTACTCACAGGATGTCCAATGACTCCTCTGGAGTGACATGGGAGCTCATATCAGCTGTGCATGGTCCAGAACAGAGGGGGAGCCTAGGATTTTTTGATATAAGCTTCCATTACCCCTAAATGCCACCTCCTCCCCCCACACAGTGTGTCTGAACAGCATTCTCCCTGCTCCCTGGCCTTCACTTTCACCTTATGGGGATGGTGTACCCTAGGTGTCGGTGAGGATGCTGTGGTTCTTACCTTGATGTTGTCCTGCCAGCGGTGGGCTTTCTGGAAGTTCTCTGCAGCATCCGCCAGTCTCTGAGGGACAGAGGACAGGAGGTCAGAGGCTGAGGTGGGCTGCCTGCTCTATGCATACCCCAAAGCCTTCTCCATCTCCAGCACTCCCCGGAGCCAGGCCAACTCAAGGCTTCCTTTTCCCTCATCTCACCAGACCTTCAGAGGTTCCTCAGCCCAGCTGGCTGTGAGGGAACCTCCCTGGCTACTGCTGACTTACACAGGAAAAGTGAGGCTTGCACAGAATGCCCAGAGTGGTTTCTCAGTGAGACTCCCTGCTCTTCAGCACAGCAGTGTCTCCTGCCCAGAGATGGCTGGAGCACTCAGGCCTGGGGAAGTCCAAGTGGTGCTCCATACCACTACAAATGAGGCTTGGCCTCCCATGTTGAGGCTGAACCCCGACAAGTGACAGTGACTCAGTGGTGTTCCTTTACCCCAGCATGCCCATGCCCATAGCCCACCTCTGCACACCCAGGCCCACTGGCCTTCTCTCAGGCTTCCTGAGCCCCCTCCCACAGGGTGTCAAGCCCTCTATCCATGAGAGCCTCTCCCATCCTTTGTGCTGGTTCCAGTGGTATCTACCAGTGACACCTATGCCTGGGAGCAAAGTGAGCCTGAGAGCACAGCTGTGTGGCCGTCTGTGCTATACCTGTCACTGGCCATGCTCAGTTCCAGACTATGATGTTGTGTGGAGATATGGCAGACACAGCCCTGTCTCTCACAGATTAGTGTGGAGACCCTGACACAAACAGGAAGAATCACTAGAGCAGGAGTAGCTAGGAGCAGGAGGCTTAGTGTTGTGGGAACTCAGCACACCAGAAAGGTTTGTACAGGAGGCACCAGAACATGGCCAACCCTCTGGGTCTAAGCTGGGGCACCATGGATCCTGTCCCTCAGGATGTCTTGAGGCTCCCAAGGACAGAACTGAGTCTGGCCCTCTGAGGCCTCCTGTAGAGCTGAGTTCAGTGATGTCTTGTTAATCCTAATGCCAATCAATATCATGGACTGGCCACCCACCACATGCCACACCCTCCTGCAGCCATGATACATGTTCATCTGTTACTATTCACAATGTGCCTGACATGGTGCCATTATGGCTCCTCCTCAGATGAGGATACCCAAGCATGGAATAGACAGCAGCCTGCCTAGGGTCACACAGAAAGCCTGGGTCAGGCTGTGGCCCTGGACAAGATCTTATCACATCCACCTTTCTCAGCCCATAACCAAGGTCCAAAGGCCACCCCCTATGGGGCACACCATGCCATATGAAGCTGGTCCCTCACCCCACCCCACTCATCCTCTGGGTGGAGTGCAGTCTTGCCTCCAGGCCTCCAGCAATCCTCAAAAGGTCCTGGTCCCTTGGTATTCAAGACACCTCATCCCCACTGTCAATTCAGACCTGATGTAGCACGTGGGCCCCAGAGAGAGGGTCTAATAAAGCCTGAGAGCTGCCTGTTAGGAGAAAATGGGAGACCAGCTTTTTCTTCTTTGAAGCATGGAACAGCGGGGCAGTGGTGAGTGAGGGAACCCCATGTGGAACTGAGACTACTACTCTCCTGGAGCAGAAAGTCATGCCTGGCCGTGTGAGGGGCTGTCAGAGCATCCCCATTTCTGCTGGGCTTGGCTCCCCTCCTTCCTCAGGCCAAGAGCATTGAAGGCTATTAAGCTGGGGTTCTGGGAACAGGGTAAGAAAGTGCTTCTTGAGTCAAAGCCCCTCATCTCACAATGCTGACTCTCTTCTGGCCTCTTCCTCCTTCTCCTATTCTCTTCCCACCCTTTGCTGCAGAGCCTGCTTGGGTGAAACTCACATTGTACTCTGACCCCCTAACTCAGTTTCACATCTTGGGGCTTCAGGGGCCACAGGTCTCACATATCTTGCCTCCAATCCTGCTCCACACTGGAGCATTTCCTTGGAATGACACTCAATGCATCTGAACTCCAACCACCTCCTCTTGGAACAGGCCCATCCACCTGGGAACCTCTGCCTCCTACCTCCCACATCTGACATCATCAAACCACCTACTATTCACCCATTGGTTCAGGCTCTGTCTAGCATCAGGAACCTATGTTCTCTCTTGTCCTTCTGCCTCTATTCCCTGCTCAACACCTGAAACCTCATCTTAGAGTGTAGATCTGATTGTGTGGCTGTCCCCTGTCTCCACTTATTGCTCTGCATATAAAAGGCAATGCTTTCTTGAGGTCCTGTAGGGCTCACCTGTGCCTGACTCCTATCTTTCATTTCGATTTTGGGGCTTCCTCTTGGCTTCAATAAAAAATACTCCCCAGACCCCAACCTCCAGGAATGGATGAGGCCTCCAATTCACAAGCCTGCAGTGTCCTTCTATGAAGGACAGTAGGGTGTAGCATGTATAGTTAACAACACTAATAACTACTATTAATTGAATGCATACTATGTACCAGTACCAAGCTCAGCACTTGGCCTGGAAGAACTGTAAAGCACGAGGAGGCAGCCCCTGAAGATGCACTCAAGGGGTGACTCTTGAGCAATCACTGTGTCCTCTCTTTCCTTACCCAGTGGCCCATTGCCTTTCCAGGGATCCCAGGTCTACCTAAGAGTGGGCCTGGAGCCCCCATAAGGGTCTGAGGAGGCCATTGCCCTTCATAGTGGATGGAGTTGGGTCAGAGTGGGTCAAGTTCTAGCCATAGGAAAGCCACAGGGTAGATGGGGCTTCAGATACCAAATTGACACTAGTGTAAAAATCTCCAAAGCAGACCATTATCTTGAGGAACAATCTCTTTTCACCTCTAAATCTACCTCTGGCCAGGGGATGCAAGCTTCTTCACTTTCTCAGGGTAAGAGTCAAAGTCTACAAGAACATGCAGGCCATAGGCCACAGGCCCCTCTGTTTCCAAAAACCTAGCAGAAAAGGCGAGGGAGACCCAGAGAGGGAGGGCCCCAGCCACGCACCCCCCCACCCCTCCTTGAGCTCATGGAGTCCTGTGGGCTCAAAGGCCTGCCTGGGTCGGCCCGCTGACTCGTGAATAACGGAGTCGCAATAGCCACAGTGAAAGGATTACTTTTAATCCTCAGTAACGATCAAGCCATTATTATTTTTTCGGTGTTACAGATCAATCAGTCCATCCCTGGGCGCTGGACGTGTGGAAACTGCTAAACAGGCAGGCTTGGCGGTGTGGGAAGAAGGGCCAGACAGCTGGTTGGGGTGGAGGGGGCAGACTACAATTATGCAAGGTCCCATCAGGCTGAGGATGAGAGGTAAGAGGCCCGGGACCACACACAGTATGCACCAGGGGCCCTGAGTGGAGATCACAGCCTGAAGCCCTGGCCTGGGTTCAAAGTGGCTTCTTCAAGCAGTGACTTCACCTCTCTGGCCTGAGTTGGAGATAGTGACTGCACCCACTCAGAGGGCGGGTAGTTCTTGGCAATCCCCTTCCTTCAATGTCAACAGCTGCCTTTAGGCAGCCTGTCCATTGGGGTTTCTCTTGAAGAATTTTGCCTACATCTGGGACTTTCTCTCTTATCTGTTCTTTCTGCCTGGTCAGCCCTCTCAGACTGGGCCTCTCTGAAAACTTCTTTTTGCCTTTGTGCATCCCATGGGCTCCCCCTCCCCTCTGCCAGGCAGGGCATGTCCTCAGGCAGGAACCTTTCTGAGCTTAGCCCCACCTGCCTGGCCCAGGCAAGGTACTCAGAGACTTGGGTTCCTGTATGGGTTCTTCACAGAGCTCAGGTCTGTTCAGGCATGGCTGCAAGGCTATGCTTACCTTACCCCAAGGTTTATCCTCCTAGCACTTCCCTCCCACTGAAAAAATAACCCTCTCCTGGGTCTTCCTGATGGGCCTGGGCAGGCAGGATGGAAAAGGAAATAGGCCCAGAGGTGAGGGGAGAATCTACCAGGATGCCCAGCACAGCAGGGGTCAAACTGGAGTCACAGCTTGGTCTTATCTCTGGGGTGCCTGATTGTCTGGGAAAAATGTGCTCATTCCTAGCCCTGACCCTGAGTGCAGTTCCCCATGGGAGCTGCTCTCTACTTGGACTCTGAGTTCTGCTCTTAGAGCCACTTGCAGTCCCTAGTCTTCCTGCTACCAGGCTCCTGCCATCTGCCCCTTCCCTATCCACTCCCATCCAGACTCCTCTAGTCTGGTTTACTCTCTCATCCTTGAAAACTCCTTAACCTCTGCCAGGCCCCTACTTGTCCTCATCACAGCACTCAGGGAGCTCTGTGTCTATCTTCCCCTTGAACTCTGAGTTTGGTGGGGGTAGTATGTAGTGGCTCTCAAGTTTACAGTAACCTGGCCATGGTGTCCAGTAGGTGTACAAAGAATGTCTGCTAAATCAAGGTCAGGGTATCTCTGTACCTGTGTAGGGGCCTATGTTGAGTCTGGCAGGTGGGAGACCCTGGTGTATGTTTCTTTCTTTCTTTCTTTTTTTTTTTAAAAATATTTATTTATTTGCTTTAGTTGTACACGATGCATTTATTTGTACGTGGTGCTGAGGATGGAACCTGGGCCGCGCACGTGCTAGGCGAGCGCTCTGCCATTGAGCCACAACCCCAGCCCCTGGTGTGTGTTTCTTTTCTTCAGTACTTCTTGAGGGGTGAGGGCTGCCCAAGAGGAGCTACTGCTATGAAGTCACTGATGGTGCCTTGCCTATCCTGCGACATCCCCCGATTTTGGTCATGGCATTGGAAGGAACCTCAGTAGGCTCATAGCCAAGTCCATCATGATAACAGCGGGCATTTCAGAGGCAATTATCAGAGTTTCACTTAACAATCAATTTCCCTCAGCTCCAGGAACTGTTCTTACAAGAAAAGGCAAGAAAAAAGAGGACTGGCAGTGAGCTGGGCTAGGGACAATACTCCCCTGGGGAGTAGCCCCTCCACTAGAACCTTTAAATTTCACTAAGTTAAACATCCTTAGCTTTGGAAAGGTGAGACAGACAACATGAGATAAGGGACCTGGGGCCATCGTGGGTACCCCTCAGAGGCTGACACCTGGAGGGGATGGGCTAGAGTGTTGGGGGCTGGATCCCTCAGGCGTGGGATGCTCTAAGAGGATGCTCTTAGAGAGCCCCCTCCTCCTGCCAGGCTGGGTGCCCCACTTCTCCTCAGCCTCCTTCCTCCCCGTTTCACCTGGGAGCTCCTTTTCCCAGAGCTGGTGCCCAAGGGGCTGAGGAGTAACTGCCCATCAAATAGGACTTGTTCAACTGTACAGCCCAGAGGGAAAGATAAGAGAGTTTTTTTTTGGACTTAATTATAGCTACCCCTGCTTCCAAGAGGATATGAGTGGCTTAGAATAAAAGGCCCTAAATTTGTGGGGTGCAGGGCATTAAGATCTGGGGCTTTGGTGACTAAGTCAGGTAGAAGCTACGATGGAGGGATGGAGGGGGAGCTCTGAGGAGGAGGCTGGGGGCAGCAAGCCCAGGGCAGAGTGCCAGTACCATACAGATGCCCTGAGAACACTGCCAGAGGGCAGGGAGGGAGGTAACAATGACAGGCTAACATAGATATGACTCCAGCACCTACCCTATGCCAAGGATTACTGAATGGTACAGGTAACCCAACACTAGGTGAAGGAATGCAAGACACATAAAAAGTGGATTTTTTTTTTTTTCAACTGAGGGAATGAGGCTTAGAGCATTGGTGCTACTGCCTCAGGCCTCTAGTGAGGACACGGTACAGGAGGGCATTTCCCATATACCTGCTGCCAAAGACCATCAATGTTGGAGAGTGAACATCCTAGGAAGGGAGTTGGTCTGGCCAGCTGGGGCCTGGTTGGTTGGGCTCTGCTGCCCTCCCACTCCCCAGGAATGGTTCCTTTGCAACTTCTTCCAAGAGAGGGGATCAGGAATTGGCCTTTCAGGTGGTGCACTGAGCCTACTCCTCAACCTTGATGTCATTGGGTCCAGATCCCAGGAGGAGGTATCCAGCAGCTCCTGTCCAGCCCAGCCCTCTCACACTGCTACCTACTTTCCCCCTTAACCGTGGGTTCTGTACTAGCTCTGTACTGTGCACTGATAGATACTAAATACAGATTTCCAATTTCCAGAGCTGTTATGGTCTAATGAGTAAATAATATACATATTTAAAACTGTCTAAAAACATATCTGCATAATTAAAATATCTGCATAATAATGAAGCAAGATGCAGCTCAGGAAGGATGAAGCTGGAGCTCCAGGGCTGACAATAGAGGCAGAAAGGCAGGCAGGGTCGGGAGGGTACTGGCCTGTTGGTGTCTCCTTCTTATAGCCTTGCCCTTGAACAGGCATTGGTGTGTCTGTCCACAGCCTGCTCCAAGCAAGTACATCAGCAGTCAGGAAGCAGGAGAATCCCAGCTTGGCTCCATCTCTGCACAACCTGTGGTCGGGGAGCAGCACATACACTGACAGACAATGCCTGCTGTTATGAGTGATGGTCACCTCAATGGCCCTGATTGCTGCTATCCACAGCACATGATGTGCTCAGAGTTTTATGGGCACCACGACCTTCTGAGGGGAGGTCCTGTCTCAACCCCCCCGTTCTGTTGAGTTCTGAGGGAAGAAGAGACGTGACCCAGGATGGGCAGAGGGGGCTGGCCAGGATCCAAGATTATTCATGGTCAGTGATGGGATACACATTGGCTTTGCTTTCCTGAGGGGCAGGATGTATGTTCAGCCTTGCCTGTCCTGTGAGGCCCCTTCTTTCACTCCCTGCTGCATCTGTACTGGATGTGCTCTGCTCCTGTTCCATGATGCATCTTCACATACCATCTTTTCTGCATCAACCCAGCTTAGAGATAAAACCCCAACCAGAACAAAGAAAAAGTCCCAGACCAAAATTCTAGCAACCAAAAAACCTCAAGGGAAATATCAAACAGTTCTAGCATAAAGGGTCCCTGGGGGAAGGCCCTCACATAAGTCCTTTGCCGTTATTGGCAGTGACAGGCTCCCTGTCCTTTTCTCTCACCAGCCACACACATCCTCCACAAGTTGATAAAAAAAAATTAGTAAAGTGGATTTCTTTTCTTTTTCTTTTTTTTTAATATTTATTTATTTGCTTTAGTTGTACACAATGTGTTTATTTGTACTTGGTGCTGAGGATCGAACCCGGGCCACGCACGTGCTAGGCAAGCGCTCTACCGCTGAGCCACAACCCCAGACTGGATTTCTTTTCTTAAAATGAAAACAAAACAAAAAACCCCACAAAGGTCAGAATACATGTAGCAGGGAAAAACTCATTGGAGTTGTCTCCTGTAGCAGGACAGCCACTGCCTCTCCACCCCTGGCCCTGGGCTTGCTTGCTCCCTGTGGGCAGCACAAGCTTAGCTATTGATTCCTGAGTCCCTTGGTGCTGTCTGGAAGGGACAGCCTGTGCTTTAATTTTCCAGGAAGATATGAAGAAGTGAGGGTAGTCTGTGATGGAGATGGGGAGGTGTTATGGTTTAGATGTGGTATCCCCCAAAAGCTCACATGTGAAACAATACAAGAATGTTTGGAGGAGAAATGATTGGGTCATATCCTTAACCTGATCCTCTGATGGGTTTAACTGAATGGTAACTGGAGGCAGATGGGGTGTGGCCAGAGGAAGTGGTTCACTGGGGACATGGCTATGGGGTATATATTTTGTATCTGAAGAGTGGTGTCTCCCTCGCTCTCTGCTTTCTGCTTCCCTCTGCCACACTCCCTTGCCATGACGTTCAGCCTCACCTCGATCCTCAAGGAATGGAGCCAGCCTTCTATGGACTAAGACCTCTAAAACTGTGAGCCCTCATATAAACTTTTTCTCCTCTATAATGGTACTGGTCAGATCTCTTAGTCACAGCAGGGAAAAAGCTGACTAAAACAGGAGGGCAAGTATGGACTACCTGGTGTACCAGAGGCTTAAATTTCAGATCAGACAGGATTTCCCAATTGGGCAGGGAAGACAGATCTGTTTCTTGGACTGCAGGTCCCTGCTGTAGCCAGTCATGCTGCTGTTCCTGGGTGCCCTATTGAGCACCTGTGAGAGGTGTCCAAATGAGGAATAAACCAATACATCCAATAGTTTCAGGTCTGCGTTTGGACTGTGGCTCCAGAGCCCAGGTGCACAGAGGTGTCTTCCTCTGAGGAGCCCCTGAACGAAGGGCTTCCTCAGGTGCATTCCAAGGCTGCAGGCACTTGGTCCAAGGTACTTCCTTGCCCAGCCTAGCACTCAAGGGCACAAATGAGGGAGAACCCTAATCTTGCTGGTACCCATTTGAACCCTGGCATGAAACCCATACATCTCTGCAGGTGAATCAGTCCTTGTTGAGGCAGATGAAATTTCTCATAATTTTGTCAGTTTTCCTCCCTTTGAATTATGACCCAGTGTTATTCATTAAAGTTTCTCTCATCCTTTAAACAGTCACACAGATATCATCAGATAAGGGTGTCAAGTGTGCATGGCATTATCTGAATGCACCAATGAAGCATGTCTCACCACCTCCTGTCCCCTCATCAGGCCACATTCTAAAGACAGACACATGTGGGCATGGGTGTGGCACTTGTATATGACAATACCCCCACCCCCTGAGCTGAGATGCTAAAGATCCCGAGGCTTAGCAACTGAGCCAGCATGTAATTTAGGGGGCATTGCTCTAACTTCTCTGGATCTCAGTTTCTCAACTATAAAATGGGAATCAGAACACTGTTCTGCCCTCCCAGGGCTGTAGGGAGATGGTAGGAAAGAAGGCATGGAGAGAGGGCAGGATGTGGACTCACTTTGGAGGCATAACCCCAGGTTCTGGATTTCCCCTTTCCTTTCTTCATTCCCCTCCCCCCGGGGGTCTCCTGACTGTCCCCCAGCCTTGGTGCACATGGGCCCTTTGACTTTGGATTGACCTATTTCTTCTAAAGTTTGTGCTAATGGTCTATCTCTCTTCTCAGCACTACCTTTTCTGGGAGCTGCTATCTACTGCCCCCAGCATTTTAGCCTGACCTCCAACCTGGTCCTGCCACAGCAGGAACCCAGGGTCCACCAGAGTGTCCCCATTCAACCCCACCAAAGCTATACCATCACTTTTCAAAGACTGTCCCATTGAAGCCCCTATTCCTATGACCCTTTCTCACTTTTCTGGTCAGACCTTTCTAGAGCCCCCAATCCAACTTTAGACCCCCACACCCAAGCTATCTGGCATGAACTAATTTTCTAGGACCTCCAGAGGCCCCTGTACTCTCACCTTGGCTCCTTTGCCCTTGTCAATTTTCTGGGTGCCCTGACTATGCCTTCCTTCCTGTTGCTATCCTTGATAGGGCCCTGTCAACCTCATCACTTTTCCACCATGCTGACCTTGAACTCTGCCTTCTTGCCATGCTCAGGTTCTGTACTCTTGTTTGTGTTGTGCCCCGAACCTAGACTGATTTTCCTCTTCCCCTCACTGTCCTGTTTTGCCTCATCTTTTAGAGTTGGTCTTTGGGAACCTCCTCCAGGGAAGTCTAGTGCCCTGACAGGCTGGGTTCCAGGATCCCTGTCGGGGTCCCATCACTGCACATGCATCTGACTCCATCCCAGATGTTGTCCCTCAAGGGCAGACACTTGATTCATTGATCTATGTGGCTCCAATGCTGGACACAGGCCAGCTCAGCATCGAAGTGCTAAGTGGCCTCAGGTTCCCATCATGGTCAATGGAGCAGGGGATGAATCAGGAGGTGCCCTCAGGGGCCTGTTGGCTTAGCGGCCCTGGGTTTCCTGGGATAGAGATGACACAGGCCAGGCCAGCAATAGCACTGATGACAGAGAACAGAGATCCAAGATGGTACAGGGGAAGGTACATAGGGTGAGGCTGAGTTGAAGTATGGATGTCACTGGTGCCCATGCAGAGAAGCTCATGTGGCTGCCTCTAGGGTCTGAACTGCTGACCCTGGACTTTGTGAAAATGTAACCCACTAGCCCCATCCAGCTGCTGACACTCAGCAATGAAATGGTCAGGAAGCAAAAGCCATTAGGCTCTGTAGGAATATAAAGTGGGGAAGTGGACATGTGTACTTCATCTGGCTAGGGAAGTCAGGAGTTGAGTCCCTGGGAAGCAGGTACTCCCTGCCTTGGCCCAAGGCCAATGCATTATCATGACCTCACCCAACATCCTTTTCTAAGAGTCTTCTCATGTGTTTCTATACCTCACTGTGGCTCAAGGACAGGACACAGGATGGTGACAGTTCCTACAGAAAGGGGTTAATATGACCCTCTCTCCTTCCTGTCAAAAGATATTTATTGAGCACCTACTATGGGGCCTGGTCTGTACTAGGCATCAGTGAGCAGGACAGACGTGGCATGGCCCTGCTGTCATGTGATGTACCACCAGGTGTACCACCTTTTTAATATCCTACCTAACTTCTTTCCACAGCAATTCTTCAGTGAGAGCTACTTAGGTTCACATATTCACTGGAGGAATTTAGAGTGCTAGGAAGCCCTTTTGCTATGGGATGTATTTCTGCCAGAAAGCTGAATCCAAGCCCCCCAACTCATCTAGAGCCTGAGCCCCCACCCAGCCACCATTCTGCCTTCCCATGATGTTATTTTTGTACTTTTTCCTAAAACACAGCCCAAGCAGGCCCTTCTCGACTCTATTAACATTAGGAATCTAATCAGTAATCAGGCAGCTCATAATTTTCTGATTAGCTCTGATTAGGCCTAACCTCAGGAGAAAGAGTGGGACAGTGAAGAGGGAGGCGGGGCCGAATGGGCACCAGAAGGTGCCAGAGGGGGCACTGGCCAAGCTGGGGATGAAAGGCAGAGGGGAGAGCCCCAGCATTGTCCTGTGGAACAGGCATGGAGTACTAGTCATGGGTTGTACTGGGTCAAACAATTTTCAGGTCTCAGAGAGCAAGGGCAGCAGGGGAGGGGCCCCCAGCCCACCTTGATAGTAGGGACTCCATGGCAGGTTGGGCCAAAATTTTTAGGACCCTGGACAGAGAACGGAGGGATGGGCAGACCTGCTAATAGGGTTGGGTTTGGGCAATAAAGCTGCCAACAGGGTGCCTGAGGTGCTCTGCCTAGGCCTTTCTGGATCACACTCCAGGAAATACCCCAGGCATAGCCTTGGGTTATGGCGACAGTGACTGAAGGCCTGACTTTGGACTGGACTAGGGCCACTCTTGATGAACACCACAGACAAGGCTTGCCTTGATGACCATCACCTTCAAAGTGGAGTCCATGAGGTCAGCAGCCCACTGGCTCCACACACAATAGGGTAGTCAAAGTCTGGAGGGTCCTCCCAGGCCACTGTGTCAGTTAGGGACAGAGCCTGGGCCTATAATGAGGCATTCCAGGCCAGGACCAGGTCTCCCTTCTGCCTGAGGCCTATTTATCACCTTTGCATCACACTCAGATGAAAATATGGTGCTAGCCAAAACAGACCTCCTAGGCCTGCCCCTCATGGGGCTTGACTTCTGGCCTGTCTCTGGCTAACCATGAAGCCCCTCATCCATTGTACTTCCCTACAGGCCAAGACAGACTCCTTGAAGCCACATCTTGTAACCCTGTTCAGGACAGGGTCAGAGTGGCCCTGATCCTGACCCTGGCCTGGGGTCACAGGTTGCCACCTTTTATAGAATGCAACCATATGGGTGACCTTTGATGAAATGCACGAACCTGTTGGAAGAGATGTGCACAGCTAATACCATGCAAATTGGCACAGAGGCAATCAGTCTGACTCTAAAAGCTGCCCCACCGGCCGCAGGCTGGCTCATTGTCTTTTCTGTCAATTTGCATCTCATTACCCAGAAGGCTGTGCTCACTGGAGGTTAAAATAAAAAGAGAACCAAGCAAGCCCCACTGTGTCCTGCTTCCAGCTAGGCCCTGGCCCATGAGTGGGTAAAGGCTGCTTGGCAGACTGCTCCAAGAAGTACATTCCACAAGGAGCCCTATCAGCCTTACCACCCCCATCATCACCACCATTATCTCTGCCACTACCAGAATGTTACTCCCAGTCATCATCACCATCACCCCCATCATCACTGTTGTTCTCCCTTAACTACCACCAATATCCTCATGATCACTCTCAACAACTGTCACCACCAATATGACTTCCATTATCATTGTCAGTGTTACTCCTATCAGTGATCATCACCACCATCGGCATCAGCTTCATCTCTAACTTCACCCCCATTATATAGTCATCGTCTCCATCATCACTATCACTACCACCACCACCACCAACTCTATTACCAACATCACCTCCATCACCACTTTAACTGTCACCATCACCTTCATCACTGCCATCACTATCACCATCACCCCTGTGGCCACCTCTGTTAGTGCCTCCTGTCTCCTGGTGATCACTACCACCATGACTTTCCCCACTGCTACCTGCATCATCACCCCTGCACCCATGAGAAAAGACTGATGAACAGAAACCATTTACTCTTCACCTTTCTCTGTCCATCACCCTCCAGTATCATCAGGGAGTTAGAGAATCTGTAAATAAGTGATTCAGTGATCAGGACCTTACAATCAACCCCAATTGGCCCTGGATACTAGAGCTTGTACCAAGAAGCCTCAGGAAGGAAGGCCCATGGTGAGGTGGGGTGCTTGTTCACTCTGCCTGAGCTTCTGGAGACAATGGGGCTTAGTTTACTCCCCTGATTCCAGCAGAACCTGGGGCTGGACCAAGAAAGATCAGTGACCAGGATGTCCTAAGGGACAGAGCCAGGAGCTATGTGTGTCATATGAATGGCTGATACCACTCTCTGAATCTTGATTATTTCATCTCCAAAATGGGGCTTTTAAAAGCCAGACCTCACAGCACTGTGTGAGAATAAAGGGAGACAATAAGAGGAGAATGTTGAACATTGTGGGCGAGGGTTATGGGTAGACTAAGCCAGGGGTGCCTTAAGAAGATGGGACAGCAGACAAAAATTGAAGGACAAGGCCAGATGGAGGGGGAAAAGAAAGAGATCACAAGTGGGATCCTCAGCAGGGGAAAAGATGTAGAAGTGGGAAAGAATGGGCTTCTCTGTGAGAAGGAGGGCAGGTGAGGCCAGGGCAGTCAATGCAGGCCATGGTGTTTGTGCTCACCAGCATGGCCAAGCTTCTTCCATAGGGTATCATTTCAATGTTCATTTGTTGTTTCACACAATGCTTCCTCTAAGCCCCATGAAGCTCTCATCATTATTCCACCGACAAGGACACCAAGGCTCAGAGAGGGTGAGTCACTTGCCCAACACCACACAGTTATCAAATGGCACAATCAGGAATCCAACTTCATCCACACCAGGGATGGGCTCTAACCACTCCCCGCCTCCCTGGACAGCAAAGCTGAGAGATGAGGCTAGACCAAGATGAAGTCAGGGGTCCACACAGAGGTCACACAGAGGAGTGGGAACTGGAGCCAGGTCTTTCCACCTAGATTCGTGCTGTGCTGGATGTAGATGGCTGAGACCCCACCCTGTTGCTGCCCCGCAGTTTTGATGGCAGTAGCATGAACATCACCCTGGACACAAAGCTGGACACTGGCTGGCTTGGGGGTGATGCTGGGACCCAGGTTGAGGCGACAGGAAGACAAAGGCCTGGAGGTGGAGGGCGGGGTGGGCACAGCCTGCTGCCAGGTAGAAACGCCCAGTGTAAAAGCTGCTCTGAATACTGGCTGCATCCTGCTGCTGCAATCAGCCTCGACACTTGGTTATTATGAGGAGTAAAGGCGGCCGGCGGGACAGCTGGAGCCGTGGCGACAACATTTAAGGCGTTTGTCAGAGCTGTGGGACACGGACTGCCAGGCGCTAATGGCTCCTGCACGCTGCTGCCAAGTGAGAGGAGGGCGGGCAGGCGGAGGCGGCCTTGCTCCTGCCTGGGCCTCGTGCCCACCCCACGCTGCGTGGCCACTCCACGACAGGTAGGGCCCACCTGGGTCTTACTGATGCCTAGCAACGGCCACAGAGCCATGGCACCATCTGGAGAGGGTGACGCAGCACTGTGCAGCACATGCTTGCCTATTTAGGGCATTTTTGCCACCTCCATCTCCACTCAGGCCACAGTTCCTCCCCTCCCAGGATGAGGGTCTGGGAGTCAGTTCTCTACCATGCCATCACCCAGGGAAGGGACCCCTGAGTCCCAGCTGGCTCAGCCTCTAGTCTTCGCAGCCCCTTGGATTGGATTTTGTATGAGAGATCCTTCCTATGAGAAACCCACACTGAACTTGGATCCATTCTAAGTGACCTCAGCTTTCCTGGTCTTAGTTTTCCTCTCTGTGAAATGGGAAAATGGTAGCATTCACCCAGGGAGCCCAGCCATATGAATGAGAAAACACAGGGGAACACTGAAGCACTGGGCACACAGAGGCCAGAGGCACTTGGGTTTATGAAGGCTGGGCTAAACTGCTTACCTAGCTTGTATGAGGGCCTGCATTCAATCCCCAGAACCCCCCAAAAAGGCGGGGGGGGGGTGCCCTGAGTAAGATGTCACCCAGGAGGGAATGTGGGCCTCCAGGCTGCCTAGAGGGTAGCCTTGAAGGAAGGAGCAAAGCAAGCTTCAGGGAAGGGGTATGGGTTTTCCAGGGAGGGGAGACCCATGACTAGGTGATCTATGGGGCTTTGAGTAAGAAGTACTCCTAAAATAATCAGGTCAGCTGGGAACTCTTGTGCCTGGAGGAGAACATGTTGGACCTATGCAGGAGCCCTGTTTGGGGAGATGGCTTGAATTGCGATTGACTATGAGCCGTGGAGATTTGGGCATTGTCGCCTTCCGTAGTCTCACGTGACTTGTCCCGGGATCTCGAGTGACTTGGCCGAGATTGCTGATCGGGTCAGCGCCATTTTGGCGGCGTGTGCGGCGCGTGTTAGTCGTTGTTAGAGCCGGAGAGAAAAGTTATCAGAATAAAAAGCTGTTTGTCTCCAGTTTGCCTCTAAATTTCTTCCCGCGGCTTCGTTGCTTCAAGCGGCCATCGCTTCAGGCCGCAACAGACCTAGTACCAGCTCTGTCTGTTGTCATTGATGATGCCATGGACACTTGCTGTGCCCTGGTGCTGCTCTCTATTCCTTGGAGGCCCCTACAAAGCAGGTCCCATTTCTATCTCATTTTGCAAATGAGGAAACAGAGGTTCAGAAGTAGTTACTCAGAAGCTTACCTCGGTGGTGCACTTTCCCAGCTACTCTGGAAGCAGAGGCAGAAGGAGCACATGTTCAAAGTCAGCCTTAGCAATTTTTACTTGGTTTGTGGTCACAGATCATTGAGGGAAGGGTGTGTCTCTGGGGGCATGCTGGTATGTCTTCCATCTCTGCTCACTGATCAGCCCAAGAGAGACCCTGAGTCCTCTCTGATGAGGCAATGGTCTTCAGACGACCATGGATCAGTGAACATGGGTAGGGAAATACTGTATGGCTACAGGAGAGACCCAGTGGACAGGAGGAGACCTTGACAGGCCTGAGCTTGAGCTCTGCCTGTGTCACTGCACGACTTTAAGGCACTTGTCCTGTGTGGCCTCCAATTTCCTGCTGCTTCCCAGGGTACAGACTTAGGTCAGAGGGGGCAGGAGAGGTCTTTGAAGAAGGTCTGGAGTTTTGTGCCCTGACCAAGGTCACCCAGGGATCTGTGGCCCTCAGGAGCCCTCTTCCACCTGTGGCCAGCTCCCAGCACTTC
Organism: Tamias sibiricus; assembly: GCA_025594165.1. Classification (NCBI taxonomy): domain Eukaryota; kingdom Metazoa; phylum Chordata; class Mammalia; order Rodentia; family Sciuridae; genus Tamias; species Tamias sibiricus. Next base: position 112,582,995 of record CM046668.1, read on the forward strand.
TGCCAGGCTCAGCTTTGGGACCCTCATGGCATCCAGACTAGAGTGGGGCACTGTGTGAGTGTGTTTGTTGATGTTGGGTTCAGTGACCCCTTGAAGGCAGCTGCACTTGGCTGAAAGAGGGGCCTGGAGAGGCAGAAGCTAAGGGCCAGACAACCTTCCAGAGGAGCACACTAGAGTTCTAGGCTGGCTAGGCAGGCCCCAGGACAATCCTTACACACCTGCCAAGGACTTATTAAAGTTCTGCTGTGAACCACTTTCATCCCACTTCATAGATAGAGAAACCGAGACTTAGGAAAAATCAGGGCTCCCCTAGGGTGAAGGGTGAGCAGCGAGGCTGAGCATAGAACCTGCTCAATACCTGTGGGTCCACTTCCCTTCCCTGAGCCCACAGAGCTGATGCTTTCAGTCTCAGCCCCCAAAATGGTATTCAAGGCTTCTGGGCCACCTGATTCCCAGCCCACTGCTCTGTCTGGCTCAGGTCTGTTGACACTCTGGAGTCCTATGTTGCTCCCCTGTCCCCAAGGTCACCTTCAAACAAAAGGGGGACAAGTGGGCACCCTGTGACTGGGGCCTCTTGGTCCTCCATCGAGGGAGGTATGGTAAGCAGGGGGATGTCAAAGGTCTGTGGCTTTAGTGGGCTGTGTGTTAAGGGGGCCTCTGGCATTTGAATTTGTGATCAACAGAGTTAGAGAAGGAGGAATTATGTGTACATGAGAACACGTGCAGGTGTGCACACATGGAAACACTCACGTGTATACGAACTCATACATGAGCATGGCATACATATGCATGTGCACAAGCATGCATGCCAACATATGCTCAGGCACATGTGCACACAGTGGCTGAGTTCTTGCCTTCATGTCCCAGCCATGTGCTCCTAAGGCACAGGTGGGACAGGTCTGCTTTCTGCTGGGGCTGGGAGTGAAGTGGATCCTGGCTCCTGGACCCACAGGCCCTAACACTTGCCTACTCAGACCTGGCTAAATGGATCTTCCTTGGCTAGGACCTGACTGGTTCCCATCCAGGGGTCCTCTCCTCCCATAGGCCCTCAGTTTGTCCATTGCTTTACCAACCTCACAGCTTTCATCCTCACCTGTAATCATTTTATTTTGTTATCTCATTGCAACTAACATTATAATGTGGAATAAATGAAAAGGTGACCCTGAGGGTCCCTCTTTTTTCTTCTTTCAACTACCATACTCATTGCCCGTGTTGGGTGCTAGAGACAGGATGAGTCAGACTTGGTCCCAGCCTTGCAGAGTTCACAGTGCAGTGGAGGGCCTTCTGCTTGTCTCCATGTTCCCTCCTCTACCCCAGCCCATCCCAGTGCAGTGAAACCAGGCTAGACACCTACTCGGACTATGAAATCTTATGCATCAACCCCCACCAACTGTTCACCAGGTGACTTTGGGATCTTAGTTGTCCACATGTGACCATTACAACCCTTGGGACAAGGTTAGTGCTGCTTGTCCATTTCTCAGAAGAAGCAAGCTCAGAGCAATTTAGTGAGTGTTCATAGTCCACAAAGCTGGGGAGAAGGAACTGGGACCCAAATCTGAGTTTGTGCAACTGCTATGCCAGTCCTGCAGCACTGCAGCCTGTGACAGTCACACTGGTGTGACCAGTGATCCTAGCACTGCCTGTAGCCCTGGCCTGTAGCTGCTGGCAGAGATAGATGAAACTCTGAGTCCTTGGGAGGAGTAACATACCCAGGATCATACTACAGTCCAGGTGCCAGCTCCTTGACTCTTCTTCTAGTAAAGAGGGTTACCTTCCTGAACGGCTGTCCAAACACCATTCCATGGCAAGCCAGACTAGGCTTCCATGGGAAGTTGACCTAAATGTCTGATCTCCTCTGTTAGAATATAAACCCTGGGTCTCCCTTTTTTCTTCGGTTTACAGGAGGCTCAGAGTCAATCAGTAAGCTCAACTACATCAAGTACAGGATCCTCCTGCTGCTTACCTTTGCCTTTTGCCCCCTCCTTAGTATTCATATTCTATGTAAAGAGCATTCAATATGTTACCAAATGAACTGGGGAATAAGTCTAGTTAAATTGCCCCCACATCCCACCAGCCAGGGAGGGTGGATTTCTTGGTGACGCTAGACTGACTGTGAGGCTCTGCTCCAAGCTACCACCGAAAAGCCAGGCGGGCAGGCTGGCATCTGGCAGGCGCAGCCGTCTCCCTGGAAAACGAGACACTTCTTATTGAGATAACGAATCGCTCCATTTAGATCCAAATTAACCTCCCCCAATTACCCCATTCTCTACCACATTTCACCAGATCGAAACCCCCTCCGCCTGCAGTCAAGTGCCCGGCTCTCTCACAGCAGAGTCAGTCTCATCTGGCCCAGCAGGCGCCCTCCCTCAACCGTCACGTTTTCTTTTCTTTCTTTTTTGGGGTGGGGTCGGGTGGGGGAGTGGGAAGCTTGATGCAGCTGCCGCTCTGAGGAGTGGGAATTTTTATTTTATTTTTTTTTGCTCATTCTTTGAAATAAGGATGCAATATGGGATCAATTTTTGATGACAGTGAAGTAAAAGGGGAAAATAGTAGCAATTTTCTCTTCTGAACATGCCCTATTTAATGGAAGGATGTCAAGGTGGAGTTTTATCCAGAGGAGAAAGGGCCTGGTTCCCAGGGACACATGGTCAATCAGAGATGCCTGGCACGATCTCAGCCTGGGGTGACTGGGCACCCCCATCCCACTGGTTCCTCAGTGCTTCCTGTTAGGGTGGCTGGTAGGGCCCCAGATGTGGTACAGGAGAGGCTGAGTTTCTATCTCCTGTCACTGGCACCAGGATGGACCCTCCTTGCTTTGTGCTGCTGGTCTCAGCTTGCATCAGGATTCTAGAGCTGAGACCCTAGGGAATCTGGTGTTAATTAGGGTTATAAAATCCTGCCCAGCTGCCTCCACTGCCTTTGTGTTAAACCTAGGAAGCTGAGCTTCATTTGGCATAGAGCTGGTGGGGGATGGGGAAAGGGGAGGGGACTGGACTAAAGCTGAGCTAGCATCACGGCATCCTGTCCCTGGTCTGGAGGCTCAGGATGGAGAGGTGGGGGTTTTCTCAGAGGACATTGCAGAGAGGAGCTGCTTCATTCCCTTTCCTCAGATCAGAAACAACTGGAGTCAGAACTGGGCTATGTGCAGTCAGGAGGCCCCCGCTGGGTGGGTGGGGGTGCTCCCCTGCTCTCCTTAGAGAGAGGTCTGCAAGTGAGGTTAAGGTCCCTGGGTTGAATGGATTAGAGGCCAGGGCCACATCTCTGCCATGAAACCCACCTCTTGGTCAATTCACCACAGAGGCCCTTGAAACCTGGGGTACCCTGCAGTGCCTGAATGGCACCCTGACTAGCCTTGAAGCATCCCTCCTGAGATTCAGTTCCCTCTGTCCATCTATCTTCCAAGGCCTCCTTCACCTTGCCATGGAGGACAGAAATGAGAAGCACACCTCAAAGGCCCATGCAAGCACAGCTATAGACATCTCATCAGAGACGTGAAATCATACCAGGCAGCTCATGACCTGCGAACACAGCACATAGTCAAGCCGAACCCCTCCAGGCCTGCACAGAGCCCAAGGTTACAAAGACACACAGCCACACACCTGCACAAACAGGTGAAGTCCTCATAGCTGATGACTTTGGCTTTTACATAGGAAGAAACACTGAGCTCTCTCTGAAGTCTTTGCCCACCCACCACCTATGGACCCACTAAACACACAGCAATTCAAGACCCCAAATGTGACCTTCCAGAGCCCTCACCATGAGGTCAGAGCAGTACTGACAAGAACAACCCTTGCTGCTTCCTCCAGGGTACTGCTTGAAACAGAAACCAAGGGGCAGGGCAATCCCTGCTCTAAAATGTCTGCAGATTCTGAGAGGGCACTGGAGGGGTGGCAGGCTGGGTCTGTCGTCCCAGTGTCTGCCTGTCGACAGATGCCACCCAAAGCCGTGCCTGCCGCCTCCCTTCCTTCCTCGTCTGTGGCCGGGCCTCTGAAATAATTAGCAATTCTGCTCGACAAAACGCTGGCCCGATGGGATAATAAACTCCAACATCTGTCAGAAGAGCGAGCTCCTATGGAATTGCCAAGAGAAACATTTTTCTCCTCATTCAATTCACATTTAAATCGAAAACAACCCCTCCAAGTCTGCGCCAGGCCTGCGGCGCAGGGCTCCGGGAGCCCACAAGCTGTTCCTGGGCCTGCAAAGAGGCTCGGACGAGTGGCGATCACTCACTCAAATTAACAAATCATTTTATTTAGAAATGAAGAGAATTTGTAAGTGATGGATGGCTTCAGGGCCACTGAGGTGGAGGGAAATCCAGCCATTGGCCCTTCTGCCATGTGGGGTGGGCATTCCCACTTCTCCCCAGCAGGACACAGGCCAGCTCTCTCCCTTTTCACAACTGCCCGGCATGATAGGCAAGCTAGGAATCATGTTGCTATTCTGTGGCAGGACACTGAGGGCCAACAAAACACCCAAAGTATGCAGTTATTCCTGCTGGCTGGAGAAGGACACAGGTTCCACTCTAAGGGAGCCCAACCAGGGCTGGCTCTTCCCAAATAGGAGCCTCCAAGGCCTGCAATTCTACTTTGAGGTGCTATGCAAAGGGGCCTGAGTGTGAGTCTAGAGTTGGATCTGGCTATGGGAGAGCCTTGCCAATACAATTACACTCCTGCAACAGAAATTCTGGAGACTTGAGCTTGGGGTGTAGGGCCTCAGATTTACCATCTATACAATGAAGGATGTAGATTTGGAGCCAAGGGGCATCCCAGTGATTAGGACCTCTGAAGATCAGGTACCAAATACTGATAAATGAAAGAAAAATTGATAACAAGCCCCAGTACTGGCCAGATCCTTCCTTGGGGTTCCCACAGAGCCTGTGTATCTTCCATCATTCCTGTCCTCAGGGGTCCTGCAGTGCCCGTATGTTGTCATTAGATCCCCCTTCTAGGCTCCCACAGTGAATGAGTGTCCTCATCAAGGACTTTGCTACTCTGTCCTGCAATTTTCCAACAGGTTTTGTGCTCTTGGAGGCAGGGACAATTACGTTTGGTTTTTTCTTTTCCCCATCCCAGTGGCCTTCATGCCCAGTATTTGGTAACTATTTGATGAATAAACAAATGAATGAATGTAAGGACTTGGGCTACACAGACACTCAAATGCATGAGACAACAGCTCAATAAATGTCTGATTATCATGATACATTTTCATACCATTCTCTCTGCCCAGAATGCTCTTCTTCCTTCTCTGCCTGGACAACTGTTTCCTTCTTCTCACTGCCAAGCTCAGGTGCCTTTTGTCTGGGCCTCTTTCAGCTTAGCCTCCCCTGCACTGTACCCCTCATAGCCATGGTTAGAGTGGGGCAGATGTCAAGCTGGTTTACAAGGCTGCCCACTTTGGATCAGGTTTTCTTGAGGTCACTGGGACCTGAGTCATCTTTTTCCCTCCTTGCATCAAGCCTGGGTCTATAGGGGGCTTAGGGCATGGTCCATCTCTTAGTGCTCCCCAATTGGAAATGCCAGGAGCTACTGAAATGAACCCAGAAACACTCCTGGAAGGTAGTGGGGGGAAGTGTAGGGGCAAGAAGATGTAGGGGCAGAACCAGAGGGATGCAACATGAGAGGAGAGATTCCCAGGAAGGAAGGAGAAATGCCAGGACTGGCAGTAGCAGCCTGGCTGAGACCTTCATGACTCACAGGCCATCCTCGTGCATGAGTCCCAGGGAATGTTTCTCTTACGCTGGTATTTTTTTAAAAATATTTTGTTTTAGTTGGACACAATACCTTTATTTTATTTTTATGTGGTGCTAAGAATCGAACCCAGTGCCCCACATGTGCTATGCAAGCGCTTTACCGCTCAGCCACAACCCCAGCCCTTTACCCACACTGTTATGGCTGTGAGCTTGGGGGCTCTTTTGTGGGGACACTCATGGTATGCCTGTAGACTTGGTATACTCCACTGTGGATTCCAGAATGCCCCTGCTGAGGGGAGTTACATAGGAATGGGCCAATGTTCTAAAAATTCCAATGCTCTATCCTGGGCCCCATGGGCTTTGCAGAGGAGTCAGAAGGGGAACACTGCACAGGCAGAGGGTCCATGTTTAACCTCAATGGAAACTTAGGAGACCTGCATCCTAGCTGGAGCCAGAGAGCTGTAGTGTTATGGTATGGTCTTGAGCACAATGTGGAGGGGAGGTGCCACAGATTCTCAGGAAGCCATGGACTCAGACCCTGAGCCAGAGGAAAGGTCCATTTCCTCACTGCCTTTACCCCTGCTTAGGGTCCAGGTTTGTAGCTGGGGATGTGGAGGAGGGGTGCTAACACCTCCTTTTTTTGTCTCCCTGCTATTTTTGTCCTCTGAAACCCCTCTGATACTCCATTACAGAGTCTTATATTTGTCTATCCTCTGCTTCCACAAGGTTCCTGTATGTAGGACCAGGTCTGCCTCTGTTACTGTGGAGTCTTCAGCAACCAGCACAGGGCCTGGCACCTAGTAGACGCTTAGTATATACTCGGGGAATGGATGGATGGATGGAGCCTAGCATGATGGGGTACAGGGAAGACCTAGATGTGCTGCAGTGGGAGGAAGAGCCCCTGCATCCCTGCCCATATCAGACTTTGAAATTAGTGGGCTCCACAGAGGAGCCAGCCAGGAGATGGCAGTGCTGTGAGAGGCAGGACCAGACTCTTGTTCCCACTGGTCAGAAGAGGCTACACTCCTCTGCCCTGTGGGGGGATACCCAGGCTTTTCTCCTATGATCACCCTGGTCACCCCCATTCTGCATTCTCTAGAGCCACAGATCACCCACAGAGGAAGCGGGCATTGCCTGGAGCTGGACCAGAACATAGGCACAGGCATACAGTAGGTGCTCAACATATTGCAAAATGAATATGTAAAACCCTTGTCTTACTCAAAAGGTTGTCAGGACTTCCAATGCCTGGGGTCTTAATCCCCGGGTCTGGCACTCAAGCCTCCCACTACCCCTTCTACCTTCTTTACTCTGCACATTGCTCCCACCTCTACCCAGTCCCTTGTGTAGATTCCCCACCCCCACAGTGCTGGGGATTTAACCCAGGGCCTCATGCACACCAGGCAAGTGCTCTACCACAGAGCCATGTCCCCAATCCCTCCTTGTGTGGATTCCCTTCCTGCTTTTGCTTGTGCATATACCAATTCCCTCTGCCCAGAATGCTCTTCTCCTCCCTCCTCTGCCTGGGCAACTGTTTCCTACTTCTCACTGCCCAGCTTAGGTGCCTTTCATCTGGGCTTCTTCCAGTTTAGCCTCCCCTGTACTGCACCCCCCACAACCATGGTTAGAGTGGGCAAATGAGGTCACTGAGACCTGAGTCCTTTTTTTCCCTCCTTGGGTCAGGGCTGGTTCTATGGAGAGCATGTGCCTGTGTGGCTCACAGCCAATTCTAATTGACCTTTCCCCAAATCCTACCATGGCCCCACCCACCTCCATGAAGATGTATCCCTGAGCACTCCCAGGGTCAGTTGGGGTGGCCTCAGGGTCTGTGAAGCATTGCAGAGTCTCAGGAGGGGTGTCTAGCAGAGTCTGGAAGGCAAGTGTCAGGGAGCTTGTTCTAGCAGCCCCACAGGGCCACCTCCATCACAGCCCCTTCTGTGGAGCTATTCAATGCCACTGCTGCAGGCTGGCGATGGAGAGAAAGGTGGAAGGGTTGGGCCTTAGAGACATGGCCCTCTTGTGGTGCCCCTGTTTCTTTCTTGTGGAAGGGGCCTACCAAGAGTTTGAAGTCCCTGAGCACCCCATAGGGGTGCTGACCTCTGCTCTGGGTGTAAGACAGGCGCAGCCTGTTGGGAAGCATCACAGGAGTGACACATGGATGTACCTGGGTGAGCCTGTGAGTTTGTGGGGGCTTCCTGGGCTGGGTCTGAAAGCCCTAAAATGGAGGTAGTCAGCCTGTGGATGCATGGGGGAGGAAGGTGGGGACTCAATCCTGTCTCTGGGGTCAGGGAGGACTTGTGAGAGGGTAAGTTCTCTAGAGGTGGAGCCAAGAAAACAGGCTTAGGCTTCAGCAAGAGGGATCATGGTCTGACACAAGAAAGAACTTCCAGATATTTAGTGGGATCTAACTCTGAGACGGGGACCTGAGAATATGGTAGTATCTCCCTCCAGAGTCAGGGATTGGCTAATGGGCCACTGCCTGTGAGAAAGTAGGTAGGCCATTTCCCTTCAGCTCCATAATTAGAAATGCTGTTCTGGTTCCCTGATGTCAAGGACCTATGTCCCTGGCATCCCTGGGGTGCTGGTCTTGTGAGCCAGGACCTGACATCATGCTCCTGAGCTCTGAGTTAAGAATTCTACACATGAAGCTACAGTGACCCAGTTGGTGACCTCAAGGCCCATGACACCAACCCGGGGCTGCATCTTGCCTGATAAATGACCCTGTGGGCACTTCCCCAACCTGCAACCAATGGGCTCAAGTGTGACCCTGAGGCTATCATAGTTAACAGCATCTCCATAGGAAAGCAGAGGGTTCCTTCCTCTTGGAGAAGCCCTGGCTCGTTTAATGGGTTTGTGCCATGTCCTTGAGCAACTGTGCAGGCCCTCAGGAGCTGATGCCATTCCCCACATCTGGCATGACCCCCAGGGTTGAACCCTCAAAAATGTCTCCACCAGCAGAACTGGAAAGCTAGAGGTCCCCTCCACAGGGCCTGGCCCTAGTTCCCTGGGTCCTCCATTGACACCCAGGGAGGCCTGACCTCCGCTCCTTGTCTGCCATTCCCCTTCCCCCATCTCTCCTTCTAAGAGGAAAATCACAGGGAAGCAAACCTTGGGGGGAGAAAGGAGAATGTTTTTAATTAAAAGTTTAAGAGAATTCACGTCCTGAGGGAGTCACAGCAAGAAAAGGCGGGGAGATGGTGTTGTGGGGAGCAGGAAAGTAGGCCACGTCAGCTGAGGGCTCCAAGCCCAGTCCTGCCAGCTATCTGGCCAGTGCACTGCCGCAGCAGGCTCTGCACCATGCAGAGGCCCTGTGCAGATGAGGCCTGGTGGCAGCTTCAGAATCTGGGGAGTGGGCTGGGGCAGCAACACCAAGTTCTAACTAACCCATTTCTGCTGCCCAGTGGGGCTAGGAGGGCAGATGTTCCAGCCTCTAGGAAGGAGGAGGAGCCCAGTGTTCCCTGGCGGGGGCTGTTGTACCAGGAGGAGGGGGAACATGCCACCCATTCAGGGGAATGTATATATACCCTGTCTACTGCCCTGTGTAGCCCCTGCCTGACTGCTGGACCACAAAGTCTTCCTAGTGTCCTGCCCCCCTGGCCTTTTTCTATTTGCACCCAGTCTACCCGCCACACATATGCCCACCAAGTGCCAGGTTGTGGGTAAGCAATGCCACTAAATATCTCCTTAGTCTTAATCTGGCTTAGTTTGAGCAGTCCCTGTATGTGAGTAGGATATATTCATAGGGAGGGCTGGGGCAGGCCTGTGTCATCCTTTCCTCCTGGCACTAGGAGGGCTCTGACACCCTCAGGCCAACCCACTGACTTCCATCTGCTCACAAGGCTGGGGCTGGGCCATGTGTCAAAGGGGTGTTTGTCAGTGTCTGTGGGCCCTGTGTGTAAGATATGGGGCCAGAGCTGACCTGTGAGATAGCCCCATATCCAGAAAACTTCCTCCACCCTATCCTCTCTTCACTTTTCCTGGGAAAAGGAAAAAGTGAGAGGAAAATATAACAGATGAAATATTCTGCAAAATGAGCTAATTACATGGAAGTCACACAGGGAGATGAGATTAGCAGAAGAATATTGGATAAAAGGAGGACCAGGTATGCACATGGGTAGTGAGGAAAGGTCAGTGCCATCACTGGGAGACTATGGAGCCTGGAGCTCCTGCATGGGCCTTGGAGAGTTGGGAGTAGCCTCTTCTCTTAGACCAGTCCCCAAACTGGGCTGTCACCACTGCATAGGCTGAGCAAGAAGGGTCCTTCTTCTCTCTCTTTTTTTTTTTGGGGGGGGGTATGGGGGGATGAACTCAGGAGCACTCAACCACTGGGCCACATCCCTAGCCCTTTTTTGTATTTTATTAGAGACAGGGTCTCACTGAGTTGCTAAGTGCCTCACCATTGCTGAGGCTGGCTTTGAACTCGTGATCCTCCTGCCTCAGCCTCCCAAGTGCGCCACCTCACCTGGCTCCTTCTTCTCTCTTTAAGTGCCCATTACTTACCTGCTGGCTGTGGAGACCAAGCCCTCCCAACTCTCCCACCCAGGTGGTTGTGGGAACACATCAGCCCAGGGTACTTCTCCTACCCCATGGTGCCCTCCTCCCTAACCCTTTGGCATGTGGTGCTATAAGTACATAGGAAGATGATCTGAGACACAAAAGCCAATCTAAATTCCAGCTCCAAGCAGGGCCCCAAGGCCTCCCAGTGCCAGGAATCAAAGATCTAAGATGCAAGCTTAAGCATCAAGCTCCTTAGAACTCCAGGTAGGAATGTGTACCTGATGCTAAATCTGCACAGGACACAGGATGTGAATGAGTCCAGGTGAAAGGCTGTGCCTCCAACTCCCTGTGACTGGGAGCTTCCTGCTGCTCCACCCCACAAACTTACTGGTTTGTCTCCTGGGGAAGGACCAGTGAACATAAGGGAGGAAGGTGGCAGGCACTGCTTCCTGACAGATTTTCAGGTTCCTGGAGGTTGGGACTTCTCCCTTACAGTTTGCTCCTGCCCATGATCCCCTGCCCCATAAGTGCCACCTTCACCTACCCTCCTCTTTAGCACCAGTAGTTGTCCCAGACTCCCCTTCCCTTTCTCCACTGCAGCAAACCCACCCGTGTTGCCTTGACACTTCCCTCTTCACTGTGCTTGGCTTCAGGCCTCCATTCCCTCCTCTGACAACCAGGATAACCTTCACCTTGAGTATCCCCCTTCCTGTGTACTGGAGCCTAATTTCCCAACCCACTGCTAAGCTCTGAGGAGCTACCTCTGCTCTCCTCTTGGTAAAGCCACAGCCACTCCTCTAGATTCTGCCAGATCTTCCCTTTCCCTCATGCTGTTGTCTTTCAGAATGCTCTCACCCCATCCCCCACTCCCACCCTTGAGGGGTAAACTACCTCCTTTCCTTTCCAGTCTTGGCCTCAGTGCCACTTCTTCATACTTCCAGGTAACTGGGACACCTTTTCATGGAATCCCAAAGTGGAGTCAAGTGGGGAGGTCTTCCCTACCAAGCCCCGGCCAAGCCAAACAGTTCAAGGTGCAAGCTCAGAAAATCTGAGTCTTCTCATGGCACATTGCATGTCTGCAGACAGGCCAAGTCTCAACCTACAGGACCCACTAGCTATTCCACCAGGTGGACACTTATCCCCCATCTTACAGATGAGAAAAACTAAGGAGAGAAAGCAAATCACCAGCAAAAGCTATGCCACTGATATGCTGTAGCTGCAACCTTAACTGGCCCTTCTGATCCGGTTGCCTAGTCCATGCCCTGGAGGTCTCTGTCTCCTGGACAGACATACCTAAAGGCTAATTTCTGGAAAACCTTCATATAGAGGTGGGCCTACTCTATAGTCCTCTGTTCCCCTAACTCTCTCTGTTAGCCCCCAGGACTATCCCAGGACTGTGGCTCATACCTCTGTGGATATCTGCTTGCCTGGTTCATGGCCTCCTTGAGTCCTCTCCCAGAGTCCTCATTCCCTGCCCTGCCCATTCCTATCTCTCTATTTATCTGGCCATCTGCCTGACTTCTTAGGCCTCCTTTTCTGGGACACCACTGGATCTGATGACTGGGATATGTGGGAGGAGAGAGCTGGGGCAGTCCCACACTTAACCTTCAAAGACTTAAAGGCTGTCTTTGCCAAGAAGTCCCCTAAGCTTTGCCTAGGGAGACTGCCCTCCCGGCTGGACCTTTCTAAGTACTGCTCCCTGCCTGGGGCTGCCGTTACTGGTTCCAGACACCTGCCCAGCCCACACCTGGCAGTCCTATGGACAAATGGGTGGGTCATGATGAGGGGCGGCCCATTCGTTCATTAACCCTGATCCTGCCTAGGGAGGGGCTGGACCCCAAGCACCCAGACGGCTGGAGGATAGGGCCTTATGCCTTCAGCTATCTCCATAACTGGGCTCCAGCTGGTGTTGACACAGCAAACATGCTGCTACTCCCATTCGCAGAGGAACAGAGTGGGCAAACACAGGGAGGCTGTAACAAAGGGTCAGCAACCGTGACCAGCCTCTCAAACAAGGGCCTCCGGGCCTGTGCCAGAAGGTGGGAAGCATCAAGTAGCCTGGACATGGGAGCTGGATAAAGGCCTTTGATGAGGCCCCCAGAAGGGGAAGGCTGGAAGGAGGTCCAGGGTTGGCCTACATGCTCGGTGGGGTTAAAGGAGCACAGGTCAGCCATCCCCTGTTGTTACCCCAGGAGTATCCCTTCCTGAATCAGTGGCATCAAGACCTAGGCCCAATCTCTGATGATAGACCTGTGAGGCACACTTGTCCCTACTATACAGGTAGGGAAGGTGAGTCCCAGAGAGCGTGAGATTGCCAGGGGTTTTGTGCTGCTCACGTGCTAGTGGAGGCTCCAGCACAGGTAGGTCCCTGATTCTCAACCACCTTCTGTGCTCTGAGCCCAGATCTGTGCAACATGTGCCATAATGCTCACAACTTTTGGTTACAGGTTCTTTTGGTACTGTGTAGGATGTGGTCATTGGGCGAGGTCTCAGCTAGACCCTCTCCACACACACACACACAAAGAAATCCCATGCATGCCTCTGCCTCAAGAACTGCCTCCTGTGCATCTGCGCATGTGCTCTGCAGATCCAGGCCAGCAGACAAACCCTCTACCCCTGCATGCATGCATATGCCCGCGTTCACCCACATGCACAGACAGGCTGCGCTCTACCTCTGGCCTCTGCATTTTCCTGTTCCCTCTGCCTCTGGGCTTCTTCCTCCCTTCCTCTCTCTTGTCTGGATAAATCTTCCTCCCTTCAGGTCCCTTAGGCTTACCCTCTGGCTCCACACTTTTTGGCACATATCACATTACTGTCACCTTGAGCAGAGTGTATTCCTCAAGGGAGAGGATCCACAGGTCTGTCTGTTCCCAGTCTGTGTCTGCTGTAATCTAGTATGGTGCCTGCATACAGCAAGCACTCTGTGCTAACTAGACAGAGACAGAAACAAAGGCACCTGGTGGCCTGTGACACAATGAGCCAGAATCAACCAGCTTCTTCCAAGGAAACCTTTGACTGGCACGTGGGGCTGATCTACGGGTTTATGGTTTATGGGCTTAGGGAAGACAGCAGAGGGATCCATGTTCAATGATGTGCAGTTACCACTCCAGAACTCCGACCTGCCCCCTGCTTTAGTCACCCCCACCTTCCCTTACCCCTGCAGTGGAAACTGATGCATAGGGTGAACATTCTGGGCTCCCTGTCCCAGCCCCTGCTGCTTACCTTGAAGACTTGGCGGGAATCAGCACTGCTCATTCTCACTGCTATGCCAGTGTCCTCTAAGGAACTGTGGAGACACCTTCCTTTTCCTTTTTTCACCTTTGAAAATTCTACCTGCCTTCTAAAGCTTGGCTCAAATACCACCTCCTCTAAGCTATCTTCTTAGACTTGCCTGTCTCATGTTAGCTTCCCTGTACACTGGTACCCCATAGCCTGTTGTCTGTCTTCTCTAAGTCTGGAGCCCTGGAGGGCAGGATCTTCCTGGTTGTGAAGCACCCCACCTTCTCCCAGCCATTGCACAGAAGGATTTCAGAACAAAGAGACAGACACTATTAAGATTCAATTAAATTTTCACTTCTCCAATCCTAAATTAGTCTGGTTTGTCCCTGTGGCACCTGAAGGCCCTTTTCCTCTGCCTCCTAGAATCTGCCCCCTTTGTCAGGTAGGACCCCCCCAGAGAGTGGGCACATGAAGGAGGGGCTCCCCCCACAGCACAGGCCTTTTCTGGTGAGTGGAGTTCAGCTCTATGGGCCTCAAGGATGTCATATCCGAGGACTCTAGACCCTTCCTTTGGCTAGCAGATGCTGAGGAATGACCATAACTCTTCTGACTCCTCCTGTGATTAGAGAAGCCCAGCCCCAAATCTACAACCTGACATTTCCTGAGCCCTGGTAGGTTTGAACCAGGCCCTGGTCTGACCACAACTAGCTTAGATGGGTGTCTGAAGATGAGGGAATGAGGTTTCCCCTGAGAAGCCCTCAGCTATGCCCCAGCCATGTCCCACCTGAATTACTTCCCCCATGGTCCCAGGGAGGCTGGCCCTCAGCCTGGCCAGCACAGCCTGTAGGCCTTCAAGGATCTCTGGATGCTCGGCTACCTGATAGGCATTTAGGCAGGAGAGGTTGTCTCCATATCTGTTTCCCCCTATTGTTGGAAGCAGCATGTCTTTGCCCAGGGCTCATACTGACTAACTCTAAGGAGCCATGGGCGTGTGCAGAATGGGCATACATTTACCTTCATTTTTACACACATTCAGGCCACCTCCTCCAGGGAGCACTCTCTGACTTCCATTCCCAAATGGTGGCTCTCTACCCCCTCATGCTAGCTACCTGGTCTTTCCTGAGAGCTCATTGCTGTCCTTACTTCCCTCTGGCCAGCTCTCTGGCTGCCCCTCTCTGTATGGCACCCACACAGTAGGTGCCGAACAGATGCCCATTCACCAATCCAAAGCTTCCCCATCTCTGGAGGCCCCCAGCCGGCTCCTCTGGGTGGCACCTTGCCAGGAAGCAGCAGCTCTGTTTGGGTGAGGGGAGAATAATCAGCTGTAAACGCCGCAATCAGGGAAAAAAGGCTGCTTGGGGCCCTTGGCGCCCACGCGTGCGCCTAATTGGCTCCACGTGTCTGCAGCTTCTTTCAAGAGTGGGAAAGTGGAAGGGTCAAGATCTCTTAATGTTCATAATGGAAGGGAGGCAGAAGCCATCGCCAGCCCCACATAAACACCTTTTAATTGCTCAGAGAAGGGTGGGCGGAGGCAGCTGTGCTACAGGATCCCCTGTCAGCCCACCATCACTGTGCCTTCTAGAGCTTTCTGAGGCTAGAGTCAGACCCCAGAGGCTGTGCTCCAGCAGAATCCAGAGCCATGGCACTCACATCTGTTCCACAAATGTCCACAAGGCCCCTACTCTTGGACAGGCCTTGTCAATAAGGGACACCTGTGGCCTGGTCCTTCAAGGCCAACCTGTTGGTGTAATACAATCAATAACTGCACCAATGCACCAGCTGAACTGGCCTTCAGCTGCCTCAATGTCCAACTTTATTCCCTCACTGCCTCCTCCAGGCAGCCTTCCCTATTGTCCCTTTGGACTGAAGTGTTCTTTCTCCTGCTGAGGTTGCCCAATGCATATGTACCTCTCTGAGGTGCCCAAATGTCCCCTGCTTTTGGGACTCCTATTCGCATGGTTGTATCTCTCTGTGCATTAGACCAAAGAGTCTCAAGTTCTGGCAATACCTGGAGACAATTTTTGGCTGTTACAACTGTTAGAGTGGTGTGCTACTGGCATCTAGTGGGTATAGGGCAAGGATGCTGCCAGACACCCTACAGTGCTCACAGCAGGTCCCACCACACAGATTTTTCCAGGTCAAGATGTTTATGGTGCTGAGGCTGAGAAACCCTGCTTGAGACCAAGCTTTAGAAAGGAAGAGGTGAGTACTTCAGAACTGGGCAGAACATTCTCCCTCCTCACAAAGGATCAGCCTGCCCCATAGCCCCTGGCTCCTACCTCCTGCTCCTCTGAACACCCAGTCCAGAGACCCTGTTCCTGAACAGACCCAGCCACATTGTCAACAATGCGTCAGTTTAATTGGGTTAAGTGGCCATTAGCAGCAAAAGCAGGGCGGCTGTGTGCAGAAGGGTTTTTAATTTTACTCTTTAAATGATGCTCATTCCCCAGAGAGGCCAGTGATGGTGGAACTCCGCCCATTGGAACCCCCAGAACCAAGGCCAGGGCTGCACCTCCCCCTGCCCCATCCATGCAAACCTGCTGGGGGGTGTGTATGGGGGATGCTTACAGCCCAAGAAAGAAACTGAGGGGACAGGAACTTGCCTCCTAGCATCTGCCCCCTTTGCCAGGTAGGACTCCCAGGTCACCAGGTCATTCCAGAGCCAGCCTCTGTCTGAGACCAGTACCCCATCTCCTCTTTCCTCAGTCCTGTCCCCTTGTGGACAGAAAATGCCACATTGCCTAACTGATGGTAGCACAGAGGAAGGCAGTATCTGGGGGCAGTTTGTAGGACCTGGAGACCAGCTACCTAGATCTAAATAAAGCCTGTTTTTTTTTTTTTTTTTTTTTTTTTTTTTGGTACCGGGGATTGTACTCAGGGTCACTCAACCACTGGGCCACATCCCCAGCCCTTTTTTGGTATTTTATTAGAGACAGGGTCTCACTGAGTTGCTAAGTACCTCACCATTGCTGAGCCTGGCTTTGAACTTGCAATACTCCTGCCTCAGCTTCCCAAGTGCTGGGATTACAGGCGTGCGCCACTGTGCCTGGTGTAAAGCCTGGTTTTCTATGGGACTTGGGGCAGGTGGCTTAACCTTTCAGAGGCTCAGTGTCCTCCCAGGTAAGATGGAAGTAAAAGAAGTAACATGAGGTGAGGATTTGGAGCCATCTGGAGTGTTCAGGCTTGGCACTTAGCAGGCACTTAGAAAGAGGCCAGTAATTGTGGGACAGAATTATTTCTACCATCTTATGGGGAAAGTCTTGAACCCTGAATCTACACAGAATCACTGAAATGCTCACATTGAAAATGTGAAAAAATATTGATGTTCCACTGTATTGCAGAAAATCTGAAGTACTTGGTCTGAGGTGGGTCTTGGGCATCATGATTTTAAAAGCTCCCCAGCTGTCCAACATGCAACCAGGGCTCAACAAGCACTGCACGGAGGCAAAGTATCTGGAAAGTTCTTGGCCCCTGGGACAGTGGGTGGGACCTTAGGTGGCAACCTAACTTGGGCATATAGGAAGGGCAGGGTTTAAGCCTAGGGCTGGGGTTTCTATAGGTTCTGGAGTCCCAGCCAGGCCTCTCCACTGCCCCTGGTTTACCTGAAGTTGGAGGCAAAAGGGCCCCCCAGGGAGCAGGCATCTAGCCCCCACACTGACTTCCTCAGGAACCTGCTCTGACCTGGTTGCCCAGGTCCTGGACTTCTCATACTCTGGGAACCAAGCACACCAAGTCACAATGCCTTTAGCCTCATCCTTGAGGAGGCTGGACTCTCCTTCTCTGGGGTCACCTTTACCTTATCCAAGGCAGTGCCTCCTCCCATGGTCTCTCCTCTGAGTCACACAGTAAAGGTGCCACAGATAATGCTACAGGTGGCACCACCTTCAAGGACACTGTCCACACTGTGGCCTTTTTGAATGATGGCTCTGGAGTTGTTAAACTAGAGGTACTATGTAGGGAGGGTGCATCCCTCCCTCTTGTTTTCTTTTTGAGATGGGATCTTTCTGCATTGACCAGCTTGCCTTGAACTCCAGGGCTCAAGAGATCCTCCTGCCTCAGTTTCCCAAGTAGCTGGGACTATAGGTACATGCTACTGGGGCTAGATTTTGTGTCCCTATTTTACAGAGGGGGAAACTAGGGCCTGGGATGGGAATGGTCTGAGAGCTCCAGTGGGGGCAGGAATAGGGCCTGTCTTCCCTGCTGCAACTCCAGCACCAGCACAGGGCCTGCCACATAGTTGGCCATTGGGGAACGTTGGTGACTAGATGGAAGAATAAAACAATGAAGAGATAACCTTTGTGAGAAAGTGGTCATGAGTCAATGCCCCTGCTGGGAGGACCAAGTGTCCCGATTTGGGCCCAGCTCTGCCCACAGTGCCATAAGAACTAAAATCTTCTTCTTTTTTTTTTTTTTTTTTTTTTTTTTTTTTGGTATCAGGGATTGAACTCAGGGGCACTCAACCACTGGGCCACATCCCCAGACCTTTTTTGTATTTTTATTAGACACAGGGTCTCACCGAGTTGCCAAGTGCCTTGTCACTGCTGAGGCTGGCTTTGACCTCATGATCCTCCTGCCTCAGCCTCCCAAATACTGGGATTACAGGCATGTGCCACTGTGCCTGGATTAAAGCACATTCTTATCCTTCCTGGAATTCAAGACCCTAAAAGAGCAGTCCCTGGTTCAGTGGTCCCACCTCCTTGGGTGGCTGAAGTTCCAAGACAGGTTTGCCTCCATGTGTCCAAAGCTCAGGATCCAACATATTTCCTGGACCTGGGGATGCTGCTTGTCTGAGGTGCAAGGCCCCTAATCTGGCCTGCTGTTGCCTGACTCTTGCCCCCAGAAACTACCCTGTGCAGCTTGGAGAACCATCCAGTTGTCCCTGATTAGCTGAGACAATGAACTTCTGTCCTGTGTTGCTCCGCTCCCTCTTTGCAAGCCCCAAATTAAAATTCCAGACCTGCGCAAGGGATTTAAATTGGATTACTGGATGGGGTCCAGGGAGACAGGAACAATGGAGTGGGAAGCGAGGGTCTAGCCCCCCCAGCACCCCTCCTTCCATGTGTACACAGGCTGCAAACAAATGTGAAAAAGAGGAAAGAGACCAGAACTTGATTAAAAACAAATTTAAAACATAATGAAGGGCTGGGGTTGTGGCTCAGCGGCAGAGAGCTCGACTAGTACGTGCACGGCCCAGGTTCGATCCTTAGCACCACGTAAAAATAAAGGCATTGTGTACAACTAAAACAAATAAATATTTTTAAAAAAACATAATGAAACTCAGAGCTCACTTTGAACAATTAGAACCAAGGAGGAGGAAGGATGGTCCTCCTCTTTCCTCTGGCAGTATGAGCAGAAGCATCTTGTGGTCCTGGAACCAGAAGCAGAAGATCACTGGCCAGGAGAGAGCTGGGAGGGCAGGGGCTGTGGCCTCAGTGCATACCTCAGGAATAATGTGGAGGGCAAGGGCCCAGCTCAGGATCAGAGAGACTTGGGTCCCAATCCTGGCTCTGCCACATCCTGTCCTGACACATGGCATCTCTGAGTTTGTGTCCCCCTCTGTGGAATGGGGTAGTAGGGCCTCCCTCTAGGGGTTGCTGTGAGAATGACTTGTAGACTGAACAAAGGTGGTTGCCTTTTCCCATTATTCTTCCACTGAAATCATTTGTAGTTACTGTACAGGCCACGGGCTGGGCTGCAGACGCAGTAGAAAGGAGATGTCTCAACTCACAGGGCAGGATCCAGAACGTGGGTGCAGGAAGAAGGTCGAGACTAGGACTCCAGGCTTTCGGCTGCACCTCCCCAGGCAATCCCCTCACCAACCATGAGGGTCAACTGTTCCTCTACGGTTGGGTTAAGGGACTGGGAAAAGTCTCCAGATGGTGACTGGCTTTGAGCTTCCTATGTGGAAGGCTGGTCATTGCCACCACTCATCTACCTGCCATGAGTGGGGAGAGACCTTCAGATTTCACTGAGGCTGCTACTGAAGCTGGAGACTTTACCTCTTCCAAGTAGCTTCTTTCCCCAACTGCCCCCAATACCTGCCACCAGGAGGTCTTGAAGGTCAGTTGGGGCTGAGCCCAGCACTGAGTCCTCTGGATCCACTGGGTAGGAGGACTTGGAGTCCATCTTCTCTGGACTCCTGGCCCTGGGAGAGACCAGACTCTCCTTCCATGCTCTCAGGACACATAGGGACAGGCAGGGCACCATGATGGACAGCAGAGACAGCTCCTGGAAAGGGAACTCTAGTTCTCTCAAGGGGCCTAGATGTTGTATAGGGGGTCTGAGCTGGGATGGCAACCCTGACTTGATCCTGTCAGGCTCCTGGCCTGAGCATGTGTAGACTTGCTAATTTTTTGAAAAACTTGAAAACTTGCTCATTCTTTGAAAATATTGAGACATAATTTTTATATTAGCAAATTCACCCGTATAAAGCATACACTTCAGTGGTTTTTAGTATATTCAGAGTTGTGCAACCACCACCACAATCTAATTTTAGAATATTTTCATCACCCCCAAAAGACATCATGTATTTATCAGTATGCTCCCCACCCCATTCCCTCCCCTCCAGCCCCAGTAACCACTTTCAATTTCTGTGGATTACCTTTCCGGGACATTTCATAGAAATGTAATCACCTAACATGTGGCCTTTTGTCATTGGCTTCTTTCACTTGGCATGATGTTTTGGAATTCATTCATGTTGTAAGTGTGTATCATGACTCCATTCTTTTTTTTTTTTTTTTTGTGGTACCGAGTATTGAACTCAGGGGCACTCGACCACTGGGCCACATCCTCAGCCCTTTTTTGTATTTTATTTAGAGACAGGGTCTCACTGAGTTGCTAAGTGCCTTGCCATTGCTGAGGCTGGGTTTTGAACTCGCGATCCTCCTGCCTCAGCCTCCCAAGTGCTGGGATTACAGGCGTGTGCCACCATGCCCAGCCCTAACTCCATTCTTTTTTATTGGACTTATCTGTTTTTTCATGAGCTGGGGTCTCACTGTGATGCCCAGACTTGAATTTGTAGGCTTAAGTGATCCTCCTGCCTCAGCCTCCTGAGTAGCTGGTACTACAGGTGCGTGCCTGGCTCATGGACTCAGCTACTTTTGAAACAGGCGGGAGCAGCTGCAGGTGTGCCTCTGTTCTGAGGGCAGTTTGGATACCTCTGGACCATTTATGTACGATCTGCCCAGAGCCCTCTGCAGTTCCAGAGACCTCTCCCCACCTACTGTTCCTGGGGTAGGCTGAGTAGCAGGGTCTGCCTGCTGTGTCAGGGCAGTCCAGCAGGTCCTGCCACCCTGCTGAACCCAAGGGCTTTGGAGCTTATAGGTACAACCTCTCTGAGTATAGATTAGGAGACTGAGGCCCAGAGGAGATACAGATACATTCAAAATCCTGGACAAAGCAAGGGCTTCAACCTTCAGCCTTACATGGCCATGGCATTCTTTGTGGGGCATCTAAGGGCCCCTCAACACTCTCCATCAGAGCCTGCAGCCCACCCCAGGGGTGGATATTCCACCATCAACAGGTTGCTCTCCTGGCCAGGTACTCATCCAAGATACCACCCATAAACAGAACTGGGGGCCTAGAGTAACGGGAGGACCCTAGGCCCAGCAGAAGGGAGGGGCAGGAATGTCTGGGTCTGAGACTCCAGGTCCCCCCTTCATGTAGCTGACTCCAGATAAAACTGTCCTGCTCCTGCCACAGCTGCCCATAATCCATGAGGTCACAACTCTGTTGATGACAACCCTATCTAAATTCAGTGGACCAAGGACTGTGCAACAAAGGAGGATTGGGAAAAAATTGCCCTCCCAGTCAGGACAACTCTACCTGGTCCTCCCTTAATGCCCCTCAACTTCCAACACACAAACCTACCTTTAGGGCCTGCACCTTCCTGTCCAGTAGGTTCTCAATATCCCCTGCCACCTTCTCCACCAATTTCTGAGGCTCATTCTCCTGCACCTCAAACAGGTTCCGGTTATCTTTGTAGATCTGAAAGGAAGCAGAAGCCAGAGGTGAGGCCAGAGTTGCTGCACACTCCCATACCATGGGCTCCCATATTCTCTTTGCACAGCTCAACTCAGCTGAGCCTTCACGCTCACACCGACCTGACTTTGACCACGGAGATGGCATGGAGCCCTCACAGTCTCCAGGGAGAGGCAGGGCTGGTGCTTGCATCTGGGATGAGGGCCAAGTTTGGGCTGGTTGATGGCCAGTGGTTGTGCTTGCTGGGTCCAAGTTGTCACCACCTTCTCTGGGCCTCAGGGTTCCCCCTTCAGGGGCCTTGAGCAGCACTCACTAACTAGGTCAGAACGGCTATGAACAGCAGATGGGGAAGGGTGGGTTGGCAGAGGTGGGAGGCAGGGCCACATATCAACACAAAGATGATCTCACACCTGTGCATACACACACATACACCCATGTGTGAATCCTATGCACACAGTTGCTGCTCCACATGGCCTGGGGCATCTGTACCCCTTTCTGCTGATGTGGCCCCAGGCCACTTGCAATTACTGTAGTGGGAGCTCTGGGTGCCCTTCAGGGCTCCTCTGTCATTCAGGGCACAGAATATGGGGGAAGGGGCCAGGGAAGAAGGAGCAGGTGAGGAGGATGACTTTGCCCTTTCCTCCTCCTTAGAGGGTGGGTTTGTGGGCATGTGCCAGCATACTGAGAATGGGGGCTTAGGTCCTCTAGACACAGCCTAGGGGCTTGTATGTGTGTGAGTCTTAGGAACAGTTTTCTGCCAGTGTCTCCCAGCTTTTTTTTCAGTACCAGGGATTGAACCCAGGGTATTCTACCACTGAGTATATCCCCAGCCTTTAAAAAAATTATTTTGAGACAGTGTCTTACTAAATTGCCCAGGTTGGTCCTGAACTTGCCTCAGTCTCCCAAGTAGCTGGGATTACAGGCGTGTGTCACTGTACCAGGTCTCTGCAGGCATCTTTGCTTACGAATGGGGGGTCTGAGGTGTGTGTGTGTGTGTGTGTGTGTGTGTGTGTGTGTGTGTGCTCATCATACATTCCTGTGTTCCTAATCCTGGTCAGATCTATGCATCTATTCAGGTGACCTCAGGAGTCCTGTGCCCTAAGTTGGTTTTTTCACCACCAGAAGTCACAGGCCAGACTGCCATGACTGTGGCATGCCTCCAGGCTGTGCAGAAAGAAGTAAAAGGACCTGGAAAGAGAGGAGGTGATGAGGGGGAGATAAGGTAGTGACAGAGGCAGCAGATGAGAGACAGACAGGCAGGGAGAGATAAGGTCAGGAGAGTGACAGAAGACAGTGGAGAGATAAGGCTCTGTCAACTGATAGGGGGATGGGCTGGAGGTTGCTGCAGCCAGAGCCCCTGCCCACCTAGCACCCGGCAGTCCGAGGGTTAAAAACACAGCACAAAGCAGACTCAGGCAATCTTCTCCTCCTCCTCCCGCCACCCCCATCCCTCCCAGCTTCTCTTTTCTTTTTGTCCTTCTCTTAGAACAAAATAATTTGTGGTGAAGTTGCTCCTTCCTGCAGAGCAGTGGCAATTAGGGGGCGAGTTGTGTGGCTTGGCTACACAGCCAGAGAGGACAGAGGCCCCAAGTGGGTACCAGGACAGGTTATTCTTCAGGCCTCAGGCCCTGCCTTAGGACAGAAGCCCTCAGATGGAAGACAGGGAGACAAGGAGCATCGAGGGGCCGGAGCCTGGGGGGGGGGGTCACAGGGAAATGCAGTGCTTTACTGTTGAGGTAACAGGATCAGAAAAAGGAGAGGACAGGTCAAGGCCATATGAGTGGCTCATCCAGGGCCCCATCCACCTTGACCCATTCTTCCCAGGTTTTGGTACATTCAAAACATCTCCTTTCCCTTGCCTGGGACCACAGCTCCTGGGTGTGTTATGGCCGTGGTCTCCTTTGCACTGGCTTAAGCCTAGGCAAATTGGTACCCTATGCCACTTGCACCAGCAGGGGGCGCAGCTGCCTGGCTTCCTCAGGGCCAGAGGATTAAGTTCTCATACCTCAGACTCTCCTGTCAAGGTCATTCCCAGGATCTGAGGCTGGACCATATAAGTCTCCTGACATCTTTCCTGGGGCGACCTAGGACTCTCTCCCTGGTGCCCAGGGTACCCTTTGAAGCGTGGCATGGCAACTGAGCTGAGGCTTGGGGCCTGCAGAGGAAGATATCTAGGTGTCACAGCCACGTCCAAGGACACCAGGTGACACAATGGCTTAGAAGCTGAGATACTGCCAAAAGTCAACCATCTCTGAACCTCAGAGTCCAATATATTAAATGAGAATGGCAGTTCTAATCTCACAGGCTGACAGAGGACAGCCCAATTCGTTCCTTAAGAACCCTGTACTATTGTTGTTACTGCTATTGTTTAGGGTCACCAGAATTCTGCAGAAGCCATCATGATCCCCTCCCTGCCTCCATTCTCTCCCTGCTAGATCTGCACACTCAGGGCTGTCTAAAGCTATCAACTTCCATTCCTACGTAGGCAATCTCAGTCTCCTGGGGTCCGCCCACTTGAGCCCCACCCCCCTTTCTAGGGTCCTTCCCTCAGACACCCTGTTCTTGTCCCCAACACTTAGGCCTCATCCCTGGAGGTGATAACTGAGGAGCCAGTGATAAATGGGGAGCCTAGACACCCGGACGCCACTGATAGAGCACAGCCAGTCAGTTCCTTTCCATCTCTCCCCAAGCATCATGTCTGTGTGCAACTGATGCTCAACAAATATGTATGTCGGATTCCATGTTTAAGAGCAGAGCTCTGGGGTTTGTGTTTATTCCTCCACTTTTGTCTGAAGTGTGTGAGCCCTTGGAGCCCAGGGATGTCTCTGCCATACTTTCTCTTGTTCCATTTCTACCTAAGAACCAATCATGGCACCTTTCTGCTGGCCTCTGGTGCCGGTATTTGGGGACTCTCTGGCCCATTGACCTGTCATATGCCTGTAGGCCTTGGGTCCCTGACCCATGCTGATTCCCACAGCTATACCTTTGCTCACGCTATCTCTGCTTTCTCTGCTTATCTAAATCCTCTCTAGAGTGAAGGCAGGGAAGTGGGTTGGAAGCAGTTTTGAATGAGATGAGGGCAGAATCCCAGAATGGCAGGGGCTGCCAGCCAAGCCTGTTCCTGATCTTGAACAAGCCTCTGAGGTATAACAGTCCTTGAATGGCAGGCCCCTAATGCTTCACCCTTCTAACATTCTCCTGGATCTGCTCCAAATGCTCTGTTTCCTGGGAGGGCCCTGAACTGAGCCCTAAGCCCCAGGGAGATCCAAGTGATATAGCCTAACAGATGGCCCCACCTTGGGAGATAGGTCATCTCTATATTGATGAGGTCCAGGGAGGTCCTTTTCACTGTGGTCCACAGCAGGGAGCCCAAGAGAGCTCAGGACAACTCCAGAATCTGGAATCTGCCCAGGGCTAGCTCCCTTCAAGCCCCAGCCCCCAGCCCTGCTCACTGGGATCAGCTGGGAAGTAGCAGAAAGGTCAAGGCACACAGGGTGCAGATCCTCAACAACCACAGCAGGACCACATGCTCCTTGGCCCAGAGAGTTGATTGGAAAAACCCAACAGCTCCCACAGTGGTGCAGCCTGAGAGGTCCCTGTTTCTTCCCAGGCATCTGGATGGAGGAGAGAGATGGAGACTGCAAGTCCACAGGCTGTTGCAGCTCTAAGTCAGTCATGATAGGGAGGAAGAGGCAGGGCTTCATCCCAAGAGGAAGGTAGGATGGTATTGGGACAGGGCAGCAGATGGAAACAGGTGGGCATATGGGGGAGGGCAGGAGACAGTAGCAAAGGGGCTGAGGAACAGGGAGACCAGGGGTGGGTGGGGTTATGAAGGGCAATTTAGGGGACCATTTGGAGCACCCTACCAGTTGTGGAGATCTATCCCTTCATCTCTCCACTTTCCACCTCCCTCCAGTGCTGCTCTGACCCCAATTGTCTCTCAGCTCTGGCAATTCTTTTGTTAAGCAGCATGTGCAGGCAGCCTTTTGAGAGAATGAAGTCTTCTCAGGGGCCCCAAACCCGCTGCTCAGCCTCCTGCTTCCCTGGGAAGCTCCACATAAAACAAGAAGTGAGCCTGGAGAGCATTTGCAGGAATGGAGACCTTGGACAGGAAGCAGGGCAGAGGGAGCCAGCCTTATCCTTATAGCTCCTAACAGTCCTGATGGGGAGAGGGCGTGGAGCTGCTACCAGCCCCAAGATGCCAGGAACACAAAGATAGCCCCCACAGTAGCCAAAAGGCTTCAGGACAAGTGACACG
Organism: Tamias sibiricus; assembly: GCA_025594165.1. Lineage (NCBI taxonomy): Eukaryota > Metazoa > Chordata > Mammalia > Rodentia > Sciuridae > Tamias > Tamias sibiricus. The sequence goes on from CM046668.1 coordinate 112,608,635, forward strand.
GAAAGGCCCCAATCACAGGGCATTTTGCAAAGTCCCAGCAAGCCAGCAGCAGTGGGGCCCAGACCTGAGCCAGCACTCAACTGGCCCAGGGTGAGGATGAAGGTAGGACAGGACAGGGAAAGGAGCAAGAGGAGGGGAAAAGAGAGGACAGACCATGCTTGCCACAGGAACAGTCCTGTTTGCTGTTGAGCATTAGCCGGGATGGGTGCTTTACATACTTGGCCTCACTGATCCCCAACAACCATTGAGGAGGGTGCATTCTGGTCATTCCCATTTAGGAGGCAGGATACTGGGGCCCAGAGAGGTGAAGTCCCATTACAGAGCTGGAATCTGATCCAAAGCCTTGGCTTTAGGGCACATCTGTGCAGTTCTAACCCCTATATTTATATATCCCTGAATGTGAAGGTGAGGCCTGTGGAAAGGGGCCATAAAGTGAACTGAGGATCAAGCCAGCCTGAAAGGGGATTGAGGAGGACATAGACTAATGCTAAAGGTGACAGGTAAAAGGGCCATTCTAGAGGGGAGGAGATAGAGGATTCACAGAACCAGCCTGGTCACTAACCAACCACCCAACCCTGGGAATGAAAACAGGCACACTCCTGAGGCATCTCTCTGCATCGAAGGTGAACAGGCCCTAATCTCTGGAAAATTAAATCAGAAAGAAAATGGAACAAGAAAGATTTGATGCAGGCTCAGCCTTGCTGCTGTCTTCTCAAAGGCCAGGCTCATCTTGGGGCTCAGCCAGGTGCTCCAGCATCCAAGCCTTCATTCTAAGTCCTAAGATATGACACCTGGGTGGTTAACTGTTCTCCACTCCTCCTCTCACCATGCCTCTTTGTGTCTGCTCTTTGATCTCACAAGGGGAAGACAGGAGGGCATCTTAACTGCCTAGTCCCTCAAGCCAACAGGTCCCTAAAGGGAGGCCAGCAAGTGACTGGAGATAGTGGGCTAGGCCTCCTTAGGTCCCATGACATGAGCTCATACTAGGGAAGGAACAACCTGTGGGTATGAGATTGGAGGGCAGAGGTCACCTGCAAAATTGGTCTATATCAGAGATTAGGAAAGCCTTGGGTGGATGGCCTATGTTGGCTCAGGGACCTTCGTTTGGGCCAGAAAGGAGGTAGCATGAATAGGGGACAGGTAGTAACCAGTTCGAGGACCCTAGTCAAGCAGGGCAGAGCCAGGGACAAACCCCAGGTCTTGCCCCCACTATGCTGTTTACACAGCCTCCTGTTTTTGTTATTTGGTACTGGGGATTGAACTCAGGAGCACTTAACCACTGAGCCACATCCCCAGCCCTATTTAATTTAGAGACAGGGTCTCACTGAGTTGCTTAGGGCCTTGCTAATTTGCCGAGGCTGGCTTTGAACTGGTGATCCTCCTGCTTCAGCCTCCCCAGCTGCTGGGATTACAAGTGTGAGCCACTGTAGCCTCCTGACTTTATTGAGACTATTGACATAGTCACTAATCACCCTTGAAAATGGGAGGATCGATGGTGTAGCCAAGTGCCTGTGGTTCCTTTCCCATTGAGAATACACAGGACAGATCTGGAATAGGCTGTACCCTAGCAGAATGGAAGGGCTGCCTCACACTGGGCATGTGGAAACCCTAACCTGGCTGCTCTGGGGAAACACCAGCCACTGGACTGTATGTTATAGAAAGTTCCCCAGGAAGCCCCCTTCTCCTAGTAGGCAGGACTTAAAGTAGAGCCAGTGCAAGGGGCCCCTGGTGCCACTCATTTACAAGTTACATTAGCTGCTGACTCTTGCTGGCTGCCACGAAAGGTTCCCATGTGGCCATGCTGCCACCATCCCATGGTGGCTTGGTTCCATGGTAAGTCATCTATATATGGTGTCCTGTCACAATCAGAGTTTGTACACAGTGACATTGGTTGTCATGTTGTTAATAACTTACTTTCGTATTGAGCAGGGATTGCCTGGGATGAACACACTGTCTAGAGGGAGTCACAGATGGGTTAAAATTGGACAATTACAATCCGGCCCATGTGAGATATGAGGGGACGGGACACATAGGCAGTGTGGGAACAGAGAACAGGCTGCTGGCCTGGCTTCCTGGGTCAGATGTAGACATGACTCTCTTGGGTTGGTGGCCCATTAAGAGCACTGTCTTCCCCAGACCCACCCCCCCTCTGTGTCTTTACATTCCCATGGGGGCACTCTACATTCATGCCACAGGATCTTGTTGGGGATAGAGCTAGGGGCAGGGGAGAAGGACCCACTGGTTCCATGATCCCTTGCCCCTAAAAGGCAGCTTCTAGCAGCTTTTGCCAGCAGGTTTCTCCTTCACAAAACTCACAGGGGCATGAACCCACCCCCCCAACCCCCCAGCAACGCCTCCCTGTTTTTAAAGTTAAAGTTTAGTTGACTGTCATCCATTACCGCAATTAGTACATTATGTCTAATTATGCAATTAGTGTAAAAAGTGCACTTGCCGCTGAGAATGGGAAATTACGCTGCCTCGTTACGCTGTAAAATCCATGTCATAAAAAGGCGCAATCTCTTGTTTTTCAAAAGACACAAAACCCAACACAAAACAATAAACCAAATCCTCCCAGCCAAGCTGGGGCCAGTCTGTACCAACCTGCCCACGGTGGCCCCAGGAAGACCCTCTCCCCATGAAGTCTGTTCCATACACAAACCAGAGGAACACTGAGCACAAGGCCCATTCTTGAATACAGTCCTGTCTTTGCTCCCCTGAAATAGATGTGTGAATTTTCCAATTGACTAAAAACTGTGGGACTATCCCTGGGCTTGCACTGAGGCCTGTATCTCATGTGAGGACAGTTCTGGAGGGCTCTGGCCACCACTCTGCTCTAAACACAAGAGAGCCTTTGGGGCTGGGGTTGTGGCTCAGGAGTAGAGCACTCGCCTAGCGCATGCACGGCCCAGGTTCGATCCTCAGCACCATGTGAAGATAAAGGCATTGTGTACAACTAAAGCAAATAAATAAATATTAAAAAAAAGAGGGCCTTTATCCAAGGTTCCTGATGGTTACTGTGAACAAAGGGGCATATTCCACTTGAGGAAAACTGGAGGAACTTGCTCACATTCTGGGCTCCCTAACCCTGGAAACTTCACCTGGGTAAGTAATGAGCTTCCTGTCACATGGATGGATAGCACCATCTTCCCCAGCCCCATGCTACTCTGACATCCTTACCTTTTCACAGAGATGCTCCATATTCATGCTACAGGTCAGCTGTCAAGGATCCTGAGAGGGATCACTCACAGTTACCCAGCACAGTGGCTGAACTCCAGGCTGCCAAAATTAGATAACAGCATTCCCATGGCCATGTGCCTATGTGATGCTCACAGTCTGTGACTTTATTTTTCCTAAGTTCTGGCTCCCTTGGTGGTCAAGGTGATGCTCTCAGGACAGATAGTGAGAATGGAATCTAATGGGGGGGGGTGTCTCCCTACTATTAAGATGATGACGCTAAATGGTCCAGCCCATGGGGGGCAGTGAGAGGGAACACTCCACTTCTATGTACCTCAAAACCAAATGCTATAGGGATAAAGCCACCTTTGACCCATCTCCAACACACATTAAAGCTCCAGCATGGGCCATTTCATGCCTGTCGAAGAACCCCTGAGAGAACCTTCAGGGAAGCTTCCCAGAGACCTTGCCTCCCAGCTCCCACCAGTATGATCTGAAATGCTACACCCATGCCTGGAGATGGATGATACAACGCCATGGAGACATCTTCAAAGCCAAGAATCTGCCCTGACCTCCTGGGGATGATGTGTGACTCTGCAGCTGCCACTGCCCACTTCAGACAAGGTGTTCACAGAACAGTGAACCTGCAACATGGAGCTCCTAGCATCCCAGGACCATGGGGCAGGCAGCAGGGCCACTGCAACTGCGCCTGCCTGCAACTTGCATCCATCAGTTTTGGTGTGCTGAAATGCAGAGAAGGCAGCTGGAGTATGGAGGGAAGGGGCATGGACCCCACTGGAGGGACAGCTGTTGTATGAACTCAAGACAAAGCCTCTGGACAGTTGCAGCTTGGAGAGCAGGGAAGACAGTGCTGGTCACATGGCAACATCCATGAAGACTCTCAGTGCCCTCTGTCCTCAGGATTGGCCTGGGATAGCTTTGGGGTAGGCGATTTGAGCTGAGGTGAACAAGCTGAAGGCAAGATCCAGGGGCCCCTGCTTGCCACCCCCCCCCCTTCCTTAGCTGGGAGCTGCCGGCTGTCGAGGCAGCTGGGAGGGAAGCTGTGCCCAGCAAACCAGCTGGCACGGGGGAGTGCGAGTAAACATACCCGCACTTTCCCAACTCGCAGAAGTCGCCGGGTGGCGGCCGGCTGGTGTGGGCGCCCATGTTTATGGGAAACAGATTGTTTGTGTCAGTGTCTGGGCCCCCTTGCCACCCACCCTGGCTCCGCTCTCTTCTGCTGCCTTCCCACCCAGTTGGCTTGCATTCCCTCCCCTAGGACTCTGAGCCTCTCAGTCACCGAGGGACAATGATAGTGATGACAGGGCACTCTGTGTGGCCAGATAGGCCTCAGCACACAACACACTGAGTCCTGACAACAATCCAATGAAGCAGGTATGGTTAGTATTCCCATTTTACAGCTGAAGAAACCAAGGCTCTGGGAGATAGAGAAATTGCTTGGAGGCTGTACAGGATGTGAGTGCAGATTATGGTGCTGGGGTTCTCAGACCTGTCATCAGGCCCTGGGTACATCTCCCTTCACCTGCCCCCCAGACAAGTCTGGATTGCCCCTTGAGCCACTTTGGCTCATCCTGGCTTTGGATGAAGACCCTGCCCTTGGAGCAGGGCAAATGGCTCCCTCTTTTCCACATGACAGTCCAAGTAAGTAGAGAAACCTGGTCCTAGTGACTGTCTTATTGTCTGTCCTCTTCAACTCCTTCTCCCTCTGAGCCTCATCTTGGAGTAAAACAGGTTGAAGTAAGGACTCTCTATGCTTCTTAGGAGCAGGAACAGAAGGATAATGGGGATGTGCTTGGGGGGCCAGGGTAGGTGGAGGCTCTGGTGGGCCCTTGGTGTGCCAGGAAGGACTCCTAATCATGTCATAGCTCCAATGGATTATGGAAATCTTACCACGATGACTGGTTTTCATATCCTAGAGTTGGCAGAAATTCACACCCTCTAAATTCCCTCATGAAATAGTTTGGAGGCCTAGCCTGAGGCATGGTTCTAGAGACTAGGAAGCAAGGACACAATCTGTGTCTACTGTCTGCATGAACTCCATCCCACCCCATACAGTACAGCACTAAAAGCTCAGAGGGCAATCTTCTCAAGGGCTGGAGCAGGTCCTCCAGGGACTCCAGAGTGGCCAGAAGCTTATCTTGCACCAAGAGTCCCCAGTTATGCTTCCATGAACTGTGACAAGGGTAATGAGGTATTCATCCACTGGTTGACTTCTCATCTTATAGATGAGGAAATAGGCACCACAAGCAAGGGCCAGAATCTTTCCAAAGAGGAAACTCCCCAGTCTCCTGCACACATACCTAAGACTGTCTGAAAGCCATGGGTTTAAATTGCACCCTGCCCTTTACCAGCCAGGTGGCTGGGCACAAGCCTAAAGAGTCCACATAACCCTGAGCTACCTCAGCCTGTTGTCCTGAACATTCATCAAAGATGGAAGGTCAAATGCAGGGCATACTGGTTTCTTGTGGGGCCTCTTTATAGGGCTGTTTACATGGCCCTGAGTACCTTTCCTGCTCCACCCTGCATTGTAGGGACCAATTTTCTGGATCTTACAGGCTGGAAGTCTACCCTTTTCTGCGGCGATTTGTTGCTGAAGATGTCATCAAATTATGACAGCACCAATGACAGCCCCATTTATGGGAGGGGCTGCCAAGGTCCTCAGGCCGGCTGCTCTTGTGAAAACATAAGATCCTGGCATGACTAGTGTGTGGCACAAAGGCAAAGATGGTAGTAAGCCTGGGAGGCAGCTGTGAGCTCCCATGATATGGAGGGCCCCTTTTGGGGAGAGGTCATCCCAGGGTCCTTCCTGCTCCATTCCCTTCTACACATGCAGCTCCAGGTGCATGAAACTGTGCCCACCAGGTCACACATACAGACCTCACCACGTTCCCATCCAGTGCCCAGGCAGCCACTTGCAGATCCTGCTCATACCTTATATTTAGGATCACAGAAAAAGCACCACAGTCTGTCTACTCTCACTGGATACCTGGCATCCCCAGGCTTGGTGAGGCTCTGTCCATACCTTAAAAAGTGGTCTGAAGCCATGTGAAAGGTTTTTTGTTTTTTGGTACTGGGGGTTGAACTCAGGGGCACTTACCACTGGGCTACATACCCAGAGTGCCCCCCCCCCCCCCTTTAATTTTGAAGAAGCCTACCCTTGAAGCAAGGCAAATGGCTCCCTCTCTTCCACATGACAGTCCAAGTAAGTACAAAAACCTGGTCTCCTTCTCCCTCTGAGCCTCATCTTGGAGTAAAACAGGTTGAAGTAAGGACTCTCTATGCTTCTTAGGAGCAGGAATGGAAGGATGATGGGGATGTGCTCAGCATCCCCCACCCCTTTAAATTTTGAAACAGGATCTCACTAAGTTCCTTAGGGTCTCACTAATTTGTTGACGCTGGTCTTGAATTTGCCTCCTGCCTTGGCCTCCCAAGTTGCTGGGATTATAGGCATGTGTCATCACACCTGGCTTATGTGAAATGTTTTAAGCAGTAGAACTCTGCAGGCCTGAGATGGCTGGTGCCACCTGAAGGTCATACTCATTAGGTCCTCATGCTGAACACACAGCTGGAGAGGATCCTAATAATGTGGGGGGCCTGGTTGGGGCAAGAACATGGCCTGCCCAATAGTGGCCTCTGAACCAGAGTCCTCCATCTAAGTTCTTGACAGTCTGCTCAGGGGCCTGAGTGTCAGGCAGTGTGCACAAGAGCCAGACTAGAGCTGCCCATGCTGAGGCTGCAGACTAGTATATGAGGGAGCACACCCAGACCTGAGCCCTCTTTCTTGTTCATCTCCTCTATCAGCACCTCCCAGCTCCATTTATTCCCTCCTCTAGTTTTCCTTTTTTCTTTTCTCCTACTTTCAGTTTATAGGCTATTCTCAAATTTTATGTATACTTGTAAGTGCCTTTAAATCTTCTGTAGAACAAGTAGAAAGCATACACAAATACACAAACGGGACCAAGACACTAGGGCTTTTGCACACACCAAAGATTCACTGAGGATAGGTATGCTTTAGGGACATACATACACTGAGGACACACACACAGAGGGGAGACACTCTGTCTCATGATTCACAGCTCTCCTGGGCCCTCAAAGGAAAACTCTGACTTTGGACTTGGGTGGTCCAAATACAGGATGGTCACTGCTTAAAGATTTCCCAGTGTTGGGGACAGTGAGTTCAAGACTCAATCCCTGATGGGTGCTCCTGAGCAGACCCTGGCTCCTCTCTGCACCTCAGTCTCCTCTTATTTCACTGCAGGGTGGGAGAGAGACAATCCTTGGTACCTGTGGCTCCAGGTTCTCTCTCTAAAAATGCAAGAACCCCAGCAGCCACCAGAGCCAGCATTTACTTCCCCTGCACCCACGCACTGTGTTTGCCATGCAAACGAACTGTGCAAACAGGACTGACAGCCCGACATGCCGGCAAACATTGATAGGGCCAAGCCTGAACAACCATGAACTTCTAAGTAAGTGTGCTGTGCTCTGGGGAAGCCAATGCTGTATCTGGGCCCCCATTCCATGTGGACCACCTTCTCACTGCCCAGCTTTGAGGGCTGCTGGATGGGGCAATGATTACTACAGGAAGAGCTGCCAATACTGGCAGGGCTGAAGCAAACCTCCACCCCAGCCATCCACTGCATGAAACCCTCACAAGCCCCACTTGCTGTCCCCATTTCACAGAGGAGGCAAACAAGGCACAGAGAATAACTGGCAGAACTGGGATTCAGTGATTATGTGGACTAATTGTGTTCATGAATACAGACCCTGTTCCAGAGCCTTGCCCCCATCTTCAGCAATTGGTCTCTAGCACCTGAGATCCTAAGACCCTCCTTAGGCTCAACCCTGCCCCTCCCCTCCTTTGGGAAGCCACCCGGACTGCCCCCTCAGCTATGTCCCTGGGGCTACTTGCCCCAGAGCTATGAATATCAGGGGCTTAGCTGAGTCCCACGTTTGCAAATTCTAACTAGTTGTGTCTACAGAGAACCATTTATCAGAGACCACTGAGTGAATCCCAGGAGGCCAGCCCCTTTGGGATAACAGCCCCTCATTCATCTGCCTGAGGCTATCCACTCAGTTCCATCAGGGTACCAAATGAATTCTCACTCTGATCAACGGCTTCACCCAGACACTGAGGGCTCACTTCCCAGAGGGATTGTGGGGAGAGGAGAGACAACGACAGATTTAAGTTGCTGAGGTGAAGGGGTCTAGGGTGGGGAGAGGCAGCTTTGTCCCACCCTTCTTGCTTGAGTCTGGGATGTGAACTCTTTGAGAAACTGTGCATTGTCTGGCAGGCTGGTGGGCTAGAGGCCTGGGTCCCCACACATGTTGTACTTTTTCTTCTCCCACCCCACCACTTTCCCACTGGCTGGACTATAGTCCGGTCTTCAAGGTGATGGTGCCCCGTTCTCCCACATCCTTTGTCCAGCAACCATCAGAAGGAAGGAGTGTGGGAGGGAGGCCTGAGCTTCTAGTTCCATCAAGGACTCCCAGAGCAAGGAGGCGGTGAGGGCAATGATGCCAGGAGGACAAGAGCAGAACAAATTGCCCCGATTATGTAAGGTGGCCTTTTTTCCTCCTTAGCGCAGAGAGAACTGGGCTGCTGTGTTCCTCCTTACCCCACCCCCACTGGGCCAGCGGGGAGACCCCTCATAAAGGACTCAGTCAAGGGTTCCCCAAGAAGGATCTATGGGCCCAGGTCTCCCAAGGATGCTGGGGAAGGTTTTTGGGGCTGGACCCTACTTGGCCACTCTCTTGGGGCCTTCAGAGCAGGACCAAGACAAGAGGCCTGGGTCTGTCCTACCCAGTTATTACTCCTAGAGTGTCTCTGAGCGCATACTAGTCCCTCTGGTTTCCTGCTGGCACCCTGCGCTGTGTAGCCTCCTTGCCCACTTGCCTAGAACTCCATGCCCAGGCCTCTCCCCTGTCCCAGTCACTATAGAACCTTGAGGAACTCTGAGCTCTTCCAGAATTCAACTGTGGTCCCTGCCCTACTACCACATTGTCACTGGAACATAACTCAGGTCCACTCTTTTCAGTACTCATAGGTGTCCAAGCAGGAAGCTCCCTTCCCCTTCAGGTTCCAGAACTTCTAGGAGTCATACCAGCCATGGCCTCAGCATGGCCTCAGAATGCCCCTGCTTCTCCCAGCTATGGTCACCTGTTAGGGCCCCTGAGGAGCACTGGAGATGTCCCAGGATGAGGCCCTCATAGTGGTGACCATGGCCCTGACTCTTGGCTCCTCCCTGCACAAGCCCCCTTGCCGATTAGGTCTGAATATACTATGCCCTGGAGGACTGTCCTGCAAAGCAGGCTGGAAAACTCCCTCTGATTTGGTACATGCTTTGCAGAGTTGCCACGGCTCAGCAAAGCTCTCCCTGGCTCTTTGAGTTTACAGTGCTGGCAGGTTTAGAGTTGCTAAACTGCAAATTTATCTCCTGCCATAAATCCAGATGATGCAAGAGCCAGTGTGGGTGACAGAGTGTCTGTATATGTATGTTGGAGGGCATACCATGTGAGTGGTGCACAGTAGCATGTGTGCACACAAATGCTCACTGTCATGAATGTGGGAAGGGTAATGGTGTTCCTATGAGTAATGCATGCCAAACACATGTCCCAGTGACTATGTATACACACGTCTCAGTGTATGTGTGTCCAGGTACACAAGTGTGTGGCTTGCACATGTCCAGGTTTACATGTGCATATGGGGGGAAGGCTTGCAATGAATGGGGGAGGATTGCAACCTTCCCTGAGCACAGCCCTAAGTCCCCTGTGTCCCTCTGCTCAAATCCAGTAGGTCTCAGAGAACATCTATATAAGTGTATACAGGCCCATGGTGCCCTCAAGCAGACCCAGTCCCCTTCCCCTCTGTCCACCATGTCAGAGGGACTAGAGTCCTACATAAGTCACCCATACTGACCCAGGTCACAATCACTGAGAACCTGCTGCTGAAAATGCCAGGTTGTAACAGAGGGCCCCCATGCATAAATTCCCTCTTGTGTGTGGGGGAAATAACAATGGAACTGTCAGACAAAGCACCCCTCCTGCCTACCCCCACCTCCAAGACAAGAGCATCTAGAAACAGCACGAAAATGACTGATCTCCTTGCTGATGGTGGGTGGGAGAAAATTACCTGTCTCTGAACACTACAAATAAGGCCCAGTTTCCCCCAAACAGGGTCTTCTCTAGCCCATGGCTTAGAGATGCTCTGTCACTTAACTCTAAGACTTATTAAAGCCAAGAGTGAACTTTTATGCCTGCTTCATTGGGGGGCTCAGTCTCAGGGCATGATGGTGCTCCAATCCCACCCCCCCAGTCTTGTGATCAAGCCTGGATCTGAATCCATGCAGTGAGCCCAGATGATGCTTTCTAAGGCAGGCAGAAAGAGGGCAGCCAGAATTGGGTCCATATGCTTCTCATGCCCAGCTAATGGGCTGACAAATTAGCAGGTCTCCCCTCTAAGAGGTGATGAATGAGCAGCGGTCCAGGAGAGCTGGGGATGGGTCATCTCCCCTACAGTACTCCTTAGGCTCAGCCCTGCTTTGCCTTTCTGGGGTGCCCAGCCCTGCCTCAGGGATGGGGGTTTAGGGGCTGACTGTGGGCTATGGGCAGGGGAGGGTAGAGAGGGCATAAAAGGGCTGTCCTGGCCTTGGAGGACATCAGGCATCCAAAAGCAAGCCTAGCCAGGAAGGGCCCAATCCTTGGGTTGCCATCTTGCTGTCTGAAAGGGACCTGTGAGGAGGGGGTTAAAGCATGGCCCTCTCCAGGACCCTCCTGGATCCTTTCCACCATGCATACTTAAGGCCTGGAAGAGAAGGGCAGTGGGCATGGGAGACTATGCCCTGAGGACTGCCACTATACTCCTCACATGACCACTGGGACTAGTGAGGACAGGGAGAGACCTGAGGCTGGACTTAGGGGGAACACCCACAAACTGGAGCTCATTCTCCTAGACAAGGACAGGACTGCAGCTTCTCAAGCACAGGGTTGCAGAGGGGACATACCATGGAGGTGCATACCATGTTGGGGAGGGGTCCTGGTTCAAGGGAACAGCAGTCTCCAGAGTTAGTGAGCCCCTATTACAGAAGAGACCAATTGGGTCAATTGGTCACTTCTGAGCTGAGAGCCCAATATCCTCCATTTGTCCCCTAAATCATAGAGTCTTCCTCCACGTACTCAGGACACCTGATATGTGGCAGGATTTATACAATCTTGTGACAGAGGCTTGTCTGGCTCCCTTTGAGAGCCTCTGGCCACCTGAGGCAGCCCCAGACCCAGGCCCTCTGTGGGCTCCCTGTGCAAACAGCCCCAAGCCCCTGCCCACACTCCTTGCCTCCCACCCCGCCCCGCCCCGTGTAAACAGAACCCGCCCGCTCTCTCCTAGGAGCTGCTAATTCCTCGCCAGAACTGCTCGGACGTGAAATTGGAGTGAGACAATGTGTGTTTAAGGAAATGAATCTCGAATCTTAAGAGGCTCGGGGAGCCCGCCCTGCACCCCCATTACCCCACCCGCCCACCCAGAGCCAGGAAAGGCACACTTGGCATCAGGGAAGAGAAAGGCGGAGGTGACATTCAGTGCCAAATTAACAGCCGCCACAGCCAAATATTGTACTTGCCTCCAATCTTCTTTTATTTTTCGAAAGAAAAGGCTTTTACAAAGTGAAAGAGGCTGTTGGAACACTAAGGCTGATGATGGTTTTTAACAGGCATGCTAGTCACGTGCATGCCCGGCTCAGAGCCTTCTCTTCCTCTAGCATACCATCGCCTCTCTGCAACACCACACCCACAAGGTGCTGACCCTCACACTCATGTCCCTCCAAGTCAGCCACCCAGGCTGATGCCATGATTGTTCTTAGCCCATGTGACTGTTTTAGTTTGAATCTGGAATATCTCCCAAAGTCTCATATGTCAAAGATTTGGTTTCCAATGCAGCAATATTCAGAGGTTGGGGCTTTGGGGAAGTAACTGGATCAAGAGGGCTCTGATATCATCAACAGATTAATCCATTGATGGGTTCATATTGAATAGACTATTGGGAGGTGATGGAAATTGTGGGAGGTGGGACCAAGTTAGAGGAAGTAGGTCACCAGGGACATGCTCTAGAAGGGCATATCTTGTCCTTAGTTCCTTCATAGCTCTCTCTACCTCTCTGCAAGCATTTCTCTACCACCAGTGCTCTCTGCCACGATGTTCTGCCCAGAAACAACAGAGCCAGGGAAACCTCTGAAATTGTGAGCCAAAATAAATCTTTCCTTCTTTAAGTTGACCTTTTCAGGTATTTTGTCACATGATGGAAAGGTGACTAATACAGTGGCCTTGTGGCAGTCTTGGATAAGGGATCTGCCTTTGTGCCATCTCCCCATCTGCACACATCCCTTGCAAATAAGGAGTCATTCATGGTGTTCCCAGAATGACCTTGTCTGCAGAGGCCTCTACCAAAGGGACCAGCCCATGATCTCTGCAAGGGCTCCTTGTCTGCCCCCTGATGGCTCCTGTACCCCAACATGGACAGCTACCTGCCTATGTTTGCACCATCATCACTTATCTCCTGACCAAGGTCTGTTTCTAAGTCCTGCCTGTCCCTGACTACCTAGAAGGACCTACTCTTTGGTTGCTTTGTTGAACAAATAACACCAGTTGTCCTGGAGTCCAGTGCCCTGAACCCAGCCTGCCTCCTCTGCTTGCCCCTCTAGGCAGCACTATTTCCATCCCTGACCACTTGACCAGGCAATGGTCAACTTTGATGGGGTTTAACTGACAGTGCAGACAAGGCCCACATCTCCCATTTCCTCAGATCTAGGCTGTCCTGGGCTTTGGTTCATTCATGCAGTGACAGCTCAGTGCCCCTGAGCTCCTACCTGGATAGTGAGGAACTGGTTCCCACCACACATGTGTGCAGCCTTGAATTCACATTATGCCTCTGAGCCATTCTCAGATCCCATTCTGTCCTGGGAATTGGAAGCTTGGTAATGCCCTGTTTTAGAGGTGGGACAATGAGCTAAGAGAGTCCTTGGGACTCATCTGAACTGGTAAGAGGCACAATCAGAACCTGGATCCAAGTTGTGTGGCAGATTCCTACTTTAGGACAAGGCTCTCATCCCCCCAGCTGCCAAGTGTGTTGCTACTGACCACTCTCATCTGAGTCCTTCTCCAGAGCAGAGCTGTTCCCTGAACAGAAGGAAGGCACCCCACTGTGGTCTGGGTGGGGTGTAGGGGAGAGAGGGAGTACAAGGGCCTGGTTCTCCTGTGCATGGTGGCACACACCTCTAATCCCAGCAACGTAGGAGGCTGAGGCAGGAGAATCACAAGTTCTTGGCCAGCCTCAGCAACTTAGTGAAACTCTTTAACATCTGAATGAAACTCAGTCTCAAAATAAAAAACAAAAAGGACTGGGGGGGGCTGGGATTGTGGCTCAGCGGTGGAGCGCTCGCCTAGCGCGTGGGCGACCCGGGTTCGATCCTCAGCACCATGTACAAATAAAATGTATTGAATAAAACGCATTGTGTACAACTAAAGCAAATAAATAAAAATATTAAAAAAAAAAAAAAAAAGGACTGGGGATGGAGCTAAGTGATAAAGTGCCCCTGGGTTCAATCCCTAGTACCGAAGGGAGGTGGGGAGCCCCTAGCTCTGTTGAGAATGCATCCCAGCCAAACTTCTTCTGCTGTCCAGTCCTGCTTCCCTCACCCCTCCCAAGTGTGGTTCCCCAATAAACACCTGCACACAATCTCCCAGTCTGCTTCAGGGAATGGGCCCACCACACCTGGTAATGGGAGGGGTTCTAAAAGGCCAATTCTAAAGTGGGCACTGTCCTACTGACAATGAGGCACTCACTGTGGAGGTAGGTGGGATACTGACAATCCTGGCATGTGACATGTGCAACTCATCAAATGTTCACCCACTGTGAACTGAAATGGAATACCTATGAACAGGTGCAATATTTCAGGTAGTTGAGGGGTTCAGAAAAGTGTAATTATAAGGACTATGGAATGGGGTGGCTATGGCTAGGGGCTAGGCTTTGGAGAGACAATGAAAGACTCAGTGTGATTAATCACGAATTTAAGGTGAAATGTGAAAGTCAGAAGCCCCTTTGGCAGGATATAAAAAGACTCTAATCTTTGGCAGCCAGAGGCGGAAAAGCTGAGGGTCAGGCACAAGACTTAATTACTGAGAGTCAAAGATCCTGAGGGTGTTACAGTCTCAATCCCAGCAGGTTGGCTTCACTAAGGCTAGGACCCCTAGATGGGGCCATATGAGTCACCGCACTTGAGAATCTTGAAACCTTAGACCCCTAAACTTTCTGAGCCTGCAGAAGTGGCCTCTAGTCCCCACTGAAGCTAGGACTCCCCCTTGCTGGAATTTGATAAAGAGGCTTCTTGTGTATAAATCTTAGAGTTGCAGTCTGTTTCCCAGGAATGACTCATGACAGAGGCTCAGTTCTCTCATGAGTCCAAAAAGGGCCCATAGATCCATCTCCACATCACTGAGGTCTCAATGCCAGCCTCTCCCTCTCTTCCCCATGCTGGGCCCTTGCCCATGCTTCACCAGAAATGCTCACCTCTCTGTCCCTGGCATCCTCCAGGGAGTTTCCCAAGCCTCCTGGTGATCTGATCTGTCCTGTTAGTCCTCATGGCCTCTCTGTGGCACAAACACATCACACAGTCTACTGATGCCACCTGATTTGGTTTTTGTGCGTTTGACCATCCCCTGAATGTTCAGAGTCATTGGACCACCCAGGCCCATTTGCCTACATCAGTGCCAAACCTTGGGCCAGTCTTCAGATGCTCAAGAAGGACTGCCATGAGGGCTGCTGGATCTGTCAGACCCCAAGCCCCCAAATTCACAACCCATCCCCTTCAAGGAAGTACAATTTATTAAGCTCTTTTTTTTCTTTTTCTTTTTAGTCGTTGATGGACCTTTGTTTTATTTATTCATATGCTGTACTGAGAATCGAACCCAGTGCCGCACACATGCTAGGCAAGTGCCCTACCACTAAGCTACAGCCCCATCCCCATTATTAGGCTCTTTTACAGGTGAGAAAATCAAAACTCTAGAGGGGAATCTGCCTGTCCAAGGTACCAGAGCTAGAAAAAGGCTGACCACGATTTGAACCCAGTCTGTCTGAATCTTTTTGATTCTCTGTGATTTCTGTAATTCCTGGCAAAGCAAGAGAAAGGGGCAGGTGACATGCTCTGGAAGCTGGGAGGGAAGAGCTCACTTTAGGTTGGAAAGGTGGAAGTGGACTCCGTGGAGAGAGTCTTGAGAGGTTTGGACAGGTAGAGATGTATGGAAAGGTGCTGCCAAAGGGAACAGTGTAGGCAAAGACTGGTAGGTAGGTAATGGGGGAACAAGGAGCGCTGGTTTGGAGTGAAGAGTCAGGGAAGTGAGGTGTGATCTGTGTGAAGGTCGTGGTGGACACAGATGAGGCTCAGGTCCTGCATCTGTTTCACCCGCTCCCCCCTTGCTGAGCCCCATCTTCCCCCAGGTTCCGGTGCCTGCTCTGAATGGCCAATGAGGCCATCTGATTGGCTCATCAAGGGCAAATAATAGCTTTTGCTGAATTCAGCTGCAGCCAATCAGAGGCAATCAAGCACACAAGAGGCCTGATGGGCCACATGGGCACACCCACAGGCACCAGAGCTGGCCCCACTGCCAGGCTCCGGAAGTCTCCCCCCACCTTCTTGTGTCTGAGCACTGGGGTGGGGGTCAGGGAATATAGTCCAGGAGGGAAAAGAAGGGGAAGGGACCTGGCTGGATTCCACTGCACTTACTTGGCACCTGCTGAGTACCCAGAGGCCTAGAAAAATTGTGGGCTGTTGGGGGCAACTCAGGCAGAGGATGCAGCCACCCTCCCCAGCCTGGCACAGGGCAGCCCAGCTCACAGGCCCCATAACAGCCTCCCCGCACTTGTCCCTCAATGTATCTGCATGGAGTCTTTGCCTTTTCTCCGAGGAGAGTGGAGCCTCCAATCAGGCCCTGGGAAAGCAATTTTTCAATCTCCAACTGCAAACACTAATACCGCTGAAGCTAATTTTACAGATTTCCACTTCGAGGCCTTGCCTTTGTCCCAGAATCCCTCAGCTTGGGAGATTAGCAGTTTAGAGACTGGAAAAAATAAGGTATTTTAAAATTCAGCATAAAACTCTCTCTTAGACTCAGTGAGCTAAAAAAAAAAAAAAAAAAAAAAAAAAAATCTGGATCAAAAAAGAGCCTGTTAGTAAGGGAGGAGGAGCCAGGTCCAGTCCCTGCTCCACCAGTGGCTGGAGATGGGATACAGTACCAGCCCTTGGACCAGCCTCTGCACTATGGCTCAAACCCATAGACTATAGAGGGGCTGAGAAAGGTAGTCAGTTTTCTGACCTACGTGTGGGAACCCCAGCTACAGAACCCATAGGTCCTCTGCTGGAGCTCCGCATGTGTGACCCCCTTGAAGTTACCCAGGATTTCCCTGACCCCAACCCAAAAGCCTTCCTGGCTGAAGAGAAAGTTCTGGCCCCTGGAATAGGATAGATTTGCCAGTGGGGCTGATTCCACTTCAAGGCAGACCCTTTTTGGGTCTGTTTTCCCATCGATCCAGAAGTTCTAAGTCCCTGGCTACATCCACCTGGCGTCTGTGCAGCACTGCACACACACACCCTCCTATGCACACACAAGTCACACACTCGGACCCTTGCCCACACAGATGGGCATGGGACACACTCAGGGGAGCTCATTCCTCGAGCACCCCTCTATTAGCATCTCTTGCAGATGAACAGTGTAATCACTCTACTCTCTGGGGGCCATAAGCTCAGAAACGTCCTAATGAAAAATAAATGTATTTACAGGGAGACGTCAAAGCCGCCAGGATGAGTCAAAGTAATATGTCTGCGACCAGCACGCGGACTTTTATTTCTTCCCCCTCCACGCTCCAGAGCTGCTCCTGCGGCGTGGAGAGATAAATATTTTAAATAGCGACACTTTGGCGATGCACGGTTATGCAAGACAAGGAATAATTAGAAAATAAATTACTTTTTTTAAACACAGCGTTACAAACATCGGGCGCATCAGATTACTGCTTTCCACAGGCCAGGACCACACGGTTCAGGGAGGCCAGCGCAGCAAGGACCTTGGGGAGCAACCACACACCAGTCAGTCCCCACAGCCCCAGATGGTGACGTCCCCTCCCGCCCACTCTGGGAGGCTCCCAGAATTGAGCTGAAGACCACACTTGGCAGCTTCCAGAAAATCTCAGCGATGGAAAGGCTTCCTCCGGCGTCTCACCAGCAGTAGCGCAGACTAAAAATAGTTTAATCTCCTTGAAAGCAAAAG
The DNA here is from genome assembly GCA_025594165.1 of Tamias sibiricus. Classification (NCBI taxonomy): domain Eukaryota; kingdom Metazoa; phylum Chordata; class Mammalia; order Rodentia; family Sciuridae; genus Tamias; species Tamias sibiricus. The sequence goes on from CM046668.1 coordinate 112,626,134, forward strand.
GAGCAATCAGCAAAACAGACACTTGGGCCTGCATGCCCCCACTCCTCTCTACACTCTGCCCCATCTATCCAGACTTGTCCCCAGTGCCAAGTAGTGTCCATTTCTGACCACCCTGAGAAGGGTGTCTATTAGCCACTGTCCAGGACTCCTCCCGTTCGCAGCCCAGGACATAGAAAGTATGTGTCCTTTAAACCTCATGACATCCCAGGAGAGAGGCAGGACAGGGAGTATTAGTCCTGCTTTATAAATGAAGAAATTGAGGCGCAGGGAGGTGGAGTCATTTGCCCAAGGCTAAGAATGATAGAGAAGGGCTGTGTGTGAATGTGAGGGGCTCGACCTCTGCAAAAAGGAGATGGCTGGCTTTTCACTAGCACTGAACCCGAGTCTTCATGGTTGGCTTCCAAAAACAAAGCTGCCAGGATGAGAGGCAAGGGCTGGGGTGGGGGAGGAAGAAGGGGCTCACATTCAAAGGATGGGTCAACTCCCTTCTAGGTTGAGTGTTTCTGTCACACAGGTGTGTCTTGTCCACTGCAACTGAAATGACATTGTAATTTTACCATTTCCACCCACTGGCCTGGTATGGTGTCTGGATCCTATGTTCTGGCCTCAGCTTGGTGTGTGGCTGAGAGCCTGTCCCAGGCTCTCTGGGCAGGCCTCAGTTTCCCCAGAGATTGGCCAAGGTGATCTGAGGAACAGTTTCCCACTCACATTCCTGCTCAGGACTCACCAGAATCCCTTGCTGCCCTCCCAGGCCTGGCCCCATACTCTCTGCCTCTCTGCACTTAGTCCCTCCTCTCAACCTTTGTTCACCTTCCCTTCCTCTGTGCCTAACTGCCCAAAACCAGGAGTGTGGAGCATGGTGTATATTATAGGAGAAAACTCAAAAACGGGAAGGGAAGATCAGCTGCCCACGTCCATTCTGCAGAGGTCAGAGGAGGCACAGTGAACTGAGACTAGGCTTTCCATCCCATCTCTACACCTTCCGTCATACTCCTGTGGTCTCTCCCAAGAACATCATGTCTCTTTAGAATTCTGAAGTGACCTTGGACCCTCCCCCATTCTTCACCAAATGAAGGTAGGACATAAAATAATAAAGTGGGTTCTGGCTGGTAGTCCAGCTCACCCAGCCTCTCAAAATACCATCAAGGGAGTTGGAACCAAGATCTCCTTTCTTATTAAATACTTTTTTTTTTTTTTTTTTTTTTTTTGTAATAGCAGCTGCCTGCAAAAAGTCATTCCAAAACATTTATCCCGCCAGCCTTATCCTTAGGGTTTATGAATGTCTCTCTTCCCTCAGTTTCTAGAATCCCTGGCCATGGCTCCCAGTCATCCCCAGGCCCCTGGAACTCCAGTCCAGCTGTGTTTCCACATCCAGTCCTTGCCTCTGGTTCCAGCATTTAGCTCCTGGTGTAGCTCCTGCCCCTGCAGGCTTTGTCACTGCCTCAACACATGTAGGGCTTGGTTTTATCACCTGTAGCAATTTCTCATCCTTCATCATCTCAACACAACCCTGAGAGCAGAAACAACACTTCCCAATTCCAGATGAAGAAACTGATGCTCAGGTAACCTGATGTTGGGCAGGGGAGCAACTTGGGGAATAGCTGGTGTGCTGTCAACCAAGTCAGAACTTGCTTTATGAGAAAGCTCCTCCCCACTGCTGACTGTGTACACCAGATCTGCAAGGGATTTCCATGTTCAGGTGGGGAACCTGAGACTTAGAATGAGGGGTGCCTGAATCAGGCTCAAGTGTGTCTGTAAGTTTGGCCTCTCGACCCACTTTCCAACCCCTTCCTTTGTTCACAGAGGTTCCAGCTAACTCCAAACCAAGGCCTCTGCTCAACATGTTCCCAGGCACAGGGCAATGGTTCTCCAATTGTGTTTCCCAGAGCCTTGGGTAGTACTGCGGCCCCTGGGTTTAAGTAGAGGTTCAGGGTAGTGGGTAGTAAGAGGGAAGTTAGAAGGCCAGCCCAGGAAAGCCACCCTCCTTGGCTATAGAACTTCCTGTCCATCCATTCACGTGTCAGGGCCTTGTGTGGGGTTTCACTTAACCACACTGCAAGGATTCAGCTGCTACAACAGCAGTGAAAGTACTGATGTTTGGGAATTTCCGTTCTTCCCCAAACTCCACGAAATGGAAGGAAAGTGAACACAAAATGGCTAAAACTCAGGGAGGCAAGAATGGGGGTGAGGCACCAAAAGCAACCTTTTAGAAACTGAAAGCAGATGGACCACAGTGACTAACTCAGCAGGCCCTAGAAGGGTCACTTCTACCTGCAGTGGGTTAATGGTGGGGAACCCCTAAGGCTAAGCCCTGGAACCTCAAGTGGAAAAGTGGGAGAACCTTCTCTGGGAAACCTGCAGCCCAGAAATGCAAGTTGGACATATCACACAATAAACCCCATGATCCATGAGTCCCCCACACTCAGGGCCCTATTATTTAGTGGTGTTTTTAGTGGAGGCCCAGAGGGTTATGTTAATCTTGTGCCTCAGCTCATATCACCTGATCTTCTCTGCCTACTTAAAGATGAGCAGAGCAGGTGGAGCCCCAAATACTGGGGGAGACAGGCACCTCAGAGCCAGAGGCCACAACAAACAAAAAAACAAACAAAAGAACTTGACAGAAACTGTGCTACACAGGGGGAACATGTAAAAATATGCCACAAAGTGTGCACTCTATGGTTGAACTAACAAGGACATCTTTGTAGATAATGAGAACTGGGTTCTCATTGTTGGAGAAGGAAATCACCAAGAGGAAAGGAGGAAGACTTGAATGAGCCCTGGAGTACTGGATGGGAGATGGAGGCATCAGTATAGATTTTTGGTTTGAAAGTATATACAGGATGGATGAGGATGTGATTATGGATATTGTGCATATGTGGTTTAGTATATGTACATATATTTCCTACTCCCGATCCTGAAGGGCCCAGGGGCAGTAACACCTAGTAGTAGCGAGCACACTCAGCCCCTAGATCTTTAAAAAAATGTTTTTAGTTGCCAATGGATCTTTTATTTATTATATGCAGTGCTGAGGATCAAACCCAGGGCCTCCCACATGCCAGGTAAGTGCTCTACCACTGAGCTATACCACTCCAGCCCAGCCCCCAGATCTTGATTTGTAAATATTCTCCAATGAAATCAGAACTTTTTGGAGAAGTAGCTGATTCCAGGAAGGACAGGGCAAATATAAGATGAGTTTGGAGTATCTTGTGGTAGCAGCAAGTAAAAGAAAGGCCAGAAAAGGATGAGGGCATGTCAAAAGGGCACAGGAGCCAGCCTGAAAGAGTTCCCAACAGCTAGAGCTGGAACAACAAAACTAATAATGCTACAATTGAATTATACCCCTAGAACACAATAAGCATCTAAGTCTATACTGATATAAATATTGGAAAAATAAATTAGAAGGGGGAAAGAGACAGAAGAATTCCAGTTAACAAATGCATAAAGAATGATAGAGAAAAACAGAATTTGAATACCCCAGTGGTAACTGTTGCAGGAAAGCTCCACCAAGGGATGCTAAAATTGATGAGCAAAAGTTTGAGAATAAATAGGATATTTGCACAGCCTCAAAGTATCTCCCCCTAGAAATTTATTACAAATGGAAAAATAGCAACTTTATAATGGAGGCACCAAGTAGACACTACCTTAACCAAGTGATCAAGGTGAACATCACCAATAACAAGACATACTAACACCCTGACTCTGAGAAGGACACATTAGGTCTATGGTGTTCTTCCTAAAAATGTATGACCTCCATCTAATCACAGGAAAACATCAGAAAAACCCAAACTGGGGAATGTTAAACAAAATAACTGTCCAGCACTTTTTTTTTTTTTTTTTTTTTTTTTTTTTTTTTGCAGGGGGTGGGAGATTGGTACTGGGGATTGAACCCAGGGCCCACTCCCCAGCCCTTTTAATATTTTGTTTAGAGACAGAGTCTCCCTAAGTTGCTCAGGACCTTGCTAAATTGCTGAGGCTGGCTTTGAACTTACAATCCTCCTGTCTCAGCTTCCTGAGCTGCTGGGATTACATGCATATACCACCACACCCAGCCTGGCCAGCACTTTTTAAAAGTGTCAAGGTCATGAAACACAAGGAAAAATGTAGAAACTTTCACAGATAAGAAAAATAAAAAGAGATATGACAAATACATGAAATGGAGTTCACAGGCTTTGATGCTGGTGTAGTATAAAGGACACAAGTGCAAAAACTGTTAAAATCTAAAAAATGGTTTTCACTCTGGTTAACAGAATTGTACCAATGTCAGTTTCTTAGTTTGATATTTGTACTATGGCTCTGCAAGATGATAACTTTGGGAGAAACTGGGTAAAGGGTTAGAGAATTTCTGTGCTATTTTTGCAACTTCTCTATAAGTCTAAAATTAAAAATAAAAAGTTTTTCTAAAAATAATGTATTATTATTGGGCTGGGGTTGTGGCTCAGGGGTAGAGCACTCGCGTAGCACGCGGGCGGCCCAGGTTCAATCCTCAGCACCACGTAAACATAAATGCATTGCATTGTGTACAACTAAAGCAAATAAATAAATATTAAAAAAAAATAATAATGTATTATTATCCTCAAAGAGCTAATGAAACAAAAAGATGTTATTTTCAAAATGGTGCAAAAAGAGATGCTGGAAATTTAAAATACCATGGTAAAATGCAAAGTCTGATAGAAAGTTTGGAAAATAAAATTGACAAATTTGACAATAAGGCAATAAAAAATTAGAGAAAAAGGAGAAGGGGAGAGAGAAGGAGAGAGGTCCGAGTTAAGTATTCTAGAAAGAGGACAGAGAAAAGAGAAGGGAGAAAACAAAGAAATCACTCAAGAAAGCTTCCCAGACCCGATGGACACAAGATTATCTAGCTTCAAAGTGCCTATTGACTGGTAAAGAATAAAAATATACACCCCTAAGGCAAATCAGTGTGGAATTTTTGAACACAAGCAGAGGGAAAAAATGTACAAGTTTCTGATTAAAACAAAACAAAACAAACAAAAACACCCAGGTCATGTACAAGGGATTGGGAATCAGAATGCCTTGGGACCTGTTATGGTTTGGATGTGAGGTGTCCCTCAAAAGCTCATGTGTGAGAAAATACAAGAAGGTTTAGAGAAGGATGATTAGAGGAGCCTTAACCCAATCAGTGAATTAATCCCCTGATGGGGATTAACTGAGTGATAACTAAAGGCAGATTGGGTGTGGCTGGATGAGGTGGGTCACTGGCAGTGTGACTTTGGGGTACATATTTTGTATCTGACAAGCAGAGTCTCTCTCTGCTTCCTGATCATCATGTGAGCTGCTTCCTTCCACCACACTCTTCTGCCATGATGTCCTGCCTCACCTTGAGCCCACAGGAATGGAGCTGGCTGACTATAGACTGAGACCTCTGAAACATTGAGCCCCCAAGTAAACTTTTCCTCCTCTACAATTGTTCTGGTCAACCAACCTAGATGTCCCTCGGTAGATGAATGGATAAAGAAAATGTGGCATATATACACAATGGAATTTTATTCAGCAATAAAAGAGAATAAAATAATGACATTCCCAGGTAAATGGATGAAGTTGGAGAATATAATGCTAAGTGAAATCAGTCAATCTCAAAAATCCAAATACCGAATGTTTCCTCTGATATAAGGAAGCCGGTTCACAGTATTGATGGGTCGGGGTACATAGGAGGACTAGAGGAACACTATAATGGTCAAAGGGAAGGGAGGGGAAGGGAGGGTGCAAGGGGGGAAGGGGGGAAAAGTGGTTGAATAAGATGGATATCATTATTCTAAATGCACGATTGAAGACTTGAATGCTGTGAATATACTTTGAATACAAACTGTTTTATGTAAAAAGATGCTCTATATGTATAGTATGAACTGTAATACATACTACTATAAATAAAAAATTAAAAAAAAAAAAACAATTGTTCTGGTCAGACCTCTCCTTAGTTCAGGAAGATAGAAGGAATGGAGTGCTGCTGCCTTAGAAAATCTGAGGCAGGCTGGGTGCTGTGAGGCAGGAGGATCGTGAGTTCAAAGCCAGCCTCAGCAAAAGCGAGGTGCTAAGCAACTCAGTGAGACCTTGTATCTAAATAAAATATAAAACAGGGCCAGGGATGTGGCTCAGTGGTCTAGTAACCCTGAGTTCAATCTCCAGTAGCCCCACCACTCCCCCCAAAAGAAAAAAAAATCTGAGGCAGGCAGATATGTGGTACACACACATAATTTCAGCAACTTGGGAGGCTGAGTCAGGAAGATCACAAGTACAAGACCAGCCTCAGCAATCAGCAAGACTCTCAGAAATTCAGAGACCCTGTCTCAAAAAAAAAAAAAAAAAAAAAAAAAGAAGAAAGAAAGAAAGAAAAAGAAAAAGAAAGAAAGAAAGAAAAGCAAAAAGACTAGGGATGTAGTTCTTTACCACTGAGCAAAGTCCTTTACTACTGGTTGAATACCTTTGGATTCAATCCCCAATAAGGGAGGAGGGAGAAATAAAAAAGAAAGAAAATCCGAGGCAAATGGTTTCTAGCCTGGACTTCTAACCATCTGAAATTTCTGTCAAGTATGGAGAAGTAGGAAGGCTTTCTGAGACATGAGTCTCAAAAGTCTGGCTCCCCAAGTGCTGTGGCACATGTCTGTAATCCCAGAAGCTCTGGATGCTGAGGCAGGAGGATCAAAAGTTCAAAGACAGACTCAGCAACTTAGCGAGGCCCTGTCTCAAAACAAAAACAAAAACAAAAATGGTCTGGGGATGTGGCTCAGTGGTTAAGCACCCTGGGTTCAATTTCTAGTACCAGAAAAACAAAACAAAACAGAAAAGTCTGACTCCCATGTACCTTTCTCAGGAAGCCAACTGGAAATGTTCTGTGCCAAAAGGAGAAATCAGAAACCAAGGAAGGCCACAGGATCAGGAAAGGGGGCTCATCCCAGAGAGTGGTGAAGGAAATTCCAGGGATACATCTGAGTTTCAGGCTGGGAGAGCAGCCAGTCTTCACTGGATCAAGTTAGGAGGCTCTGGGCAAAACTTCCTCAGATGGTAAATAGGGACCTGGATGCATCTGAATTCATGAGAAGAGGGTCAGATAAGATGGAGGGGATTTGGGGGCAGAATGAGTTGAAGTTCATAGAAAACTAAACAAACTCTCAAACAAAACCCAGACAGTTCTAACCTTGAGAAAACAACTAAAAAATAATGTGTATTATGAGGCACAGTTCTGAATAGCATTTGCTGGGTCAGGACAATGTCAACAGTGCGTCCTGACCTAACCATATTACAATGTGATGACACTAGAGGGCCAGGGATGGGGCTGTGCATGGGAGGAAGGGAGGAGTGAAGTCCTCCTCTCCCACGGTGGGATGCTGGCAAATGATGCCTAAAACTGAACAACCATGCAGTAGCAAAATAAGTATGTCATTTCAAGATATGGAGCTCCAAGATTAGAAGTGCCAGTCTCTGGGGAATTGGCAATGCAGAGGAGGGGCCACTGTGCCCCTAAACACAGCGTGCCTGGTGAAGTCATTACTTTACACCAGGTGCCTATGTAACGTGGATTAAGACCCTTAAATTTAAAAATCCATTCAGAAAAAGGAAAAAGAAAGGGGCGGGGGAGAGAGGGAGACAGGGAGGGGAAGGAAGGAAGAAGAGAGAATACTATAAGCAGATGAGTCAAAGACAGAGTACTGACTACTTTGACCCCAGCCTCTGGCATCAGGACAGGGGCCACTGAAGGACAGCAGCTGACCTCACCATCTCAGTTTAACGCCAACTACAAGTGAAGACAGCTTGAGGTTTCAATTCCCTGGTCTGCTCTGTACAGATAAGCGTCCTTAGAACAAAACATCAATATGATGTTTGTGACCACTGGTCTGGGGTCCCTCCCCAACATTTCCCAAAAGTTGGAAGTAATCAGAAAGCAAGTTGCAAGTAGTCACAGGGGTCCAAGAGATACTGCCACCAGTCCCAAGGGGCAGGGGGACAGTGCCAAGTGGGGAGGAAGATGCTCCCAGTCTTCCACAATGTACAGATGCACTGCATGGCACCAATCTTGATTAAAGCCGTGCTTGGGGGGCTGGGTTTGTGGCTCAGTGGTAGAGTGCTCACCTAGCATGCATGAGGCACTGGGTTTGGTCCTCAGCACCACATAAAAATGAAATAAAAATATGTGTCCATCTACAACTAAAAAATAATTTTTTTTTAAAGAAAAAAGCCATACCTGGGTCAGATGGCCCATCTTACCTGGACATACAGGCAGTCCTGCCTGGGAAGGAAGGTGGGTGACTGTCCGGGAAGGGGGCTGAATAGGCTGCAAATGTTTTTGCCAATTCTTACACCCTTCCTGGAATCCTGAACTCTATGTAATTTCCAGGAAATCCACAAACCCATGACCCTTCCTCACTCAGTGGCCAAGGGGCAGAATGGGAATGGAGACAAGTGTGTCTCAATCCCCAAATGGACAACCTGCACTGGTGGTCTCTATTCCAAGTTTAAGCTTGCATGAGAGGAGCCCAGCAAAATTTGGAAGAAGCCCAGAGTGTTTGGCTCCTTGAAGAGTGAGATGCTGGACCCAAACCTGCTAGGCAGACTCTGTTTCCCCAGGAAATCATGTGTCTCAAAACAAAAGATGGCAAGCCAGGTAGGTCCCATCACTAACCAGCTCTTGACCAGGCCTAGGGACTTTCACGCTCTCACGTGCCTCTGTAAGACTGCAGTCCTCCAGGGACTCTAAAGCTGGCTGGTGCCCCAGGAATGTGGGATTGCCCCAAATATCCACCCTTCCAGATCCCATGTTCACTGGGCATTCATTCAGAAGAGGTCTGGGTTGGCAGCAGGTCACCCAGCCTTGTGGCTCAACATGACCTTTTCTAACTCTGCCAAGGGTTTCTAAGGAGGCTTGATGGTAAGTAGTAGTCTGGGGCAGAGGTAAAGCCCCAATCTGACGGTCCCATCTGATGAGGCAGCCTTTGGGGAGCCCCTGTCTGTTGTGGAGGTATAGCCATTACCTTCAAAAAGCTGTGATATGAGGGGTGAACAGACAGTATACAAGCCCCAGAGGTCCTAGTCTGAGGGTGGAGGCTGCCAGATCTTCCTTGATACAGAGCAGTGAGTTTTCAGGGCCCACCTCCTGCCTCCCCACCAGAAGGCTCCAGACCTTGCTGCCTTGTTCCCCCTGAGTGGTTCCTCCACCACTTAGCAGTGGAGACAATTTACATAATGCATCGAGTGTGAGAGCAATAATGGCTGGGGAAGCAGGGTGCCCGTTAGTGGCTCCTCTAGTGGCTCCTTGGGAGGGAAAATACCTGCTCCCACACCACTGCCTCCTCCCTTATTGAACTGGGCTGGGAGGCTGCTGGGAAGGAGGGCCTTTAAGTGCTCAGCTGCTGCCAAGAAGGACCTAGAAAGGATGTGCCAGGACCGGGACTGGGACTGGAGCAACCTCGGCACAGAGCTGCACATGGAAGGAATTTTCCAAAGCACCCCAGTTTGAAACACAAATCCACTCAGCCAGGCCCCTGGAAGTTTACACCCCTGCTGGGCCTGGGTCCTGCACCCTGATCCTTCCTGGAGGAGGAGGCTGCTCAAGCAGGCAGGAAGCTGTAGCTGGGAGGCTGGGAGCCACTGAGCCAGGCTGCAGCAGCCCCCTGGGAGGCGGTCACATTCAAACACAAAGGCAGCAATGGAAGGGGTAGAATACATAAAAATTACTGGCACGGTAATTGCTTTTTATATAAATGTTCTTTTTAAAAGTTTTCCCCAGTGTGAAAGTCCCTCTTTAAAAAGAATAAATTCACTGCACACCAATTTATTCCATGCCTATAGATGGAGCATAATGACAGCTCCTCTGTCAACACCTGATCAAGAGGCAAGTGGCTGCCACTTGACCGAGCTTTTGGGTCTCCCTGCATGAAGATGCAGTGCAGTAGCAGTGCTGGGGGGTCTTTGAGGGGCAACGTGAGGGGGTGGCAGGCCTGTCTGTCAGGAGTCAGCACAGACCCCAGACTCTAGGACTCAGGGACAGGCTTGAGAGACTATTGATGCCCTGGGAGCTGAGCTTGAATGAAGGGTGCAGAGGAGGAGAAGCTCCAATTACAGCAATCCATAGGGCTTTAGGAACTAGGGAGAACAGGGCCCTCACTTTCTGGGGACAGGAAAGGGGAGGCATTATACAGGCTTCTGGGGAATCAGGCCCCTCGTGTAGGGCATGAGGAGGAAAATGGCTGGTGACAAGTACTTGGGGGTATAAGTGAGAGAGTGGCTTGTCTTGCACTGTAGAAGACACCTAGAGACTCTAGATCTGCTCTTAGCTGGCAAGGCACCTGACTGTCCTCCTACCTTCAGAAAGTTAACTCTTTGGTGAATCCTGGTCAAGGACAGGATGGGCTGACAAAGCCTACCTGGGAAGAGTCTGACCATGCCCACAGATTGAGGAGAGTGTCCCCCTACACCAGGAGGATAGAACCTGGAAATATGGCTCCTACCCAGTGCCCCCTTAGCAGTCACAGCTCCTCTATGACATAGAGACAAGTTCTACCCAGCCTCTATGAGCACTAAATTGGGGATAATAAGAAGTAACCTGTGGGTGCTGGGGTTGTGGCTTGGTGGTAGAGCACTCACCTAGCACGTGTGTTCGATCCTCAGCACCATGTAAAAACAAAGGCATTGTGTACAAATAAATATATATATATATATAAAAAGAAGTACCCTGCTCGAGTAACACAGAGCTCTCAGCACCTGCCTCCCCCAGTCCCACCCTACCCTATGCACAGTGCACCTACCTCCACAGGCAGCACTCAGAAACACATATGCATCCACAGGCACACACGTTCATACACTTGCCTGGTCACACCCTCATATGTGGCAACACGCGGGTGTGACTCCCGTCTATGGACACATAAATGCTCACCTATTCATGCTCCCATTTGTAGCACCCATGCACAGGTTCTCACATTCCCCATCAGCATTTCTCATACTTTTCCACACACAATGGTCACATAAGCCTCAGCTGGTCAGGAACTATGTCTCTAGTGAGCCATGGATTAGCTGATTCCCTGTGATCAGGTAGATTCCTGAAAGGCCTGGGCATGACCCTGCCCTCTGGTCACGGTCTCCATACTCCATAGGCTGGGATCACAGGTTCCTGCCTGCTGATGTATTCCAGAATGATGCAAAAGCTGACAGGAGTGGGGAGACTCCTGGTTTCAGCATTGATGTAGGTGGCTTCCTGGAAGAGGAAAGCTGTGGTCTGGGCTTAATCTGGAGTGAGCCCTGGAGGGGATGGTGAGGATAGTGCATTTGGAGGAAAAAGTACAGTGAGAGTATGGGATAAGGGGACACAAGGACAGGTGGGAGGCTCAAACACCTAAGAAAGGCTCCTTGTTCCCCTGCCCAGAGCTATAAACTTTAGCCAAGCCTTCAAGTGACACAGGGAATAGCCCAGCTTCTTTGGCTTCAGCCTGCCTCGTGGGTAGCCATTAAACCCAGCTCTTCTGGCAATCCCATATAAGCCTACTTTTCCAGGGCACCAAGCTCCAGGGTATCTGACTCCAAGGCTCAACCCTGATGCATCAGCTTCCTTATGTGAGGTCAGATGGTACCCAAGGCCCTGTGGGGTAGTCAGATCTCTAATCATTCCCTTCACAGTCCTCAGATGCCTGCCCCTTTGTTTACCCAGTCATGGAACAGTTACTAGCTGAGCACCTACTCAGTGCCAGCCTTGGGAGCATTTATATGTATACATGCACACTGCAGGCATGTGTGTATACACAGTACAGTCTGCTTCTCTCCCCCAGACTTTACATCCTCTTATCCTGATGTGCATAGTAAGGCCAGGTGCTCATTCCCTGAGGGTCAGTCATTTATTTGCTTCTTTGTTTCCTGAGACATCAAGGATAGACAAAGGACAGGGCCTCAGGGGTCTTCCCAGGATCCACCCACTGCCTCAGTCTCCCTCCTCTACATGGAATAGGCCAGCCCCCCTTCAGAACCACCAGGTCCCAGGGCTGAGAGATAGAAAGTTTGTGGCTCTGTAACTTTCTCTAAATTTGTAATCTCTGCTCATAAGGAGAGGGCAGCCATACTCAGAGAATGGAGGAAGGCCACTAAGCCTCCATTTCCTGCCTGGTATGGTAAATGCTGTTCATGCTGCCCCTGGGGCCGGCTGTGGTATGTCAAAACCAATTACTTCTCTGCCTCTGCCAAGTGCTTGGGGCTCCATGAATCTGAGGCAAGCGTCCCCATGGCTGCCACGGATCCAGCGATGGATGGGAGTAGAAGAGGGGAGAGGAATGAAGATCAGGTCAACCATCCCCAGCAGCATGGAAACCCATTGGGCCCTCCATCCCCATCCCCCATCTCCTACCCAGATCATCCAGACCAGCCCCTGGCTCTGGAAACAGCAGCCGCATCACTCTTCAGAGATGGATACAGAGGCTCAGGAAGGGGAGCATACCATGGCCACCTTCATAAGCTGCAGAGGCTGGGTCCTCTTGGGAACTGAGCCCTGCTGTCCTGCTGCAAGACTGGACTCTTTGGGAACCTCAGAGGAGATACTGTGTGCTCACTAGAACACTCTTCCCATGTGTATAGGAGGAATAGGGGTCTTGCTTTAAGAAAACTGAATAGACAAACCTCCCAGATTCCCAAGACAAAAGGACTGAGGGGCCTTCACTTCAGGGAAGGGCCCTGTGAAATCAAGGGTTCCCAAGCAGAATTTTTCAAGGAGAACAATGCTGTCTGCTCTGACAGATCTTCAGCCTTGGTTTCAGCCATACCACTTTCTGACCCACCAACCTTTCTTTTCTTTTCTTTTTTTTTAGTTGTCAATGAACCTTTTATTTATTTATATGTGGTGCTGAGAATCGAACCCAGTGCCTCACACATGCTAGGCAAGTGCTCTACCACTGAGCTATAACCCCAGCCCCTGACCCACCAACCTTTCTATTTCTAGGGCCAACACCTGAGGACAGCTCACAGGTAGATGTCTTTGTCCCCATTCCCTGCTCACAGGGGCTGAGAGACAAGCCGCTGACTTAATGAATAAAGAAATCAATGCAGGACCTTCTAGGTGTTGGGCCTTCCCTTCGCTCTGCTACTTCCTTCTCAGGGGTGCCTCTGAAGCTGGATCCCGGATTTCTGGCCAAAGAAGCTGCTAGCCTTTCCTGGTTCACAGGCCATATTTCTTCAAGCCCTGTCCCAGCTTAGTGGTCTTTGTTCCCAAAAGATGTTATGACCAGGTGGGAAGAGAGACAAATTTTCAAACTCCTGGGCTGAGCTAAGCAGAGAGGACATCTTGGGCATTTGAATTTTCCAAAACCATGACTAATCCCTGGTAGGGCAGACAATTGGTATGGGGGCACAAAGGCACTCTCACATTTGTAGGGCTCTATAACACTTCCTTGTTTCTGCTTCCCTGAGATCCCCACATTTCCCATGAAGACAGGACTACCTGTATCCCCATTTTACAGGTGGGGGGAAGTGATACTCAGAGAGGCAGGACCACAGCCCAGGTCCCACAGTGTACAAAAGCCCAACCCTGCCATTCACTTGCTGCTCATGGCATAGGCCCTAGGTTCAACTCCAGATTCAACTCCAAATCCAGATGTGGGGCCACAGGCAGGTCCTGCCTTCAGAAGGCACAACATGGAACCAATGCTTCTCTCCTACTCTCTTCTCCATCCCCTTGGAACTGACCTTGAATGTGCCTTCACAGAGACCTCTTGGTACAAGCTGGAAGCCAGAGGCCCCTCTGCCCCTATCTGTGACACAGGCTGATCCCACCCAGGGAGGCTCTTCCATGGACTCATTCCTTCTACACCCATGGATTCCACAGAGACCTGGGCAGCAACTCCCTGCTGAGGTTACCCAGAGTCCCAAAAGCCACCCATCATGGTTCCCTGTCTTAGTCTTCCCCTGCCAAGATTCCAGCATCAATAGGTGACTACCCACTCATGCCCAGGCCCTCTGAGCCTTCCAGTCACTGTGTCCTCCAACTGCTATGAGGTTATTCTAACATGATATCCTCAAAATCCTAGGAAGCAGCAAGAGGAGAAGCTTTGGCTGGGGACATGGGCCAGAGGATAGCACCAGTACCCAGCCCAGCCTCAGCAGCCTTAGAGGAGCCAATGGGTATGGAAGCCTCTAGGTGGCTGCTGCCAAGAAAAGGGTAGCCATCATAAGCCAATGTCCCTTGGAGAAGTGTCCCACGGTAGCCTTCCTCCACCACTGACCTCCTTGCATGCCCTCTACAGTGGGGTATGTGAAAGAGTAGGGGGATCTAAGCTCATCTAGCCTCAGGTGGGAATTCCTGCTATGGTTTTAGAAAAACTCCTCACAAATGGACATATTTAAGTTAGATGTGGTAGCGCACACCTGTAATCCCAGTAACTTGGGAGGCTGAGGCAGGAGGATTGCAAGTTCATAGCCAGGCTCAGTGACTTGGGAGGCTGAGGCAGGAGGATTGCAAGTTCATAGCCAGGCTCAGCAACTTAGTGAGACCCTGTCTCAAAATAAAAGATAAAAAGGGATGGGGATTTGGTTCAGTGTTTAAATGCCTCTGGTACTAATCCCCAGTACCAAAAAAAAAAAAAAAAAAAAGACATTTTTTCTTATAAGCCACAATGCAGATAAGCCATAATGCAGAATTTATGTTTGGGGGCAGTGTGGTAGGGAGAACAGGCGGGCAAAAACCAACTTTCCATCCTCCAAACCCATGTTTCATCATACAGTGCTCAGGAGAGAGAGAGGAGAGAGCATTCTGGACCTTACAGTGTTAGAGTGGATCAGAGAGGCCACCTCCAGGGTAGGAAAGAGGCAGTGAGCAGGCTTGGCTTGGGGGGACAAAGAGTGGGTCCAGGCAGGGCTTGGCCAGGCTCCTATGCATCTGCCTCTCTGTACCCAATTATGCTCAAGCAGCGGCCTCATCACGTTTCAGACACCCTCCCAGGAGCCCCCACCCCCAGCCTCATGCATCCCCGCTGGGTGCCGAGCAAGAGGACCATATGGAGGGAATAATAAGACAATTAACTTTCCATTAAAGAATAATATATGTGGGTTTTTAGGGAGGCAAGCGACAGCAATCCCTACCCAGCGGCATATTTCACACCCGAGCCCCCCACCTCTCCCCATCCTGACGCGTCCCACATCCTGATCATCTGTGCCAGGAGAGAGGAGGGCTCTGCTGGGCCTCACCAGGAGGTGGCTGGATGGAGGGGTGGGGGCTGCATGATGAGCATGTGCAGAGCCCCTAGGACAACGCTTCTTGGACTGTAGGGGCCCTAGCAAGGGACTGGAAAGGGCTTTGGTGGAACTCCCTCATCATCCCCTGTACTGACTCTCATCACATCAGCTGGGCAGCCCATGCCAGTCCTGTGTGGGTGGGGATCTGCCTGGCCAATGACCCTGCCTGCCAATCAGGGACTCACGTGAGTCACAGTGCTCTGATGAAAGGGTCAACTGAAGGGCCTGGGGTCACGACCTGTGTTCCCCTTGCCTGGCCCCCCTGAACTGTTTCTGTTCCCTGGTACCTCCCTGCACCTCATCTTCCTTCTTTATCTACTGCTCCAGCCTCTCTGTTTCTGAGGTTCTTGGGTACTTCCTGGGATACCCAGATGTCCAGAGAGCACTCTCCCCAAATGGGGACAGACCAAAGCCTCAGCCAATACTACCACAGTTAGTGAGTGGCAGAGGTATGAGCTGAGGAAAAGGGTGAAGAGGAGCAGGGAGAGGCCCAACTCAAAGGAACCTGCAGAGAGGCTCTGTCCTTTCTCCCTGGGCCCCACAGGATAGTATCTCTGGGCTTGGCCAGACTTTGGTCCATGCTGGGAACCAGGTCCAGATGTGGCACACAAATATTAATTATGCATTCCTGGGAGCACTTACCAGATGGGTTCCAGGGATGATCAGGGGCAGACAAAAGGAGGCAGGACTATGATATTGTCACTGGTTCAGAAATGCCATTCTTGGTACATCCCAGTTAGAGGTGGTGGCCCATGGATACTCTGGGCTTGAATCACCACAACAAGGCTCCTCTGCCTTGCCACCTTGCCACCATGACCACCACCACTTAGGGCTGGCTTGCCAGGACTCCAGGATGAGATTGGCTTATGGAGATGGTGTCCAGGGTCTTGGTTTACCCTTGGTTTACTTGGTATGATAGGGCCACATACCAGTAGTATGTAGCTGAGCTAAAGTCATCATGGGGGTGGAAGTAGTCTGGGATGTGGGTATAGCAATATGCCTTTTCTGCTTGGACTGGCAGGTGAGGTAGGTACAGGGGGATGACATGGACTAGGAAAGGCTCCCATTGGTCCAAACCTGTATTGAGACTTCCCAGAAGGTAGACTGTAATAACCAGACATGGTCATCCCAGATCTCTGCTCCTAGGTCAGCTCAACAGGCAGCTCCCCCTCACCCCTACCTCAACCCAGGCAGAGGGTCTTTTCCCCTCCAAGCAGGACAAAGAGGAAGATGTCTCACCAGGTCAGAAACCTACCCCAGGGTTGATGAGCTAACTGGTTTTTCCTCATGTCAGATGATAATCTCTCCTGGTTTGCTTTCCCATAAGGTCCCTAGAGTTGTTCCTCTTATATCCTAGATACCCAGCCAGAAGGGGTAGGCACCCATCAGAGTGACCCGGGCTTCAGAGATGGGAGACCTGCCCATCTCCACATCCTACCAGTGCACCCCCAGGTACCTGATGAATTATTCATCCTGATCAGCCTCATTATGTAAATGAGCTCAGAGCCCAAGCATATGCTCTGTGCTCTCCCTGCAGGATGGGGACAATATGGTACTGATGGGGGAGGGTGAAAAGGGGGCTTAGGAGAGCTTGCTCAGCCCCAGGGGCTCTGAAGGAGAGGGCAGATGGCTCAGGGTCCACATTTTTGTGGCCTGTTCAGAGCAAGAGTGGACCAGGGCTGAGGTGGGGCTGGGGTACCCAGGAGTGACACAGATGTGTCTAGCTAAGCATGGGAGTGAGGACAGCACATTAGCACCAGGCCATAGCAGGAGCTCAGGCTAGGTGCTAGCCCAAGGGTTAGATGAGGAAATGCTATGGGGTCTTCAAAGATAACCTCCACACTCTGCCAAGATTTTACATAGCTTCCAACTTGTAAATGGGCCATAGACTGCTCCCAACCATACCCTCATGGGGTTGTGGTAAGGTCAGGAAGAGGAAAATGCCAAGGCAAGGGAAACGCTCCCAAATGCCACTGTCTGCAGTTTCTGCTCTCTTGCAGCTGCCAGCCCTCAAGGCTCCAAGCTACTGGGGGTGGGACAGCATCTAGGACTAGGACAGGCAGGATCAGATGGGGGCTCAGATGCCAGAATCACCCCAGCTGCAGGTGTTTGGGGACAGCTCAGAATCAGCTCAGAGGGGACTGTGGAGGGGCAGCTCCAGGGGTCCAAGGCTGTCAACTTGGCAACACTGGTGCCAGGGTCCACAGCAGCATGGGCATGGCTCTGCTCCAAGAATCATCCTGACCTGTCAGAATCAGGCATGGGCTGGGCACAGGGGCCCTCTCAGGTGCACTGGAAAAACAACTGTGTGAGGATCAGTGTAGGGCATGAGCCAGGGAACAGGGGGAGCCTGTTGCCAGATCCCTCCTGCTCCCACGGGATTGCCCTCTTTTTCTAGAACTCTACATCTGGGCCTGTGTCCCTACCCCCATCCGCACACCTTGTCATAGTGCCCTGTGCCAAGAAGCAGCCCCAGAGCTGTCAGCAGGAAGTAAGAAGCTGAGGAAGCAGGTGAGAAAAAACTGGAGCAGGACAGAGCTGCCGGAGAGCTGGCAGCCACGGGCAGTGGAGGGGTTGCAGGGAGGAGTGGACGCCGGGTCAGCACTTCTCTGCCTCCCTTCCTGCCTGCCACACCAAGCAGAGCCCTGCTCCAGCCTAGCTGCCCCAGGCTCATCCTGTCCACCTGACTAAGAAGGGAAGCACAGTAAGAGGAAGGGCAGCACTCTGGAACAGGAGTTCAGAGTCCCAAAGCTGTCCTGTATGACAGCTTGGTTGCTGCTGGCAGGTGGGGATGAGGGAAGACATCAGTTATGAAAGGCCCCGGAATCTCTCTAGTTCCATATAAAAGGAAGGGACCACATCCTGGGAGTGAAAGTGATCAATGAGGGAAAGTCAAATTTGATTTCAAGAAAAGGGAACAAATATGTATCAGCCTGTCCACTGCTGCTCTCTACCTTATCCTCCAGTTAGTCTTAGCAGCAGTGCCACGGGTCAGTTATGCCAAGCCAGGACTCCATCTCTGGTCCTCTCCATCCAGGAAGCTCACTGGTCCAGACAGATCCAAGTCACAGGCATGAAATGTGCACTGATTTCTCATAGACAAACATTCAGGATTTGAGTTGCCCACAAGTACAAAACAAACAATGTCCTTGAGATGCGGATTCAAAGCATGGAGGATTCTTAACTGGTACATCTAATGTCCTGATATGAAACTTGGAAAGGTGCATGAGGCACATTCCAGGGAACCATCATCCTTCATTAACCTATACGGTGGCACTTGGCAGTGCTCACTTAGAGCCTGGTTAGTGCTGAGTGCTATTCCTGAGCCTAAATTGACTCCTGTTCCGGAACAGCTTCCTACAGAGCTTTCTCTGGAAGCTCTGCCGGCTTCCAAGCACAGCTGAGTCATGGAGAGTTCACAGGAAGAATGGGATGGGGCTACTGCAATTCAAGTCCAGGAACCACGAGAGGGAGACTTAGAGACCTGAGCCACTGGGGGAGGACATCAAGCAAGCTGCTGGCTAAGACTTCTGGACCTGGATGACCCCCTGCCATATTACCCCCTCATTAAACACCTCTGATTAGTTCCATTTGTGCCAGAGGTTCTACATCCATAAGCAATGTCAACATACTCACCACCACTCTCATTTCCTGGGCACTGGCTAGAAGCTAAGCCTGGGGAAAGGACTGAGGACAACCCCGACAGTCCCTGTCCCCAGAGGTTACATCTACTGACCCCCACTCTGACCAAGATCATCTAATCACGGAACTCTGAGCCTGGACTCTCCACTGAACTTCCAACAGTAACTAGGTCTTCTCTGCTGTTCCCAGGTGAACTATTGGCAGGAAATCCCTCAGCTGTGGACAGGACCTCCCAGGCCCATGCCCCAGCAAAGAAATCCCCGGGAATCCCACCCCCACAATTCCAGGAGCTCAGCTCTCTGAGCCTCTGCATTTCCACATAAAGAGTGACACCTCAGGAGCCCGTGGCCTGACAGCAACACATTTTGCGGCCATCTGGGGTGACGGATGGCCTGCTCTTCACATCACTATTTCAAACATTAACATAATCTCCCAGGATGAATGTGGTCTCTGGCACCTAATCAATCACCCTTCCTGCACCTTGATCCCACATCCCTCTGGAAGGCAGGCTTGCTGTTCCTTGAGGGCTACAGCACCTAGAGGGTTGGCCCCAGGCTGGTTTCCCAGGGCTTGTTTTGCCTGGCCATTTCATTCATTTCATGATTTGTCCCTTGGGCTTCCATACACACTCACTGGCCCCTCAAGGGCCTGTGCTCCCATCCCATGTGCTGCCTCAAACCCAGAGCTTACCCACCTGGAAACCTGAAAAACTCCAATACCCTCCCCAAACAAAGGTCCTCAGAGCCAACAGGTCACTGCTCCAACAGTTGCCTGGAGAACAGTGGATTAAGACCTAGAGGAGTTCCTGCTTTGGGTCCAGTGGTGCCCTACCATGCCAGGACATCAACAATGCCAAATCTTCCACACTCCTTGTTTCTGAACCCTTTTCTCATTCCTACTTGGAAGAGGGTCCATGAAGGGAAAACAAGAGTGCCAGGCTTACCTCACGGAGCTGCTGGACACCTCCAAAAATCCGCATCACACCGTCAATCTCCTGCTCTAGGCGGCGGGCCCAGTGCTGCATCCTGTGTACAGAAAGAAGAGAGATGTTAGGAGGGTCCACTGGAGGTGGGACAGCCCAGCCCCTGCCACCCATAGGGGACCAGAACAGCCACTCAACCCAGTTTCCACTAGTGGAGAAAGAGAAGGAAGGAACCAGAGTGCACCTGTGACTTCTCTTTGAAGTCCAGTGGAGTGGCCTAGGATCTCCTCTGGGGCTGTTGGGCATTCAAGAGGAGAGAGGAGTGCATTGTTAAATGCACTGAGGGAGTTCAACAGCTCCAAGAAGCCTGCAGGGAGACTATTTTTTCACTATGAAGAGCCAGCCCTTGATGTAGCTGCTCTGAACATGGGGACTTCTGGACACCAAGGAAGAGGAAGGCATGAGGGAACCAGGTGGTCCTGGGGAAGAGGCGGGGTGGATACTACCATCACCACCAAGCTGTTGTGTAACCTGGGGCAGGTCCCTGACTTTCTGGGCCTCATCTGAGCAGTACACATGGAGATCTTCCAGCTCAGATGGCCCTCATCTGTCCCATTCCCTGGTAGACAGATGCTTATTTTAAGCTTATCACTGGATGCCCGGAATGCACCCATCCATGGGTGCAGTAAAGATGGTCCTGCCACTTTCTGGAGGCCTGGAAAACCCAATAAATCCTTCACCTGAGCCACATGCCTGAGCAGGTCTCCCTTCTACTAGGATCGTTTTAACCAATGCTTGTCTCGACTTCCTCTTCTGGAATATGGGAATAATCTGGGACTATTTCTTACAGTGTCACAGAACACATGAGAATAGAAAATCCAGGGGCACAGTACAGGGATATCTGTGAGGGAACAGGAAGGACAGTGGGCACATGGCTCTGTATTTTCAGCCCTATACCCAGAAAAAGGAAAATATCTGGGGAGAGGCCTCACCCAGGTTCAAACCCATGACTATCTCTTCAGACAGTGCCATCAGGTGAGCTCTCACTGAGGACCAGCCAGAGATGTTCTCCACACCACTAAAGATGCTATCTGCAGTGAACAATGCTTCCTGCCTTTATGAGTCTGAAAAGGTACCTCAACTTCCCCTTCCCGTCGACACATTCCCATTCTACAGACAGAGGCCCTTCCATGGAAGACCATAGGAGAGTCACCATAGAGATTTAAATAAACATTAGTCAACCACAGTCTACAGGGCACAGTAGGGGCAGTGATGCCAGGAGGGTTGCATCTGGCCCCAACACCTCTGAGCCTGCCACCTCCCCTAGTGCCAGGACTCTCTTCTGGTCCCTGGGTATGAAAAGCCCCAATTTCCACCCCAGCCCCTTGCCCCATATCCCTCTTTAGGCTTGTGTCTTGGGGGGCTGGGCCCATGCCATTGTGTGTGCCCAGGTCGGTTGGCATGGGAACTTGGAGCAGGAGGCGGGCAGATCGCTAATTGCAATTTGCCAAGCTGAATGTCAGGACCATGATGGGGGAAAAAAATCAACATCAAAAGAAAAAGGTATTAGCTTCAGTTTGTTGCTGACTGGGCCACAGCCTGATTCCCACCTCCGCACCCCACCACAGAGGAATCTAACCCTGAGTAAGGGTGGAGGCCAGGCTGCAGGCAGGGCTAAGAAGGGCAACCAGGGTCAGCTGCCAGCCTGGGGAGTGCAAGGCACAGCAGAGAATAGAGAGTCTGGCCACTGTCCACCAGGCACTGATGTCTTGGCCCTGGCTGTGGGTGAACAATGTGGCAGGTGGCTCTTTTGTAATCCTAAAACAGCAGAGCCCTGGGGGCTAATACTGGGATGAACTGCCACATAGTCCTATGTCCAGCTAGGCAGGTGGCAGACAAATGGGCAGGGTCAAGGATCTGATCTCCAAACGGAACCATTGGCTCTGCCCTGGCCCCAACCCTGATCTCAGCCATTCACTGGCCTAGGGGACAAAATGCCAATCATAATCTTTACTATACTGATATGTATGAGGATACCCACTATATACAAAGAATAGCCAGCATGTCACCCATTCTCTCACTTCAACCCTCACAAAGAAGTAAATATTATCATCCCCAACTTATAGATGAGGAAACTGAGGCTCAGAGGATTTAAGTGACTTGTCCAAGGTCATTCATCCAGGAAGGGGTGGACAGAGGACTTGTCCCAGGAATGTGCTAGAGTCTCAAGAGATGACCCATAACAGCAGACTGTGCGCGCCTCTTTCCCAGCTCTCCTTCAGCGCCAGCAACTTAGAGGCTTGAGATTCGTCACAGTGGGAACATGTACACCACAGAAATGGGCAAATGCTAGAAATTACAGTCCCCGCCACCCCAAAGAGCAACATGACAACATTTACTAGCATACCACTAATTCTACCCCAGGCCCTGGACTCTTCTAATATGCCTACAGGTTTCTGTTTCTGGGATTTCATAGATAAGTAAAAGAAAATTAATTGGGAGAACAGACATGGATACAAAGTATTTTTCTCTCTCTCAGACAACACAATATTAATGAAATCACCATCATTTCATGTAAAAAGTCTATTTCAACACTAAAGTCCAATTCTTCTCCAAGATTAAGATACACATATGCATTCCCTGTCCCTCCTAGTATCTCTCTTTCTCTCTCAGTTGCCCCCACATCCCATCCCAACAGTCTCTGTGCTCCCAACCCCAGGCTGAGCAGCTCTAGACTCTTGCTATGGGAGCAAGGAGTGGCCCGCCATGATGTGTCCGGACACACACATACCCTCCCATGTTCTAGGTGTGGCTCTAAGCCCTTAGTTTGGCATCCTGGGCCTGACAGGCAGACCCCAGGCCCCAGCTCACTGCCCATTAGCACAATGCCAGGGAAAACTGGTTACTTTGATTCTTCACTTAAATCAAACCCAATTAGAAAGGCACCGTGCATATTCTAGAATTAAAAAGAACATAATGGATAATTCATTTCATTGTCACAGAGATATGACTTTGTGGGTTCTAGGGTTTGGCCAGTGTTCCAGTACCAGCTCTGGGTGGGGGTGATGACACATGGATACCGAGAAAGCCAGGAGGTGACTATGTCCCCTCAGTGTTCCTGCCTTGATGCAGGAACCGAGGCAACTCCAACCCTAGCAGGCAGAGCTGGCCTCACTTGCATAGAAGGGTGTGGGAGTTTGGGAGGAACAAAGGATGCATCATGATCCACAGCCCCGTGGGGGTCAAAGGCAAGCTGACCAAATTCTGCCCAGGCTCCCGTCAACTTGGGTCCAAGTTCCTGGCTTTGCCAGTGTCTCCTGGCTAGATGGTGTGGCCCATAGGTCATACTCCCAAAAGAGAGGTCTACCTGCTAGCTCCCCACATTCTTGTGATTTTCCATGCTTTTCACAGAGATGACACTGCTTATCTCTTAGTACTTGTAAGTGCCAAATTAACAAGACAGTGAGGGGAGAGAATGTCTGGGAGGAGACAGTGCAGCCAGGGCTGCAGGCGCCTCATCACCGGTGTGGGTGTGAGAGGCTGCCAGCTGAGCCTTGTCCTCCAATGTGCCTGAATTAGTGCAGGAAGGCACTGCAGCCCCATTTCACAGACAAGAAAACCCAAGGCCTCTGGTGAGGATGAACACAGGGTTATAAACTTAGAGAAGCCCATCTCCCTCGCTCAGTTAAACCCATGAGCTCTTACTTCCAGGACAAGGCAGCCTGAGAAGCCTCAGAGAAGCTATCTCTGCTAGCCTTGGAGACCTCTGCCTGCTTGGAACCTCAGCTTTCCCATCTGTCAACAGGGTTAATAATGACTGGCTGGATAGTTGTAATGGACAAATGCACATGGACACCTTGATGGATAGTATTATTACTTGGAAGTCCCCTAAGGACTAGAAGCTCATCCAGTAAAGCCCTTTCCTTCAAGATCCAAGGACCCACTGAGCACTCAGAAAATCCTCAATGAATTCTTGCATCTGGGGGAGAGTGACTGGAGGGAGAGTGCTGCAGAAAAAGCCTGGCAGGCTGAGGCAGCCCAGCAATAAAGAGGACACCATGTGCTGTGGGATGCCAGGCCTTGGTCTCCAGAATCAAGAGGACTAGGGAGGGAGGGGGGATATCACCACTAGGCAAGGGAGCAAAATCATCTGTGGGGCAGGGAGCTGAGGCTGAGGACCCCTTTAGCAGACAGAACAATGGGGACCTCAGCTAGAAGGCTGGGAGGGCAGAACACTCAGGTGGGGGCCTCCAGCTCTGAGGCCAGCTGCAAATGCTCACTCAGAGGGGATAGGAGGCAGGAGGAGGGCAGGGAGGAGAGAAGGAGAGGAGAGGAATGAAGGGGGAAAAAATGAAAAAGTCCATGTGCAGATGCAGCAGCATAGATTAAACTGTTGCCAGTTGTTAATTTTATATGTGAAGTTGTTGATCAGAATGTGATTTAATTGTACAGTATAATCCGGGCTTTTGGAATAAATTATGCAGAAAACTCATCTATAATTAAACAAATCAAAAAAACCAGAGACAGGTGACACTGCAGGTTCACCCTCAGAGGGCATGTATAGGAGTGGGCGGCTGGACCCAGCAGAGGGGCAAGAAGGGAAGGGAGAGGGGTTTTGTTGGGAGCAGACTGGAGCAGGCTCAGAAGAGACCAGGGCTTGGTAGGCAGTGAGGGATTTGGAACCTCTAAGCTCTGCTTCTGCAGGCCTCTATCACCACACACAGGAAGACATTTTTTGCATCAAAGCTCTGCTGCCTTTACCAGGCAGCCTGTCTGGATAAGTCCTGTCCCACCAGGGGCCTACAACCCATCTCTAGCCCTTCCCTCAGCTCAGCAGGGCAGCCATGGTGAGTGAGGGAAAGAGGTGCACACCAACAGTGGTACAGCAGGTGAAGCAGGAGGGTGGACACTAAGACAGGACTCTGAAAGGGCAGGTGAAGGGTGTGAGGGAGCAGGAACAGTGGAAACCACTTGCTGCCAAGGGCACAGTGAACCAAGCTTGGCAATGGCAGGGGCCCCAGGTCTCTTGCTTCTCTCGTGACAGGCTGGCCAATTATTCTCCCAGCTCTGGGGGAGGCAACGATTTAAAATAAAGTGCTATTTAATTATTCTGATTATATTTCAGCTGGCCTGCCACCTCCCACCTGGTCGCCTTCGCAGTCTTCTGAAAGAAAAAGAAAGACAGGGCAGGAGGGGGAGTGGTGCAGGAGTGACAGATGGAGAGACGCAGACCCAAGAGGGTCTCCAGAGCCCTGGTTAGGCTGACCTGGCCCAGAAGAAGAGAGGTTGGTGGTGGGTAAGGCAGCCACTACTTCATTCCTGCCTGGAAAGGGTGTGCTTCCCTGAGAGCGACTGGAAGCTCAGAGAGTAGGCTGCAGCCAGCCCTGAGTAAGCAGGGCTTGGGACCCAGCTGGCTCTCCTCTGGGCCTTAGCCTTGCTGCAAATGGCAACAAGTTCAAGGTTACCCTCAAGAATCATGGCATCCCTGGAGGCCACCTCCACTGAGGAGGCCTCCCTGATCACTTAGGCAGATGTCCTCTGTACCTGAATACTCAGGTCCAGCCTTGGATCTTCTAAGACCTTGGACCAGAGATGTTCTCTTAAGCTTCAGTTTTCTTATCTGGAAAATGAAGTTCACCACCTTGTCCACCTCCCAGGACCAAAGAGAAGGCAGGTAGAAGCCCTGCCCCATGTAAGGAATGCTAGCAATGTCAGCTGTCCCATGCACTCACCTTCACACAGGTGCTCTCCCCACTGTCCGGTCTCCCTTCCGATTGAGCCTTCACATGGGCTGAGACCTTGATTTAGGGGAGACCTGATGTGGTACCTTGCCCTGGGAGCCCTGGGCAAGGGCAGGGTCTCTGTGCCCAGAGCACCCTTCTTGCTTGTCAATGCAGCAGAGAAGACTCTTGGGCCTCAGCATCTTCTAGGGCTCAATGCCCAGGGCAGGGCCCCCATCCTGATTTGTTCACAACCTCTCAAGAGCAACAGCACTGGCAGAGGACAACAGTCTAAGCCAAAGTCACTCACTCCCCAGAGGCCAAGGGGGCCAAGCTGTGGAATTTGGTAAGATTCAAGAGAGTGCTGGCCTGGCACTGCATAAACCATGGAGGGGAAACAGCTGGCTCCCCTGCCAGCTACCCACCAAGGTACAAGCAGGACTCAGAGAGGACTGGCCATCTTCAACCTGTTTGTGACTCAGTTAAAGGGACCTTTAGAGTGAGCAACATGAAGCTTGCTGGGGGCTAAGGCAGGAGGATCACAAATTCCAGGGCAGTCTGGACAACTTTAGCAAGAACGTGTCTCAAAATGAAAATTTTAAAAATGGACTAGGGATGTGGCTCAGTGGTAGAGTATTTGCTTAGCACACCAAAGGCCCCGAGTTCAATCCCCAGTACCAGAAAGGAAGAAAACCCTCCTTGATCACAGATTACCCACCCCCATCCCATGCACACAAATGCAACCCATTAGTCACCAGGGAGCTCAAAGACCCTGAGGAGCTGGGAAAGACTAGTGTTGCTGAAGCTTGAAATAGTCCAAATCCACTGGCCTACGTGTGTCTTGGGACCCTGCCCAAATACTGTTCCTTAATGAGGTTATTAATTACGGGGCTGTCCCTTCCCTTTCTTTGCTGAGAAAAAACTTTCTAATTGGCACTCGGCTGGGAGGCAGCAAGCTTGAGTCTCCCCCTTCAGACTAATAGTGAACTGTCATCTGGCTTTAATTAGGGCACCAGGTCCAGCCCAATATTTACTCATAACAGCCTTCTGGAGGAGGGGAGGAAGGGAGAACGGAGCAAAGGAACAAGGCCTTGAGCCAGGGAGCACATCACTCAGGGCTGAGAGAGCCCAGGAGGCCCACTTGGCCCAGAGAGGCATGGAAAGTATCCAGGGTCACACAGCAAATGGGCACACCACCCTGCCTCACTCACCACCACCAGGGCAAGAGCAAGGGCCCACAGGGGAACGTGCAGTCAGGGAGGACTGCAAGGATGAGGCAAGACCTCAGCGTGGGACATGAAGTCTGAGAAAGTGGGAAGAGATTTCCCAACAGCAATAAGAGGAGGACATTGAAGGTCAACCTGAGCCTGACTTCTGCTTCTGACAGGTTTTGCTGTGTGACCTTGGTAAAATCCTTTTGCCTCTCTGGGTCTAAGGTAAACCATCTATAACATAAACTGAAGCAGCACAAGGTTGTTATATGTGGTTATTGTCATAGCCACAGTCACAGGGCTCCTTAGCAACCCCTGAGCAGGACTCCCCAAGCCTGGTCTGGAATATTCTAGCTGCAGGGAGAGGCCCCTAAGGCAGACTGCTCCGGCTTCCAGGGGAGTCAATTCTGCCCAGCAGCACCTGCAGTCCTGGGGGCGGGGCCTGAAGAAGGCACTGTGAAGGGGTAAAGAAGGAAGTGGTGTGGAGAGGGAAAGAGAATGCTGGGGGAGAGGTAGGGATGAGGGCCTTGGGTATTGTGTCCCTAGACCCTAGCGGAGGGCAGGGCCAGGGTGATGGCCTGGAAGGACACAGCAGCCAGCTCTCCTCTAGACCCCGCTCTGTGTGGCCTCTCCAGATCTCAATTTTGCTCTCACACCAGGGATGGCACGCTACACTATCTTAATTAATCTCCACAGCTGCCAAATTGTTGTCCCCAATTCTCAGAGGGAGAAACCGAGGCACAAACTAAAATCACACGGTTCATGAAGGCCAATAGAGATGGCACATACCTCTGTTCAGGACACCAATCTTGAATGCCCACCTGCTGCTGTGGCATGGTCACTTGTGTGTCTAGCAGGCTTCTGAACGTGTCCAAAGCTGAGATCCTGACCTTCCCCTGGGCCCACTCCCCACTCTCTCTCCACACTTCACCTTCCCACCTCTGCTGGAAGATCACAGGCTGATCCCTCTGTGCAGGTAAAAAGCTTTGGGGTGACCAGAAACCCACTTTCTCTCACATATCCAACCTATCTGCCTTGGCGATGTGCTCACTTTCCTGGTTGTTCCTACCTGGCCTTCACAGCCATCATCTCCCCTGGACCAGCAACTGCCAGCTCACTGATCACCTTGGCATCCCACCTCCCTCAATCTGTTCACCTCCACACACAGCTATGGTGTTCTTTAGGAAGGGTGTTCCCTATCAACACCAAACTGTAGCTCCATGGCACTAGAGGAAAAGCCAAAGTCCATCCATTGGCCATCCCCAGTGGTCTTTCTGGTTTGAACCCTCAAGCCATACTGGCCTCTTCAGTGTGGCTTGAACACAGCCCTGAACCCACCTTTGCACACTCTGTTCCCTCTTCCTGGAACAGCCTTTCCTCAACAGTACATGAGGCCCATCACCTCCCTTGGGTCTCTGCACACACAGCAGCTTCACCTGGACCCCCATTTTAAATTGCACCTCCCCTGCAGCAGCAACCGATCTCCATGTCTCTCCTGGGGTTACTGTTTTAGCTGGTTACTGTTTTAGCTCTCTCCCCTACTGTTACCTCTGCCTTGAGCTGTAGGCCCAAGAGAAGAGGATCCTGCCCCTCAACCTGGAAGAACAGGCTGACAACCCACCTCCGTGTTTTTGTCCCCGGACAGGAGCAGGCAGGGTGGGCAGCTGGAAGCCTGTGGAGGGACTGGAGGTGGAGGCTGCCCTGGGGCTGGCCCAGGAGGCCCTCCCTTCACGACTCCTCTCCATATGAATTATTAAGGCTCATTTATGATGGGCCTGCCCAGGCCTGTGACTTCCATGCATAATTCATGGCTCCCTGAGAAGGGATGGGTGCTGGCACAGCCACTTCTTCCAGGAAGCAAGAAGAAAGTGCAGAGGAATGGCTCACACTGGGCTATCCTCCATTCTCTCTCTTGTCACCCTGTCCCCAATGCAGGCCACCCAGCACCTCCACCCAACCTCCTGCCTCATGGTGCTTCCTCCTCCATACTTGGATTCTGGTTCTTGGGGCAAGAGCCCATGGGCTTATGCAGGCTCTCCCATTCCCCTGTCTATGCCTCAGTTTCCCATTAATGGACCAACAAGGTTGGGCCACACTGGTGGTTTTCAAACTGCTCTGGCAGCAGAATCATCCACCTTTAATTTTTCCAACAAAATCCTGTGTGGCAGCCCAGCATCCCATTAGTCCTGTGTTTTGATTTCCCTGCAACTACACTGAGAAAGTGCTGGAACATGGAGACAAGCAGCCACAAATGGTAAGTGATTTATAGCTCACCACACAGAGGTAGTGGGGAATCCTTTCCTGAGGTCAGAGATAAAGCTCTGGTGGCCAAGGTTCATGGGTCCCCAAGGCGCCAGCACCCGGGTGTCATTGTTCATGAATTTCCCAACAGCAATGAGCAAGAGGAGTTCACAAATCAGCTAAGGCCACCCAGGGCAAAGCAAAGGGTCCCCGCCAGGGCCACTGGGATAGGTATCTGCCATTTTGCTCCTAGGCCTGAAGCCACCTGCCCCAGCCAATGACAGATGTAGGCATTTTGAAGTCTGCAATAACTCATTTCCCCGGAATACACCCCATAGTCAGACAACCACCCAGGCCCAAGGGGGGGTAAGCTGAAATGTGGTGAGACTGGTCCTTAGGAGGTGGGCATAAGGCTGCAGCCCCTGTGTGTCCAGTCAGGTCTGTGATGGGGGAACATGCCCAAGCCTGGCCTCAGGGGGTGCAGAGGAGGGTTGAGGCACCTGTGAAGGTCACACCAGGTAAGCCAAGAGGGAACCCAGGAGCTGTAGCACTCCTTCCTGCCCCACACAGTAGCTGAGCCTACTAGAGGTGTCAGGACAGACCCTGTCCACATCCCACCAATCATTCTGGTCAGGCTGTATGATTCGACGTCTCCATTTCCCCTCCTGCACGTCCTCCCCACCCCCAGCATGAGTCAAATCCTTGCTGAGCCACAAATAGCTGTCCTCTATGTGTGTCCTGAACATGGCTTCCTGCCTTGAGGAGGACAGAAACCCCCTCAGGGTCCTTTGTTCCCCCTTAGGGCAGAGACCTTTGTGGGAGCTTACAGGCCTCTGAGGACATCCAGGTAGAGAGGAAGCCTACCCAAAATTCAGAATTCAACTTATTCAGGGCCAACTTTATCCTCTAGTCAGTCCCTCCTCTACTTGGCCAAGTCACCTCTGACAGGAAGCCTTCCTGGATTTCCACTTTCCCTTCTCAAACTCATGGTCCTCACCACACTTTACCAAACCTCACCTTAAGTTGGGGCTGCAGCCTGGTCCCATTACCAAGCTTTCTGAAGAGCTTAGCTTGGAGTCTGGCAGAAAAGAGACTTATGGAAACACGTGGGGATAGTTTTACCCAAACATCCCCTACCATCACCAGACTGGTGCCTGCCCTGTCTACCTCTCTGTAACAGGAGAGAGGCTAGATGGCAGGGCTCTGAGTTTAGCAGGCAGTTGAACATCAGAAAAAGGAAATAACGATGCAGAGCACCTACTGTGTGCCAGGTGCTCTTTGTGTGCTTTCCACTGATGTCACACAGCACCCTTGCCAGGTGCAAACTAATTCATGCCCACTCCACAGATGAGGACTCTGAAGCCTAAGGAGATAAAACACCTTGCCTAGGACCACACAGCCAGTCTAGGCTGAACCAGATTTGAACCCAGTAAAGTCTGGCTCCAGAGCCCTGGCCATGTCTCCAAGACCACAGTCCTTTTTACTTTCAAGGAGGATTCCAGTGGCTAAAACTTAGGGAACAGGATGCAGGTGAGGGCTGCACCTCATTTATGGATTTTTCCAATATGAGGAAGGGAGCCAACATTCCCCTACAACAGAGGGGAATTGCCTCTTAAGAAAGCCAAAGCTGGGTGCAATGGGAAGTCCTTCCTTAGACCCCCAGCACCATCCTGCTGGGGAATGTCGTCTCAGCAGGGTAGAACACTCCCCACCAGCTCCCTTAAAGGCTCCCTTCCTCCCAGGGCACCTGGACCAGGTAGGGGGAGAAGGCCCACCTCCTCTGGGATTTGCTTCTCCGTGGTGCCTGGCTTCTGAAAGCCAGCCAAGCTGCATGTGAATGCAAGTAAGTGCTCAACCCCCCTTGATGCGCACCAACTGCAGGCCTGTTACTTGGGTGTTCGGTGGTGAATTTGTTAGTAATGCAAAGCCCCTCTGTAGGCTGTGAGGGAGGCACAGCTTCAATGAGGAAGGGGCTTCAAGTGCCACCTCAGCGGCCCCATCTCCTGACATTGGCAGAGGAACCGCCTTGTCTGATGAATCTGTGTTGTCCTCAGGGTTGGATCCAGGAGAAGCACCGTGGCTAAATGAGCAGGGCTTATTACTGGCAAAATACTTTGCAGGTGTTTCCAACTTTCTGCAAATGCCTAACTAGCTCAGTCGCTCCTCACTTACCCACTCATTCATTGATTCATTCATTCATTGACTTATTCATTCATCCATCCATTCAGATAGTTCCTGAGTACCTACTGTGAGCACTAGAAAGGGATTCAGTGGTGAGCTAGGCAGATGCAGGCCTGCCCTTGGGAGCCTGGAATTCAAGCAGAGCAGGCAGACATCTGATCCAGATCAGATGATGAGTGGAGGGAAGAGGATCCCAGTGAACCTTGGGGGACAAGCCTAGGTTGGCCAGTTGAAGGTGACACCATGTGAGCTGGAGAGCATAGCCTAGGCAAGGCCCGTGAGTGAGCGCTACACACGCGGTGCCCCATGGGTGTGACCACGCACTGACTGTGGGCACTAAAGCAGGCTGCACCCACTTGGAGGCCTGTAGAAGTGCACCATGAGCAGTGAGCTCCCAATAGTGGAAGATAAGGACATGTGGTGCAGGCAGCAGGTGGTAAGCTCAGGGGTCACAAAGCAGGATTCTCTGCTTGGTCCCTGGCACCCAGCCTGGGCAGGCACAGCTCAGCCAGGACCTCTTCAGAGACACACAGCCAGCTCAGACACATTGCCATGCTGACACCTACTTGGCATCACAAACTTATTGTTTCTAAAACCTGCTCATCCCTGGACCTGCTCTTCTCCAGCCTCCTTCAGCTCAGTTGGCTACAGCTCTTCCTTCTAGATGTTCACACAAACAAAACCACTGGCATGTCTTACCACCACCATGGCCACTGCCTTGGTCACATTCCCTCTCTACTCCCTTGGTTCCCAACTCACTTGAGCAATGGCCAAAAACATGCTAATTGAGTGGCCTGCCTGTGTTGAACCCAGTTATCTCCTGACCTCCTCTTCTCCTTTTCTCCCCTCTTCCTCTCTCTGCCCTAACCACATCCCACCCTAGGGCCTTTGCACTGACTGCTCCTTTGCTTAGGAGCACTCTTCTCCCAGATACTCATGTTGCTCCCATGCTCCTCTCCTTCCAGGCTTTACCCAAATGTCTCCTTTTTGATGAAGCCCATTCTGACCCCACCCACACTCCACTGAATTGCAACCTCCCCCCAGTTTATCCTGCCCCTTCTTCATGGCATGATCACTTTCCAACACAGCATGTCCTCTGTATCACCTCCCTGGACTGTTGTCTGCTTGCACTGACAGGAAGAAGATAAGCTAGTGAGACCCTTGGGCTATCCTAGGATTTCTCTGGGTACAACCTACATGGCTGAGCCCACTGATGCCCTGCCTGATGCCCAAGAATAGCCCATTCAAGGCCCTTGTTCCCCAG
The DNA here is from genome assembly GCA_025594165.1 of Tamias sibiricus. Taxonomy (NCBI): domain Eukaryota; kingdom Metazoa; phylum Chordata; class Mammalia; order Rodentia; family Sciuridae; genus Tamias; species Tamias sibiricus. The sequence continues at coordinate 112,658,531 of CM046668.1, forward strand.
GGCACTTCTGTACTGACCTGTTGGCCACCCCTACATGGCATGTAACATGTGTTGACCAGCCCAGCTGATATGTCCTCAGGTCTAGTCTATAAGAAAGGCCTAGGGCAGGCTGCCTCTTCATTTCTCAGATGGGAAAAGCAAGGATTGGAGGAGCTGCCCATCAACTCTGCATACATAATCTAATACTAGGTTCCTTGCTGGGAGAGGGGCTCAACACGTAGCTCCCATACTTGAGGCTCTCTCCATTTGGGAACAATCAGGGGCTCACCAGGGAACCTGGGACCCTTGAATGAATGAAGAGAAAACAAACTGGCAGGGAGAGGCCTGGTATCCCAGGAACTGATTCCATCCATCCATTCCTTCATTCACTCTACAGCTCAACTGGGCCAAGCACATCTCAACTGGGCCCCTCTGTCAAGCCTCCTGGCCCCAGCCTCCCAACACCTAACCTTGTCCTCAGTAATTTGTGACTTTGTCCCCAGAGTGTGGGTAGCAGAGGATACTAAGGCTTGGCCCAACACATGGTAGAGGCTGGGGTATTATCATTATTCCTTACCACTTCCCCCAGTTAGACAGGAGCTCCATCTGTCAGGCCCTCCTGCTGCTGGCCTGTCTCAGGGACCATAAGTACACAGCACTCACCCACTGCAGCTTTCCTGGTGTTTCTTCTCTGGTGCTCTCTGGTGAATGAATCCTTTAGCAATGCAAATCTTTTCTGTAAGGGATCCACAACTGCAGGAAGAAGTGCCACCCCAGAGGCCCCACCTCCTCTGGCATTCCCAGGGGTGTGGCCAGGCAGAGAGGAGCCACACTGCCTGGTTATTGTCACTAGAACATCTTCTGAGAACAGGGCCTGGAACATAACTGGTGCTCAGAAAACAACTACAGAACATGGGAAATGTGATCCCAATTTAAAGAAGAGGTAACTGAGGCACAAAGTTACTCCAACAAGGTAACACGGGGCTGTATTTGTGATCCCTAGCTCCTCCCCACCCAGCCCTCATCCCTAGGCCAGGCTTTCTAACACGCAGGGGGCACACACATCCAGGACAACAAAGTCCACAGCTCCAGGTCCCTCCAGGCAGCCGTGTGAAGTCCCCGCCCTTCTTCATTTTAGAATAATGGCCTCTTCCATCCGCCACCAGTCTGGAAATCACCTGTGAAATATATTTCCCCGGTACTGGCTCAGGAACCATATAAATCACTTGGCTTAATGGCCTCTGGGATTGTTCCCCACAACCCCCTCCCCAGCAGCTCTGCCAAATAACTTGGGGTGTGGGGTGCATGACAGGCGGGGCTCCAGTCATGTGCTTTGGGCATGAAGGTATCCTGGGTGCTGGAAGGCACTGCCCAAAGGTGCAGCAGTCTTGGGGACCACATCAGTAGGAAAGAGGTGAACCTGCCAGGAACAGCAGGATCTAGGCTGGATGGATGTGTTAAGGTGAGCCTCTCCTGAATCCCACCCTGCACTTTGCCTGGTCCCCCCAACAATGGCTTATCCTCAAAGGAAGGTAGGTCAGGCTAAGTTGTTCACTGGCAGAGTGCTTGCCTAGTATGTGTGAAGCTGTGGGTTCAATCCCCAGTACTGGAGTAAGGGGGGGATACTTTAGCCTGGCGCTGTGGTGCACATCTGTAATCCCAGCAACTTGGGCAGCTGAGGCAAGAGGATGGCAAGTTCAAAGCCTGCTTCAGTTACTTAGCAAGGTCATAAGCAACTTAGTGAGATCCTGTCTCAAAATAAAAAGGGTTGGAGATGTGGCTCAGTGGTTAAGCTCCCCTGGGTTCAATCCCTAGTACTAAAAAAAAAAGGAAGGTAGGTCACAACCCTGACTGGGGAAGGCCCAGGGCCATGGGAATGGCTGGGGACAAAGAGGCCTGGAGCAGGATGTCTCAGCACTCCTGGGATGAGGCTGGGAGCACTGGCCATGTGTAGCACTGCTACTTATTTGGCCTGGCTTCCCTTCTTCCTCATTCTCTATCTGCCCCACAGACTGTGAGCCCACAGAGACCCAAAGCCCAGGCCCAGCACACTGCTGAGGTGTGGTAGGGGCCTCAAGTAAGAAGAGGAAGTCAGGAGGGAGTTTCTAAAAGGCCATGAAGTTGTCAGCAGGGCAGATGGAGAATGGGCAAGCATCAATGTAGAGAAACAGTCTGGAAGCAGCCTTCTCCACAGGCCAGAAGATCTCCCTGGGACAGGCTGTACACTTTGGCACTGGCCCCATGAACAGGTATTTGGAAATAGCATGGCCAGGTAACATGTACCAGTACACGAGGCTCCCCAGTCCCCTTCCCTGGGAGCCTCAGTGCCCCCTTGTTGGGCAGATTGTGGGTACCCTGTGTCTATCCCCTAGGGCCTTAGTTCTTTACCTTGGCTCACCCAGAAAGCTCCACAAAAATGCTGATGTCTGGGCCCTGCCCCCACCTGATGAAATAATATAGCCCCATGGGTCCCTGGGCTACCTTCACCTCCCTCCACAAGGCAGTTTCTTTTTTGCAACTTCTTGCAAAAGAGCCATAGGAGGATATGTGGAAGTGGCCTTTATACTCTGGCAGCAACCAAGACGGGTCCATAAGGGGCCCCATCCCAGACCATGTAAAAGCCTGCTTCAGCTTCCACAGACAGGACCAGCTTGGCCCTGTGGGAACCTGTGCAGATCACAGGCTCCTGCTCAGCAAACGTTCGTTGAGCACTTGGTAGGCACTGGCCAGCCAAGGACAGTTGGCCACTGTCCCCCACCCCAACCCCTCTAGGCACACAGCCTTGAAGGGGATGCATCACAGAGACCAGTCAGCCAGGCAACAGGGTCTACAGTAGGACAAGAAGGGAGGGAAGGGGGGCTTGAAGCAGAATAGGAAGTCCTTGAACCACAGGGGAGGTAAGGGAGGTTTCAAGGGACAGTGATTCATAGATAAACACTAAGGGATAAGCACAGATCAACCAGACCAGCTTGAGGCTGGTAGGGGCCTCTGCAGCCCACCCAACCTCTCTCTAGCTTCCTCCATGCTCAGTGCATAGTAGGTGCTTTTTAAGCTCCGGTGGAATAAGATGGCTGCTGCCCCTGTGGACACTCAGTCCCACCCCCATCTAATCCCCCATGCCTATCAGAAGCAGCTTTTTGGGCTGTGGGTGCCATAAGCACCAGTTTACAGGGTAGAACGAGGATGACAGCTATGCAGATGGGGTGGCAAGGAAGCATCATCGGCAGCTGCAGGATCATCACTCTGGAGGGTGCTGGGAATGCTAAGGATACTTAGGCTGGGAGGAGGGGGGCAGGGAGCTTGCCCAGACTCCCACAGTTAGCTGGATAGGGCCAAGGCTAGGGTAGGGTAGGAAGAGACAGGAGGGGAAACAGAGGGAGGCCCATGACCCTGCTCCACAAACCCCTGGGGTTCCTGGGGCCCACAAAAGCCAAAGTCTGGCATAAATAATTGAACATGCTGCTTTCCTCCCCCCAGGTCCTTTTGTCTGAATAATGCTAGGCACAGCCCAGCGCGTGGGGGATGAAGTGGGTAAGGGGAGAATGAGGACAGAGAGGTTAAAGAACGGAGAGTGACTCTAGACTGCCTTTCCCCTCTACCCTGTGTGTGCATGGGAGTTGGCACCACTAGCTCCCAGCGGGTCAAAAGTAGGCCTAAATCAGAGGAGGCCTATCCTTGTTTGGAGGGCTCATGGCTATGTCCAGTAGACTCCCTCTATGTCCAGTAGACTCCCGCTCTATCCCTTCCCTGGTCCCTGGTGACCCCAAAGAGCCCTCTGTTTTCATGTGACAGGTGGAGCCTTCAGTAACCAAGGGGAACCCCAACCCAGTAGTACGACAGAGCTCAGGGCTTATTCCAAGATCTGTGCCCTTGTCTGACCACTCCTGGACACTGTGACCAGCTCAGACCAGGACTGGTGCAGGGAACGGTGTCCAGAGAATAACAGGAATAATAATCAGACATCAGATCATGAGAACATGGCTACTTTAGTGTGGATCTTATCATATCCCTATCAGGGGAGCTGACCAGTGACACCCCAGCCCCCTCTGTAGTATGCAGGCACAAATTACAGCCCCACTATAGGCATAAGCACACCCCATCCTGCAGCTGCCCTTCCCACGAGATGAGAAGGAAGTGTCATGGACAGCACTTGGCAAAGTTTGGGGCCTTCCCCTTGGCCATGTCCATGGGTCACACTTCCTCAATCACAGTTGGCCAGGTCAGCTGCACTGCTCCACAGCAGTAAGACATGCCCCTCTAGCCCATTCATGCTGCCCTGTCTTCACATATCATCTGAATCACTGGCATCCTGCTGCCCAGGACAGTCTACCCTTGGCTTTGCCTGAGAAAGGGGGTGTCCTGAATGCCTTCCTTCAGGCCTCTGACTAACCAAACTCAATTGCACAGCACAGAACCTTGATGAAGTGGCTGTTCCCTCCTCTGGGTTTGGGTCTAGGCTATGCCTCAACTGCAGAGTGGTCTAAGGCTGTGTTCCTCTTTGGGCATCAGTTTCCACATAGAAACTAAACTGGCCTAACAGTTCTCTTGACCCACAACCACACCACAGACGAAGATGGGGTTGTTTACTGAGAGGGGTGGTAAGGGCCAAAAGCCTCCATCTAGTCCCTCAGATACCTCCAAGGAAGCTAGGGGTGCCATAGACCCAGAGAGAAAGCCAGAAACCCCCAGGATAAACCCTCAAGAACTTCACTGGAGAGGGACAACCCTTGCAGAGGGACATTCATGATGGAATAGCATGGGAGTGTAGGGACACCTTGCCCCTATGACCAGGGACTGCTTACAGGAGGTGAGCTACAGAAGGACTATGTGGGGCCGTGGCTGACTACCTGGACCCAAGTGCAGGGTGGGAATCCTGTCTACACCACCTGCCATCACTTAGCCTTGCAGAGCCTCACTTTTACCTGTCTATGAAATGGGGATGTGAATGAACTGACTAGACAGCATATGTGAAATACATTCCCCAGGGCCCAGCTCATAGTGATTGATGTGGATAAAACAACTATTTCCTGTTTCTTCAACCATGCCCACCTCATCCTCCCCTCTCCCCTCCCACTTCTTCTCAGCCCCTCCCAGCCCCCTTCAGGTCTCTTGTCTGACCCTGCAGCAGCAAACAATTCCTCCCAGTCCTCCATCACTAGCGCCTTCTTGCTAACAAAACCTAAGTCTGCAGAATCTCCATCTCCAGCCCCAAGGTGACCCCATCCTCAGCTCAAGGGTAAATCCTGATTAGCATGAGCCAATCACAATGTACCTTCTCCACTGCCAGTGATTGGTTTTGAGTAGACACATGACCAACTGCCAGCCAATGAGGTGTGAGGGGAAGTAGCCTGGGGGCTTCTGGGCAAGGTTTCAGAGAACCCAGAGGAGCTGGGGGTGCAGCTCAGCAGCAGCAGAGAGAGATGGGGATGGGGGTGGACCCATCCAGAGGAAACATTTCTTCTACATCTAATGTCTGGGTCTGACATGATGCCTGGAGCTGTGGCAGCCATCTTGTTGCTATAAGGAAGTCAGCCAAGGACAGAGAGCCACACCAAAAGCGAGGCCAGGCAGAGCACAGGTGAGGACTTGTTCCTCACTGACAGCCTACATTCAGCCACCTCTGACTCCCTATCAGGAAATGACAGGCCTAGCTAGGGGGAAAACCTTCACACTGGGTTGGTCAAGGTATGCACAGAAGCAGCCTCTTTACTTGGCAGCCAAATACATTCCATGAACTCAGTTTTTGAGAAGGTGGCAGTCAGATCAATGCCTACTCCCCAAGGACTCCTGTGAAGTGGCACAGAGCTAGAGGAGGGGGACACAGGATTGTAGATGAGGCTCATAAGGGATAGTGAGCCAGAAGAGGGGTTGTTCAGGAAGACTCCTTGCTCAGACTTAGGTCAAGCAGGCTAGCCTGGTGAATGAAGACCAGAAGGTGGGGAGGCCAAAGAACTTACTAGGAACTGCAAGTAGCTCAGCCTGGCTGGAAGCTGATATTTCCAGGGTTAGTGGCCAGAGGCTGGAGCCATTCCAGGCAGGGTCTGAAATACCAGCTGAGAAGTAGACTTTTGGGGTACAAGATCATAGCTGACCCTCAATGGAAGACACTGCAGCTTTCAAGGGGAGGGTTGGGCGTGTACAAGGAGACTCCTTGCCTCGGCTCACAGAGAGGGGCTGTGAAGGCCATCAATGTGGAAGGCAAGTGCTCTGCCAGCTCCTTCCCTTTTCCAATAAATGAAGTTGGGGGCAGGGCTGGGGTGGGCTGTTTATTCTTTGTTTGTTGGAATCAGTGACGGCACAGGCCTGACCTTTAAGGCTTCAAATGCAGCATTTCTGGCAGCGCCAACGGGAGGAGAACGCGGGCTGCGGAAGGAAGTTATCAAGACTCAAATGCCACATCAGGCTGGAACTTGAGGCAGAGCAAGAGCCTCTCCTTGTCTCAGGAACACCCCAGCTCATCTGTGTCCACCCTGCCTGGTGACAAAGCTGTCCTTCCTAAGGGGACCCAGAAAGCTTTGGTGACTCTGAAACAGCACAGGGACAAGGGATATCAGCTTCAAGGTCTAGCCTGGAGAACACTAGTATTTGGGCTCTCACACCGTATGGGCACTCTGCTTTGCAGTTTTGCCCTAGGAGACATCAAGTTGCTCCCTCATCCTGTGCCATGTTTTTTTTTCTTTTTTAAGAGAATAGTTGTATGTCACAGTGCGAGACAGGTAGAATGGGGAATCACCCTTCAGGCAGTGTGTACGGAGTAACTAGGGCCAGGAACTGGGCTCTGCCAGCACAGTGTGGGCAGCCAGCAGAAAGGTGGGAGCCTGAAGGTTCCCTTCCCCCACCTTGGGACTGGGTTTCCCTATCTATGAGATGGGGGCTTCTGTGACTGTGACATGTCCTTCCCAAATTGGGGAAGCACACAGGGCCCACAGTGGCCAAGGAGGTGGTGCTGCAGGCTCCTTCCCCCACAGGACCCCTCCTGTCTACAGGCTCCTAAGCCCCTTGCAGTCACTTTACAGAAATCTCTTCCCAAACTGCCCAGAACCTTGGGCCATCCTAGCACTGGTAATGCACAGGCCCTGAGAATGCCTGGAAAACACAACTTACAATTCTCTCAGACATCAGAATCCATTAGCCAGGACCTACACAGCCCCAAGGGCTAGAGCCCAGCATGGGGCAGTGGGATAGCAATGTTCATGAAGACTTAGTAGACAAAAATTCTTTCTTGAAAGAAAGTAGCTTCACTAGAGATGCTTTGAATAGAGAACCATGCAGGGATCATGAAGCTGAAGCATGGACGCTCCAAATCATGCCTGTTGACTCCAAGGATGTCTTGCAGCGGAGAAGGACTCCGAACCTGCTGCAGATGCTCCAAGGGCTGCCAGTCTCCTGTCCTTCCGTTTGCAAATGAGAAGCACCCACTCCAAGAGAGAGAAATGCCAGCCCAAGGTCACACAGCAAGGGTCTCCAGCTCTGCCTGAGCCCTGACCTCCACGCCCACACTCCAGACTTTCCACACGGAAGGGCTGTTTGCAAAGATGCTTCACTTCACAAAGGACTCACAGAGCTCCTCTGAGTCCCAAGTCCTCCAGCGAATCTAAATACCATTCAATTTGCAAAAATTTGAATTACAAGGACGCAGTCTCTGTGTGTTTCCTTCGCAGACTGTCATCGCGCCAGTTGGTAGCTGATCAAACTTTCCAGCTCAGCCTTAACTCAGGCTGTTCCTGACATAAAAGTTTGCAAAACACGGGTCCTAACAACCAGGAGGCTTTATTTCCCACTGCCGGCATTTGCCCAGCGAGACCTGGCATTAACATCAAAGGCAGGTGCGGAAGGTGGGCACTGCAAATAGTTTCTGGCTGCAGAGAGATAAACTGTCATGTGCCTGCACTACATATGCACACACAAGCACACAAGCACATGCCCACGCTTTAATTCATATGTTCACACATGCAGGCACCTGCACCTGTCTATAAACATGAGCTTGCATGTATACATATGCCTGCACATGTGCATATAAACAATGTGCTAGCACAAACACACATGCACACCTCTACTCATAAAGGCACATGAGTGGGCATACACATAAACGTGCACATATGTGAACACATCCAATGCATGTGCAAAAAACACATGTTGACACTTAAACATACATGTTTACACATACACACAGGCCAAGCACAGGAGAGAAACCACACTGGGCTCAGGTGCTTGCAGGGCATGGCTGGGTGCTGGGTGCTGTAGACAGTTGCCTGGTACTACTCCCTAGGGTCAGGCCCATCCCTCATGACCTGTCACATCCCAACCCTATGAGGCAGCACAATTGGGAGAACCTCATTGTACAGATGAGGCCCCAAGCCCTGGGAGAGGCTGAGCAAGTTCTCAAGGTCATGCAGCTGGTGGGAGGGGTGGCAGTACTGGTGCATGCCAGGAGGGGCTCACTCAGAAAGAATTGGCCAGCAGAGAAGGAAGGCATCAAGGCGGAAGCAAGGGGCATGGAATCCAAGAGGGGTGGGGAAGAGAAAGGCAGAGGGGGTGATTTTTCACCCTTCTCACACTGTTCTTTTCCCTTTGTTTAATGAGTGTCATTTCCAAGGTGGGGAAGGATGAAAAGATTTCTTGTACCCCTCCCTCTCTGCTAAACAATTAGGCTAATCAGAGCTCAAAGTGGGTCAGTTTGAGAAGCAATTTCGAGGGCACCCAAGGTATAGTCGGATCCTTATGGGAGATCCAGACACCTCACACCAAGACAGATAAGGCCAGCAGGACTTGGGGTCCGACCTCACGTCTTGCTAGAGCAGTACAGGAACAGTACGGCCCCAGACCTGCCTTCTTCAGGTGCTTAATGTCAGTAAGAAGGACCCCAGAAAAGATAAAACTAAGGGAGGAGGAGCTCTGCCCAAGGTCACTATCCTGCTACCCTTAACAGAGGTCCCCCATCCAAGGTGGGGTCCCTGAGGGAGTGAAGAACCCCCTCCACCTAATCCCAGGTAGACAGGGTCTCCTAGCCTATAAGACCACGCCCTCACCTGGCTCAGTCAACACTACCAGCAGTGGCTAGTGACAAGGAAACCAGACTGGACCAGATGAAGAAGGAAAGTCTGGTGGGGGCCAAGATGAGATGAGAAGGGACAAGAGTGGGGACACCAAGTCAATGGCCTGAATCCCAGAGTGGCAGGGCAGGACCTGCCCACATCAAGCCAGGCTCAGACTGTGTGGGTCAAGAAGGACAGGACCCTTAAATCCTTCAGGGAATCTCAAGAGATGGCTGTGGAGACCTCGCAAACCTCTAGGGGCATCACAATCTCTGTGGTCACCCCCTGCCTCCCTACCTGTTCTCAGCCATAGCAGCACAGGAGGTTCTTCAGGTTACACAGGACAAGAGAAGAAGGGAAAGGAATAAAAGCAAAAACCACACACACACTTCCCTCTGGGAATACGAATATTGATTCTGTAGCTTCTTGTTTAGACAGTAGGCACCAGGAAAAAATAAACCTGACATGAAGAGAATCTCCCAGTAGGCTGGAAGGAGCAGGGGAAAAGCCCCTGCTCTGCCTCAGGGGCCTAAGCTCTAGTGCTCCCAGGCCCAAGGTCACTGGACCCAGGCAAATCTCAGGGCAGGGTAGGAATCGGGCCTCAAAGGGGAAGAGAAAGACCACTCTAGTCCCATAGGTGACACTACTGTGTCAGACAGGGCCCAGGCCTGCCTGCCCTGGCTCCCAAACCTCCAGATGACCCCTGAATAGCAATAAGCCCTTGAGAATCCTGGTTCCCAGGATCCCCCAATCCCACACAGCATGAACCCACCAAGCACCTAGAAGGTCCGAGTCCTCTAAAGTCCCCCGGGGCCTGGAAGAACTTCCCAGAGAATCCAGCTTCAAGTTCACATTAACTAACCCCCAGCTCCACCCCAAAACCCCATCACCTTTTCAGAATTATTCTGGAATCTGGATATGGAGCCCCTCCTCCCCTTTGCCAAGGCTCCTTGCCAAGTAGGCTTGGCCCATGTTTAAAAGCCTTGGGGAGGGCTGAGGCTCAGTGGCAGAGTGCTTGCCCAGCACAGGCAAGGCCCTGTGTTCAAACTCCTGCGCTGGAAAAAAAAAAAAAAAAAGAAGAAGAAGAAGAAGAAAGAAAAAGCCTTGGGGAGAAAAGGACAACTCTGGGCTGGGGTGCTCCCAGATGGTATGCGTGAACATGGCAGGTAGGGAAGGTGGGAGCTGGCAAGGGCCACCTTGGCCAAGGAAAGTCCCTCAGGGTTGCTTGAGACTCAGAAGAGGAAGAAGGAGGGAAACAACAGGAAAGGTTGCACCTGGAAGACATTGGCCCATGTTCTATATCCTCTGCATCTTTGTTTTCTCCCCAGACTCGTGTTTCCAGCCTCCCCCTTTCCTGAACCCACTACCCAGAAGTTCCCAGCCCCCTGGCAGGGCAGCTACATGTCTGACAGAATAGTACTCTCCCAGTCCTTCCTCTAGTAGTTGTGGACTTTCTGCAGGTCTTTTCATCTTTCTGAGTCTCCATCTCAGCATCTGTGGGATGGGCATGACCAGGGGTACTGAGATCAAGGTAGCAACGAGAGTGAGCAGCCTGGATTGGGTTCAGTGAAGGCAGGCCACTATTAGCTTGGCAATGTCCACCACCACAGGTGAGCTGGGCTGAAGGGAGGGAAGGAAGGAAGGAGATGGCTGGTGACTGTCTTCAAGGAGCTGATGTGGGTTAGACTAGTCTGGCCCAGCCCAGAGCAGGGATAGGGGAGGCCTCTAGAAGGTATGGGTATGAGAAAAGCTTGCAGTGATGATGGGACAGCAGGAGCAAAGCAGAGACAAGAGGCACTTAAACTGTGTGAACATTGTGACAAAACTGGCAAGGGAGAACCTGTAGCACCTGGACTTGATGTTAATATGAACAGTAGCTGTCATGGCACCCCAGGGAGCCCCCCCCCCCCCCCCCCGCCCGCCAGAGGCTACCCATCCCCTATTAATTCTTCCCACCAGCTTCCTAAGAGAATTCTGTTATCTCAGTTGGAGAAACTGAGATAAGGATATCCCAGTGGAGGGAGTCAGCTCTGGAGGCCAAGGTATGAGCACACAGGGATTATGCCTGATACCCTGCTCCTCCCAGGAGCTGACAGTGTCCACCCGAACACATCTGAGGTGCCAAAAGCTGTTGGTGCCTACCTGCACCCAGGCAGAGGAGAGAAAAAGACACTTCAGAAGGCTTACTCCACTTTGGGGAACAGCTTCATTCTGGGGTCAGTCTCTCCTTGGGGACATGAGTGTGACAAGGAATCTGGAATGAGACTCACCCACAAACTATGAGGGGACTCATCTTAAAATGGGTCTCTTCCCTTCTCAGGGAATTGACATAGCTAGCCTGGAGGAGGCACCCGGTAAAGGCGGGATCCAGAACAGGTAACAGCAGCCAAACATCTCCCCCAAATCCTCAACAATAGGAGGGATATGAGCATCTGGCAGCGCTGCATTCCAGTGACAGTAGCAGCAGGCCACAAAGCCTCACCCCTCCCTCCTGCAAAAGCTGCGGCAGGTTGTTGGGAAGATGAGGGACCCAGATGTGTAATGTTGCCTCCTTCCGACAGGGAGAGCCACAGGGAAGTGGAGACAGGGGTTGGGAGACCCAGACAGACACACGTCACCCATCATTAACCATAGCTAGACTGACGCATGCCCCATCGTGGGCTTTGCTCCCTGTGTGTCCACTCAGGAGATGAGCACGTAGGTACTCTGGCTGTTGTTAATTTGCTAGGCCCCTTCACTGCTTCCCCCTACCCACCCCAGAGGAAGGGAAGCACTGACCCACACCACCACTGGAGCAGTGCTAGACTAAAGGATGCAGCCAGGTGGGCAGCTCAACTAGGCACTCCACCCAGCACTTAGCCAGAGAAGCCCAGGGATACCAGAGAACAGGGAACCATGACCTAACAGAGAAGACATAAGAGGCAGACAGATTAGGGTGGGCACAGATTGATGAGAGGGATAGACAGGCAAGCAGGACCAAAAAAAGATGACAGACTCAAAGAAGGGGGACGGGGGGAGAGAAGAGGGAAAGACATGGGGCAAACAGCAGTGAGGAAAGCATCCCCTGCCTGAATACTGGGGTGGGCATAATTAGAAACAGGAGGTGAAAGGCAGGGTGCTCTGACTCCATCCCCCCAGACACACGAGTACACACATGCGCACACACATAATGCACACGCACCCACACACAATGCACACATGCTTGCTTCCCTGTTTGAAACCCTGATTCAGGTCCAGGTGGAATGAGAGAGGCCCCCTCCTTAAAGCTGAAGTCCTGTCCTCCCTCCAGCAGCAACTCCTTTGCCCTTCTCAATCTGATGGCAGCCTTGGTCCATTTCGCCCGGTGGGCAGAGAGCCATGCTGCCAGAGCTATTATAGAAATAACAGCCAACGGACCCCAAAACCGCACTTGCTTAAAACCCAGCAGCTTACAAAGCTGGGCCCATTCACACTGGCAGACACTAATGAGGAAGGAAATTATTTGACCATCAAGGGCCCTCCCCACTGAGAAGTTGTCACCCCAACAACTTAAGGCTTAGGGCCCCACTCACCACCTTGGAAATCCACCTGTATCAATGTCATCCTGATCTGGCCATGCTGACCAGCCACTCACCCCAGAGCAGCCACACAGAGCCCTCTGGCCCCAGTAGTAGCCCCAGCCTTTTATGTCAGTTCAACAAAAGCCCCAACTCCAACCAGCTATGGTCATAGGGAGGGGACCTCAAGATTCCCTTCCTTTTCTCCCTCCAAGGATCAAAAAGCATTTGCATCTGCTGGACCAGGGCAGCTGAAGGGCGCTGGCTGTCATGGCAAACCCTCCACGATGTCACACCATTAGTCACCTCCCCCTGGACCCTCAGAGCATCACAGCCCCTGCCTCACCCCTACTCTCATTCCCTAATTATGGTTTGCAAGACATGTCCCAAACCCTCAAATTAGCTCCAACTATATCGACAAGAGAAGAGCGTCCAGCTGGAAATGTGTCGCTGCCATCACACCCGCCTCACCATCTTCTGGCTGGAAACAGAGAGACAGGTGTCTACTCTGGTCAGGGTCTTACTCTGGCCTTCTAGGGGAGACCTATGCAGGCCAAGCAGATATATGAACAACTGCAGGTTGCAGGGAAGGGAAGCGAGGTCAGGAGAGGCGGAAAAAGACGTTTACTTAAACCTTCACTCAAGGAGCTATGAAACGGGTAGGAAAAAAATAACTGTGGCTTGGCTTGTGCTTGGCTTTGAACAAGAAAGAACAACAAAAATAATGTTTTTGCTCTTTTTAAACACTGCAAAGGAAAGATGATAATGCACCCATCAGCTCTGAACTTCCATACAATTCTCTTCTCTCTGTACCCCCCCCCCCCAATACATACAGGAAAAATTCAGACATTTGACAGAGGACACATCCGTGCAGCACCTGTAATTTGCCAACTGATCACCCGCCTGAGCATAGACAGGCTGTGCTCAAAGAGATGACAAGACGGAGAGAGACTCACAGCAGTGCTTCTCCTGAGTTTTTTTTTTCTCATCTGGGAGAACCTACTAGCTGGAGTCGGCAGGTTCTGTAGCAGAACTAGGGGCCCCTACCCTTGGGCGGAAATGTTCTAATGACGCAGAGCCAGCCTCCCCTCTCCCTGAGGCCAGACCCTTCCCCTTGGCAACCAGCAGCCCAACTCCTCATGCCCCCAGCCTTAGGCCAGGACACTAATGAAGGAGTGCAGGGACAGGTGGCTCCTCAGACTCAGGGACAGAAAACAGATGCAAGGTGGTCACCATTCTCCAAAGGGTTGTCTGGGCACTGACATATGGCTGGGGCATGGTGTCAGGAAACAGATGCTGTCCTAAAAGGCCATTCACACTAAATACCCACTCCCAGCCTAGACACATCTGGCTTAGTTTGCGGGTTCTTTGGGAGGGCAAGGAGGCTCAGAAAGACTAAGAGCACCAGTAGAGGCTGGCAGAGCCCGAGATGCTATCACCCTGTTGGCAGCGCAGTGGCAGCAGCAGCAGCAGCAGGGTCAGGCAGGGGTCCTCTCCCCATTCACCTTCTGTCCGGACCCCAGCACCTTTACCTCCCAATTCTATCCTGAGGAACATCCCCCTCAGGCACCCCCAAGAACAGGAGACAAGGATAACGGCAAGAAGGTGCTCACACCCTCTGCATCCAGACCCTTTCAAAAGAAAAAGGCAGGTGTGGAGGTGACCCCACCTCTGACTCTAAAGCTCCAGGTTCCCACCGGGGAGAGAACGTGGGGCAGATGCGCGGCTCCAACTCTGCCGGGCAGGGGTCTCTGGCCAGCCCCTTACCCTCCCCCCGGGTTTCCTTCTCACCAGGACAGTAGCAGGAGAATCAGCTGACAGACTCGGACCCCCGCCCCATCCCGGGGCTTGGAGATCTCGCCCCAACCCCGTTTGGGGGTTTGGGTGAAGCAGGGGGCACCGCTGGGAAGTTTCGCGACGCAGCTAGAAGCGCCGGGACCGTGGCTGCCAGCCCTCGGGGCTTGGGGCCACCGCCCCCGGGCGCAGCGTTCCGCGGGACCCAGCGCCCCCGCTCCAAAGCGGATCGGAACCAGGACTAAGGGGAGCGCAGGGCTCGGCGGGGTCCCGCAGCCGGCGGAGGCCACTTACGTGTGCTGCTGGGGGAAGCTGTAGGCAGAAGCGCCGGGGGCGGCGAGCAGCGGTAGAAGCAGCAGCGGCGGCAGCAGCAGTAACAGCGGGCGCGCGGGCCCGGACGCCCAGAGCCAGGGGCCAGGGCAGGGCCGGGGGCCGCGGTCGGGCCAGGGGCGCGCAGTCCGCGCCGGGCCGGGCCGAGAGGCGCCGCAGGTCCGAGCCGGCACCGCCATGTTTCCATTCAAGATGCGGCGCCGCGGGGAGGGGGGGCCGGAGGTGGCGGCGGCGGCGGCGGGATGGGGGGGCTCAGGCGGCGGGCTGCGGGCGGCAACCGGCCTCTCTTCCTCCGCCACCTTCTCCGCGCGGGGCCTCTAGGGCTGCACCGGCCGCAGCGCCTCTGCGGGCTGAGAGCTACGATCTCCCCGCCGCGCTGGCTCCAAGCGCTCTGAGCGCCTGGCCCGGGACCTGCGCTCAAATAGCGGCCGCCGCCAACCTGCCGGCGCCGCCCTCCCTTCTCTCTTCTTCCCTCCCTCCCCCGCTCCCCGGGCGGCCCGCCCCCCTCCCTCCTTTCGCCTCCCCCTCCCTTCCTCCCGGGCCGGCTCGCCCCCGCCGCGGCCACGCGCCCGCCTGTGCCCGCGCGCCCCTCGTCCCCGCGCAGCCCCGAGCCTGCCCTACTGGCCCGCGCAACCGAGTGGAGTCCGGGCGCGCGCGTCCAGTGCCTCAGTCACGGTTAGAGCGTGCCGTGTACGGCCGGCTCCCCACTCCTTGCTCCTCTCTGCCCTACCCGCAGGAAGAGTCTCTCTCCTGAGACACAGGGCAGGGGCATATGTGACCCTTCTGGGGTTCGACCTTCAACAGCCTTGAGGCCTGGTGCCACAGTTTTAATGATGGAATGGCAGGACTCAGCCGACCAGAGAAGAAGGCAGCAGTGCTGTCATACCCTCAGTGACTCCAGCTACCTCTAGATTTCTCTCTGACAGGGATTGCACGTTCAGACCCCGGCAGAAAGAAAGGCAGGACCTCCTTTTCCCCTGAGCCAGAACCTGGATACAGTTGCACAGGTATTGGGGGCTGAAGATGGCAGGATGCCGCCTCCTGGCTTCACTTCCCTGGGCTAAGCAGGTACTGTGCAGAGAGGAGCCCCAAGCCCCAGTTCCCAGGGCTTGCTCAGCTGCTAGTCAGACTCTTCTAGGGCCAAGGAGTGTGAGCACAACCCAAACGTTCCTAGAACCCCCTGACTCTTTCCTGCTTCAGGGAGAAGGCTGGGACTGGTTTCAATTCCAACTCTCAGCTTTTGGGGTGGCCTCTCAGAGCCTCAGTTTCCTCCCTGAGAATGCTCGTATGGGTTCTCAGCCCCATTTCCAGGATGAAGCAATGATGGGTTGAATAAGTTGGTAAGCAGAAGCACTTGTAGTTGGGGGAAAGTATCCCTGGGATCCTGTCAAATTTCCCCCCAGAATATCACTCTGCCCCTGGATAGGATAGGAGAATGCTCCCTGCCAGCCTGGCACAGAGCCAGACCCTTTTAGCATTAGCTACCCAGAGACTACCTAACATGAAGAGTGAGGGACAGTAACTGCTGGACAGCTTAGTTCAGAGATATATGCTCAGAAGCCTCCACCTCATGGTATCTGGCTGGGTCTCACATCATCCACTCAAAGGTTAGCCCAAGGAGGGTTGCAGTTGAGGAGGGAAGAACAGTGTTCCCTGGCATGAGGGACACAGAGGTGGTGATAGGGGCTGGAAATAGGACTTAGGACAACCTTTACTTATTCCCTAGTCCTACTGTGCTTCCCCCACCCTTACTCCACCCCTACAAGTTAGGGCTCCACAAGGGGACAGCTTCTTTCATTTCTTGGAGCTTTCCTCCCTCCTGACCTTGAGTGACCCTTCAAGGGTCAGACTGAAGTTTGCCAATAGGCCCCAGATCACAAAGCCCCTAAAACATTATTACAGTAAGACAGTGCAGGGGCCAGAGGCAAATTAAGAGGGGAGCCAATTAAGAGTAAATAGGTAGTAAGAGTTTACACATCCCTGGACCTCAAATCCCTGACAGTCTTGGGGGTCTAGTGGACAGGATGGGTCTAGTGGACTATGGGAGACCAAGTCAGGACAGCTTTGCAGGGAGACAAGCAGAACCCTCACTGAGCCAGAAGCTTGAGTGTACCAAATGTGTGCCCCCACCCACATCTGTGCAGAGCAGCCCCTCCACTAGGTTGGGCATAGTGGGAGGGTCCTGCAATGAAGAATCAATAAGCCTGGGCTAACCAGCCCCCCACTTCTCAATCCCTCCTAGTGATACCTGTCTCCAGTACCTCTGTCCCCCTACAACTAGGTAGGACTGGCCTGAGGTGTCTCCCTCGACTTGTTTGCTGAACAGATAACTTGTGCTCATGGTCCCAGGTGAAGAGCACACAGGGTGTAACTTCATCTGGGTGCCCTGTGGGGAATGGGCACCTTCCCAAGGCAAACCCTCCAATGGCCTGAGAAATGAGGGGCAGCCTGCCTACCCTTTGACACCAGGATTGTGGTGCTATCCCAAGAGAGTGCCCAGGCCATCACATACCTGGAGCCTGTCTGGGTATAGCTGTGAACACTGGCAGTTGGGCATTTCAGTTCCAGCTTCCACAGATGTACACCTAATTGAGGCCACTGGCTCTGAGGGGAAGGCAGGAGATTTTGGTTGACAGCCCGTTAAAGGAAGACAAATAAGGAGGGGAGGTAATTAAGAGTAAGTGGGTAGTAAGAGTTTGCATATTCCAACTTTCGAGGCTCACAATATCCTTGGCCTCCTGGTGGCTGATTCCAACAACAGGTTAAGATCTTGGGAGGAGAGATCCAGCCTTCCCAGGAATAGTACTTCCAGGGCAGACATACTGATGGGCTGGGCAGGAAAGGCCTGACGCTACCTGCTTGGCCCCAGGTGCCTATACTGGAAGATATGGTGCAACAGGGGCAGGTAAAGCCACTCTCAGCAGAGAGGGATCTGGCCTTGGCAGGAGGCTAGTAGGTGCTATTCCTGCATGCAGGCCTAGGGGAGTCAGCTCAGCATCCAGAAGAGATGGAGAGAATTTTATGGGGAATTTACTGGAGGGAACAGGAAGCCCATCAGGAATGTCTAGGACTCCTGGATGGCAAGATTCTCACCCCAGCCTGCTCTACCTCCAAGCCTCCCCTCATGTTATCCTTTTGCCCCTGGTCAGCAGGCTGGACAGCTCTTTATTCTGTTAAATCTGCCCTGCAGCCGGGCGCGGTGACGCACGCCTGTAATCCCAGCACTTTGGGAGGCTGAGGCAGGAGGATCGTGAGTTCAAAGCCAGCCTCAGCAATGGCGAGGCACTTAGCAACTCAGTGAGACCCTGTCTCTAAATAAAATACAAAAAAGGGCTGGGGATGTGACCCAGTGGTCAAGTGCCCCTGAGTTCAATCCCCGGTACCAAAAAAAAAAAAAAAAAAAAAAAAAAAAATCTGCCCTGCAGCTTTTTTTTTTTTTTTTTTTTTTTTAAAGTCATTGGTGGACCTTTATTTATTTATTTGTATGTGGTGCTGAGAATTGAACCTAGGGCCTCACACATGCCAGGCAAGCATTCTTCCACTGAGCTACAACATCAGCCCCTGCCCTGCAGCTTTTTTTTTTTTTTTTTTTTTTTTTTTTTTTTTTTTTTTTTTGTGTGTGGTACTGGGGATTGAACTCAGGGGCACTTGACCACTGGGTCACATCCCCAGACCTTTTTTGTATTTTATTTAGAGACAGGGTCTCACTGAGTTGCTAAGTGCCTCACCATTGCTGAGGCTGGCTTTGAACTCGCCATCCTCCTGCCTCAGCCTCCCAAAATGCTGGGATTACAGGCGTGTGCCACCGCGCCCGGCTGCCCTGCAGCTTTATTCCTGCAGTCCCTTCTGCCTGGAACACTCTTCCCCATCTCTACCACTTGGACCCAGGATATTCATAAATCCATCAAACCACTTATGCAAGGAAGCCTCCCAAACCAGACTCTCCTCAGCTGGTTGGGCTTCCCCACTTTAGCTCCCTCTCTCCTGCCCCTTCCCCCGCCACACACATTACAGTGGCCTCTGCCTTGGGATCAGAAATATACCTCTACTCTGGACTCTTGTCAAACTGAGACCAGAGGCTCCCTAGTCCGTGTTATGCCCTCCAGGTCCTATACAGGTTTTGGCCATTGGGAGAGAAAAAGAAGTGTTAACAGAAGGACTAATTTGAGTGTTATGTTAAGGAGAACAGGGGTATTCCCAGGAAGGGTGTGGTTTGGGCATGAGGTTGGATAACTTTGGCAACAGACATCACATGTTATGTAGGCAAGTCACTTTGCCTCTCTGATCCTGTTTCTTCAACCATATAGTGGCATACATGGTCCCCATTTAGCAGGGTGGTCTGAAGATCCACTCTTAAGGGTCTTAGCCCTGAGGGTAAGATTTGACACTCAGCAAGGGCTTAGTGAAGGAAAGACTCAAACATTCCCAGGAAGGGCAGGCCCTGTGTGCAAGCAGGCAGGAAGACTTTCTGGAATAGAAAGAGGGATTCCAGCTCAATCTTGCAAGATGAGCAAGGTGGGTAGACATTTTAGGAAGGGGAGAAAGGAGACACTGGGGGCTAAATATGACCCTACCCTTCTGAGTCTCATTTGAAAAGATTTCAGTCTTAGCAAGTATTCTCTTAAGATAGGAGACCATCCCTGTCTCAACCAACCCATTTCTTTTTCTTCCCTTACCCCCCAGTACTGGGGATTGAACTCAGACATGCTTTACTACTGAGTTATAGCCCCAGCCTTTTAAAAAAATATTTATTTATTTGTTTTAGTTGTACACAATGCCTTTATTTTTACTTGGTGCTGAGGATTGAACCCGGGCCACACATGTGCCAGGTGAGCACTCTACCACTGAGCCACAACCCCAGCCCAGCCCCAGCCCTTTTTTATTTATTCTGAGCCAGGGTCTCATTAAATCACCTAGGCTAGCCTTGAACTTGTGATCCTCCAGCCTCAGCTTCCCCGAGTAGTTGGGATTATACAAATGAGCCACCTGCCTGGTTTCATCCAGCCCATTCCAACACACCTATTCCTGCTCCTTTGGGGCTGGACTCAGTAGTCCCCAAGGGCCTTCATCTGGGACATACTTCATATATGGGCGTGTACCACTAGCACATGCCAGTAGCTGCTGTGGCCTTTCCACCACTTCTTTGGAAATACGTAGGAATGATATGCTCCCCCAAATGCCCTTGCTTGAGCATGGTGCAAACACACACTATAACCTCCAGATACAACCAGAAGAGGATCTCACCTCTGAATGTACCAAGAATATTTCAGGCAGGGCGTGGTAGCACATATCTATGGTCCCAGCTAGCTGAATTGGGAGGATCACTTGAGCCCATAACTTCAAGACCAGCCTGGACACCATACTGAAAACATATGAACATAGTGAAAAATAAATTTTTTTTAAAAAAACTGTCAAAGATCCTTGGAGCAATGTGACTCACAGTCAGTTTGGTTTTACTGTAATAAATGGAGGGGGCTGGAGCTTAACCCTTTCAGGTAGTGTAAACTTCCTGTGCATCAAAGTTAGGGCTAAGTCCCAGGCTACAGACTGTCAGAGCCTCTAAGACCTCTTGTTAGAAAGAAGGGGAAATAGGCCCAGAGAGGGGAAGAGACTTGCCCAGAGCTATCCAGTGGTTAGTGCAGATGAGGATGTGGAACTTTGAGTCTGGAGACTGGGTTGTCATCCCAGATCTGTATCCCTATGATAAAGAGTGAGGTCAGTCACAGCCCCCAGAATATAGGCTTTGAGGGGTCCATCCTGGTCTTTGCCAGCAGGAAAAGACAAAAATCCAGAATGCAGCTCATGAGAGAATCAGATATCCTTGTACTACAGTGGTGGTCCCTGGTTAGACCTCCATCATCACTGACTACTTGGCTCAGCAGAGATTCTGTTTAAGCAGGTAGGTTCTGGCAGGTATTAGGGGCTTGATCCTTGACCCCTGGGAGCTAACCACTTAGCAGAGGAATATGGCATACAGGAAAACATGGTGAAGACTTCAAGCCATGCATAATTACAGTTCCTGGGTGGAACAGATTATGTGGTTGCTCAGCACTGTGAGAACTAAGTGGTCAGAGAAGGCTTACTGGAGGAGAGAACCCTGAAAATGATATTAAAGGAAAATTTGAATGGACGAATAGCTATAGGTAGGGGAAAAGAGCACCCCTAGCAGAGAATCTGAGCAAAAAATGCCTGAGTTCCAGGTGGCTGGACCTCTTCCCTGGGTTGGGGCAGCTCCTTGGAGGATGGTGTATGTATGAGAAAATGAGCACCAGGCAGACAGGGAGATGGGTGGTGTGGCTTCACAGGGAGCACAGGGCAAGAATAGACTCAGAGGTGAAGATGAACCATGATGTGAGGACAGCCTGCTCTCCCCTGAACCCAGATCTCAAGGATTCTAGGTAACCTCATTGTTATAGAAAATGAGCAAAGTAAGTTGATCATTGGTTGTATGAGTATGGGAAGCTTAGGGTCACTTTTGCTGCTTTAGTTGCTCTCATGAAATTTGGGTCTTCCCAGACCAAGTCAAGTAGAGATGGGCATGGCTGCCCAGTCAGAAGTCCTGTTCCACCAGGAGTCCCTGTCTTAGCAACAGTCTTCATTCCCACCAGACGTTATTTTAAATAGTCCAAAGTTTTTCCCAGAGAGATCTGGACTAACCTCATTTTATAGAAGCAGAAACTGAAGCCTAGGAAAAGGCAGAGCTCATGCCTACAGTGAGCAAAGAGATTCAAGCTCCAAACTAAGGTCTAGGTTTTACCCTCTGCCACCTCCCAGCCACTAGGGCCTTCAAAGTCCTCTAACTCTCCTTTGGGAGGACCCTGACCCAAACATCTGCCCGGTGTATGTGTGTTGGGGGTAGGTTCCTGGGTACCTCCCCTGTGTCTCACTTACCATGGTATGCGGCATAAGGGCCCAGATGCTGGGCTTGCCCCCTCGCCTCAGACCTTCATCACAGTCTGGCAAGAGAAAATGAGGACAAATAAAAGAGAGAAATTCTCCCCTTGGAAGAGCATTAGGTGTCTGAACAGCTTTCGAATAAATAAAAGTCTCCTGAGAGCCCCTGGCCAACACTGACAGCAGCTCTAACTCTCCACAAGACATGTTTTTCTGCCTCCAGGTGGAAGTGAAGGGTGTCAGCGGTGGGCTAAGTCAGGCTTTGGCGGAGACAGCTTTCCATCACTGCCTGATGTCCCCTCAGCACTTCTGTGGAATGGCCACAGCAAATTGCCTCTTCTGATAGCTGCCCCTTCAGGCTAGTAGGAAGAGGGTGAGGGGCAAGCACTGGCCTCTACCACCAGGAGTAGGAGAGAACTTCCTGAGCAGTTTCCTACCCTGCCTGCTGCTGGGATCCAGTCATCAATAATTCTGGAAATGGCCTGTCCCTGACTTGCTTGTTTTGCAATTAAGGAAACTGAGGCAAAGGACCCTGGCAACTTGGCCAATGAAACCATTGGGCGGGGGGAGGGAAGACACATCTCTGCCCAGCTTATCTGGAATGAGGGCCTCATTTCCTGAGAGGGCAGGACCATCCCTCTCACCAGCCACCTTGCCCTCTGCAATAGCAGAAGGCACTTGAGTGTCTGTGGTAAGAACAGATGCAAATGCAATGAAAGAAGAGATCAAGGCTAGAATCCAGGAAGTGACTTCTCCAGCAGCAGGTAGGGGCAATGATCAGAGAAGACCTCATAACCTCTGTTTCTTCTACTAAAAGCATTCTTCTGCTTTTGCTCATCAATCCTTTAGTGGATTAGCCTCTGCTAGGCCACTGAGGGGAGGGCAGGAACCATCTCCATCATCATTTAATTTAACTGATGGCCGCTGTTCCTGTGAGGGGCAGTTTGCACTCCATTTGTTGAGCCTGGGAGATGGATGAGGCCAGGGGGTTCAATTTTGATTACTGAGGGGAGGTTGAGGCTGTGTGAGGTGGCAGCAGAGCCTGTAGGAGTATCATGTTTCAAGAGGCTGAAGGGCTCCAGAGAGGAAACCCCACCCCATTTTGTGTAGCCCCTGCCTCCCAGGGGAAGTGCTGGCCCTCAGGACTCACCTCCTGAGTTCTTTGAATGCTGGGCAGGGAAGGGACACTCTCAGTCAATAATGAATTCAGCTTTCTTGTTAATACTGGTTGAAGCACTCCACTCCTGGAATCATGGCCCCATTTACAGCCCTCACTGGTCACCCTGTGCCCAGGCAGAGATAAGCCAGGGTAGGGAGCAAGAAGGAAGGAAGCATGAGGCTCCTCTCTGGTGGTTGGAGTGGCCTGGGAATGTAGATCCCACAGGAGCCCCTCTCAGTCTGGATTTATCCTCCCACAAGGCAGGCCATTGGCCCCAAGACTCCAAATGCGCTTGTGATCCAGCTCCTCCCAGGCTTTCAGAAGAGGAGGGCATTTTCCAGCCCCATCTCCCACGAAGTCTTCCATGGCACTGGCCCAAGGGGAAATGGCTGAACCATTAGAATCTGCAGAGGAAAATCATGCTGGATTGGAGGTTACTCTGTTGCCTAGGTGGTACAATAGAAGCTGGAGGACACCCAACCACGTGGGGAGGAGACTCATGCCTTTTTCCTCCCTCCTTCCTGCCCTACCTCACCTTACCCCAGACCCAAGAAGCTGGGCCAGGAGTTCTGGCTCCTTAGGCCACACAAAAGGGCAAAGTCAGTGGGGCTGTCCCTCTCTCCAACCTGTGTGAAAACATGCCGTTCTCTTTCCTTTGCTAGCATGAAGCAGTACCCAGGTAGGTAAATGAGAGACCATCCAGTCTGAATGGAAGATCAGCCTGTGAGTGTGGCAGGAAACAGGGGACAGGGGTGGGAATTGAAGGCATAAAGAGGCCAGGTGCTATCTTGGGACCATTGTCCCTCAGGTGGGCTAGCTGAGGGAAAGGCATCACTGCCCAGGTTTGGGGATGGAAGGTGATAAAAGTACAGGAATGAGCATAGCTTGCAAGAACTCTGGGCCCTATATCACCTCAGCTCAGGTTGTTGGCAGGTAGGAAACACCCTGGCCACTCTGGAGATGACTGAGTCCCAGAATTTCTTTCAAAGAACAGCAGGATCTCTGTGGACCCCTCACTCTATCTCAGAGTTGGGAAAACTGGGCCCTAGAGATGCTCTGGGCTAGGCTCCAAATCACCTAGTAAATAGTGACACCTCTGAGGCAGAACCCAGGGTAACTTGGTCCTTGCTTAGGACAATCCAATGACTTTGTTTTAGTGGTCAGAGACGACCCATGTCCCCATCTAGTTTTCCACTTGTTGATAAGGGGCTAGTACTGTGGTCAGCAGAGCAAGGTAGGTTCCAGGACAATACAGAGAGCAGAGAGTTCCTCACTGGCCTAGAGACAGACCCTGGAGGTCTGAGAGCCCCCAGGGCAGAGTCACATCTTCCCCTGCAGAGTAGGTCATCTGAGAGTTTTGATGGTTTCCAGGAAGGTGGAAGCAAGTGGTCAGAAGGCTGTATCCAGGTAAGAAGATGAGAGTCCAGGGGATGAGAAAGCTCCTATCTGCTTATGTTGCCACAAGCTGGAAGGGACCCCACCCCACAGCCACTGCTGTGGCCAACTGGATCCTGTCTGGCAGCTCCAAACCACTGTCTTGCTGAGATCTTAATTTCTAAATGATGAAGGAAGAGCTTTGGGGAGGCAGAGGCAGAAGGAGAGACTCGCAGAGAGAAATAGAGAGAGACCTCAGGGAGGATCAGAGTGTGGACTCAGCAATTTGCAACTGAGATTTTCTTGCCTGAAAATCCAAGTCAGCTGCCATGGAGTCCTGGGAGCAGGCCCTGGACCAGAAAGACTGGCAGTGAGACAGACTTGGGGCAAGAGTGGGGCATGGTCCTCAAGTCCAGGGACAGTAGCTATGCCAAGCATGTTCAGCCTCCTCAGATAGGGCATGATCAAGTATGCATAAATGAATGATCAGCGTGGAAATGGAATAATACATCCCTTCCCTCATGCTGGGGCCTAGGGTCAGGCCTGCCATGGGACCCCGACCAGTCCTGCAGGTCAGATCCCTGGGCATGAGGTAGACTCTGCCCTCAGAACTCTTTACCTAACTGTTTTCCCAGATACTGTGCTGTTCCCTGACAACTGGGTCTTCTGATCAGACTCAGAACTCCTTGTATGCTCCAGTCACTCAGCAGTGTCCTCCAATATACACACCCACCCCCCCCCCCACACACACACATACACACACACCATGCAGCTCTTCTTCTAGACACTCTAGGGTAACTGCTGCCCATTCTGGCTGGCTTTTTTGCTCTTACCAAAAGCCTAACAGGTCTGAGATCCTCCCACCCCAGGTTCTGCTGATCCCCAACCCTCTAGACCTGCTCTGGGTAGAGACTCACAACCACACCTTAACCTCACTGCATCTTGCCTCAGGTTCCCCATAAGCAGGCACAGTATTGAGGGTTTAGACTCACACTGGAGTGCTCCTACTCCTGACCTCTACTGGGAACTGATGTTTGCTGTACAAAAGAAAAGGTCTTGACTTGGGTCACTATGGCTTGTGATTTCCAAGCAAGAATTCTTGATATTTATTCTTGAAATATTAAGCAAATGAGAATAATAACCCTCATCACCATTTCCCCTTCTCCTCCATCCCTTCCATTCTCACTACCTACCAGAAATTCAAAAACAGCTTCCAAGTAGATAGCTTTTGCCCCAGTAGGCAGATGAGTAAACCGAGGCTCCAGTAGTTCTGAGTGACTTATTTAAGGCTGGCTGGGAAATAGCAGAGACAGTCTCCAACTCCCTATCCAGCTCCTCCTGAGTTGATGCAAGAAGAGCATATTGTAATCTTCTTTTTCCCCCCAATAAGCCCATCTTATCTCAATATGCAAAACTATGCACATGGCATGCAAATTAGCCCTTCCTGCCCACTCCCAGGGTGGCAGTGCAGCCTTTGGGTTTTACCAATGATTCAGCCCCCTCTATTTTGCTTCTGCTAAGCCTCTCTCCACTCTGCCTGCCCTACCAGGGTACCTCCAGGCAGGGCTCTGCAGGAGAAAGCTGGGGATTTGTTCCTATGTAGTCGGTGAGCAGGTGGCCTTGGATCCCATGGATGAGGCAAGGCCCCTCTCCTTTCCTCCCCTGCCCTTTCCTGGACCCCAGCAGAGCAGAGTTGAGCATCTGCATTCTGGGATGCACAGGAAAAGGATTGCTTTCTGCTGTTGGAATATGGGAAGACTTTCTGGAGGTGGAAGAGAGAAGGACATTTTAGATGAAGGGAACCTTGGAGAACTAGTAAAAGATGTTAAGGTAGGATCTGCTTCAGGGAAAGCCAGTGAAGCGTTTAAGGTCTGCTCTGTTGGGAGGAACAAGGCTTCTCCATGATGAAAGAGCCCATTGCACTGGAGCAGGCAGGCCAGGAGGCAAGTGGCAAGGCTGCATCCAAGCTATAGCTGCAAATCATGGGAGAAATGTCCCATGAGCACAGGGTGGAAAGGACAGTCATCCTAGTGCCTTAGCCTGATTCACGGCTGGAGGGGGGGGGGGGCGGGGGGAGCAGCAGACATCCACAGGGCCCAGGTGACCTTGAGCTTATTTTTTAGTGTCACAGCATCTCAGTCTCCTTGGAGTTCAAATGGTTTTAATAGCCCCTCATCTTCCTCTCAGAGCTGCTGGGAAGCTACTGGGAATTTGATTCATTGTTGAATCATGCAGCATTCACGGAAAGGCCATACCTGTGGCACCCTTCAGGCTCAGAGGGAGGTGGGGCAAGAGTGTTGCCTCCATCCCTGCACACACTGCCCACCTGAGGTGATGGCCCAGGCCTAACACATGCTAGACAAGGTAGAACTGAGCCCCAAGCCAGGACCAGGCCAGGACTGGGGCATATGTCAGAGTGACTGCTTGCAAAGGTGAGTCAATGGGCAGAGGCCTCCCTATATGTTGCCCAGGTGCACAGGGAGAGTGGGATGGCCTTTGGGGAAAAAGTGTCCCAGAGAGAGATGTGACAGGGACAGGAGGTGGGGCCCAGATCAGTCTGGAGTCCTATCTTCAGAGGTTAGAGAGGTTAGAGAGGTTAGAGAGGTCCCTGGGTTCCCTGGTCCCCTGGGCGTGTGCCAGGTACTGAATGATTTACTCCTGGACAATTGGTTAGATAGGGCAGCTACCAAGTAGGAAGGAGATCAAGAAGATCTTCCTCTTTTGGGACCCTGGATTTCATACTGGTTTTTAAGCAACAAGTAACTCTTTTTAAACTAAATTTAATGCAGATTACCAATACATGACAGTTCAAAGTAAAGCGTTCTGATGGAGGTAGTGAGGGGATCCCAAGGCTTTCAAAACAGTTAGGGTGCATACCTTGCATCAGAGATGGTTACAGGGAAGGACAGGCATTCAGCAGAAGGTCTCAGCTCCTATCAGAGTCTGAATGTATTCCACCATCCCAGGCGATCTTCAAATAAAACTTTTTCAACTGGGACTTCATACTCACATCTGCAGAATAGGAAGCTCCTAGTATGCCAGCCCTGCTTGGCCGTCAGTTGCCAGAACAGGTGAGAAGTAGAGACCCCTGTTTCTGGGCTGCCCCCCATCACAGAAGAGGGGGCTATTTATTCATCCTCCCAAAGCACTAAGGTCCTGGCGAGCTCATCTGCTTCCTGGCTCAACTAATTGGAATCACTTCCCCCCTTCTCCTCTGCCTCTCAGTAAATTATGCGAATTCCCCCAGTCAGAGGCCTGGCTGATGGACAGCCCTGTCACAGCAGCCTAAGTGTTTAGAGAGCAATTGTTCTGTGGAAAGCTGCCATTCCTCAAGATTGTGCTATGCAAGGTGCCACGGGGAGAGCTAGCCAGGCCCTGCCCCTGCCTCTGCCCCTGCTCCACCCCAGCCCAGCCACCAGAGAGTGCTCTGCCTAGCCCACCAAGCATGGGCTTCCGGTTCTGTATGTTATCCTTGTCATAACAATCAGAGCAGCCGAGAGGTATTGCTCTTAAACCCTCAACACACATTTTTATAACCTTTCTGTTTAATAAGAAAGAGACAGCTCCAATTAGCTTGGAATATTCTGCAGAAATAGGATTATTTTAAAAGCTCTGGCAATATTATAAAATAGCTTCAGTAAGTGAACAGCTGTTGCTGGGTCCCTGCCCGCCATGCGCACTGCGCCTCCCGCACCCTTGCACCAGGGTGGAGGCCCCTCACCCCTCCCCAGCACTCTAGCAGCCCTGAGAACTGTGCTCTGGCCAGCAGTCAGAGATGCTTCTTCAAGTAGCAGGATATTAAGTTGTGGGGGTGTGGGACACAGAGCTCCTTTGTCCAGATTGGAGGGAGGACAGCATATACCTTGCCCTAAAGTCTTGCTAGAGTCTTGTCTTACCCAGAAAAGCCCATGTGAGGACCCCAATGTTATTTCTAAGGGGCCTGCAGCTCACTTTGTTGCCCTTATAGCCTGCACTCCATTCCCCACTGCTGATGGAACTCCCATCAGCTGCCCAGGCCTTCCCAGTATCACTACCTCTCTAATCAAGGGGGAAGGGCAGGGCAGCCTGCCAAGCCCAGTTCTAGGTACTGTGCATGTTCTTAGTCCCCTTTGACCAGGCCTGCCCCAAGGCTTGGGGAGTATGTTACCTAGGGACTCTCTCTCTCCTCCTTCTTGGGGCCACTACCATCCCCTCTTTATTTCCAGAAGGGGCAAGGTGTGTGTCAGTGGACAATTTATTAGTAATTGTGTCCAAGTCGCCACAGCTGAGGGGCAATGTCCTAGATGTCCTACCCATTCCTGCTTTCTGACTTGTTGGCAGAGATCTGTAGAAAAGGATTCTCAACTCTCACCTCCTTAAGCCCTGAGGCTCTATCTTATCTACCATCATCTGCCAGTCTCACCTGGACCATATTTTGGGAGCCCAATGCCACCTCCTCCCTGGAGTCAGCACAGCCTCTTTGGGGAGGAGTTGGGGAAAGGGATCCCAAGGAAACCTTAGGTTCTCTTTAGCCTGCTAGGCAGAGGGACAGGGGGATCTTTCCTCCTGCTCTTTCTGTCCACTTGCCCCCTGGCCCACTGCCATGATACTCCACGGTACTGGGTTTCTCTAAAGGCTCAGGTTACAGAGCTAAACGTGTTTGAATAACTTTTGGGGATAGATGTATTGGAAAGGACTTCAGACTCTGATGTATTTCCTTGTATAATTGGGGAAACTAAGTCCAAGAATGAGGAAGCTTCAAGGATATATTCTAAGACAGAATAGGAGGCAGAACCCAGGCTGTCAGCCTCAACCTGGGCATTTGGCCCTTGTGGATTCTAGTACAAGTTGATGGGATTTGAACTCTCAGTTCTGATGTGATAGGACTGAATGAGCCTTGCCTCAGTTGATCAGGTGACCACAGGTAACTCCCTCCCCTCTCTGAGAGTCAGGAGCTGGGTGAGGCCCTGCTTCTGAGGGCAAGATTTCTGGATTGACAGGGAGTAGATAGAAATAGGAGATAAGTGATGGGTAGGGCAGACTCCTGTGGGTATTCTGTGATAAGGACCAGGCCAATGGAGGCTCTTTGGGAGATCCCAGATACTCTATTCATCCACTCTGCAAAGTTCATTTTAGGCCTGGCCAGAGAGTGTGGGGGCTTAATGTCTGTTGGGAAGAACAGCCTCGTGACCATGGGAATAGCTGCATGATGAGCCCCTCCTGCCATTGTGGCCCCATCTCATGAGGTCCAGGTCTTAGGTGCCTTGCCTGGGGAATGGGAACAATTTTGGGACATCCTTGGGAGGAGACCGCAGACCAGGAACTGCAGCATGATGCAAATGCACCATGTGCTAAATGGGGAAAAATGAATTTTACACCCAGACAAAGTGACTTTTATCATGTTAACGACCATGGTTTGCTCATCGTGTCTGGCGCAGTGAAATGGGGCCTGTGGATGTTTTTCTTTTAGTTCTGCTTTTAAATGGAGGCATTTTCTTCCCTCAGAGCAGACAAGCCAAACCCCTCAGATTGGGATGACAGAAGTGCCAATTCAGCAAAAACAAAATGGAAGATTTTTTTTTTTTTAATCTTCATCTGTGCCTTCCAGCAAAAGTACAGCTGAGAATGAGAAGCTGGGGTATGGTGTGGGGAGCCCTGGCCAGGAGGCAAGAATGTAACTCTGGCCCAGATCGTCCCTGTGTGACTTGGGACCAGCCTCACTCATTCCTGACCTTAGTTTGCCCATCAGGAAGGAGATGGGCTGAAGGTAGAGGTTCTAATAGTCAGAGGGTTGCTTTGCCCTGGTCACTGAAATATCCATATCAGACACACACATTAGGTGTGTCTTCATCCAATAACAGCCTCTTCTGTTAGACTGGGACTCCCAGAGGGCAACTGGGGCAGAGTTGTCACAGAATCCATGGTGCCCCCAGAGGCCAGTACAAGATAGTGCAAGGAAGGGACAGAGATGTTTGCCAAGGCTACATCCCTGACCTCTGCAAGCAGTGTCCACCATTAGGCTCCATTGAGCCTGAGCCCCCACCCCCCACTCCAGCCCTCACATGATACACACCATTGGCACATGGAAATTTCATATTGTACATCAGGTTTCAGGAAAACATAATCTGATGCTTTTACAGTCGCCCAGCACAATACCTAGCACTCAGTTTCCCAAGAGGAGCCTACGCTGGGCTCAGTGGCAGGTGTTCATCTAAGGCAAATAAAGAGGCCTTGGAGCTGGCATATCTGGAAACCTCTGCCCCGACACCACACGGTACTGCTCTGGAAGGATTGCCAGGGTCAGACAAGCAGGGCATTTGAGAAGCAGAGATCAGCGGACAATGAGCCAACCCCAGCGGAGGTAATTAATCAATGTTCAAGGCCTTCCGTCCGGACTGCTGTGATCACTGCTGTGCCTGTGCCCTGGTGGAAGTCAGGGCTTGGGCCAGGCTGATGGGAATGGACTCAATTGCTGTCAGCATCCTCATTGCCAGCACAAACACCATCACCAATGTGGTTGCCAAAGCTCGGTGCTGCTGTCACTGTAGTAGTCACCATCATGGTCACTGTGACCATTACTGTCAACCACTATTGCTGTCACCCTCACAGTAGCACCGATAGTCCCCCACACCAGAGCTCACTAACTCACTGTCACCATCTCTATCCACACTCACCTGTACTCACTGCTCCCTGGCTGGAGTTTTTGGTTTAATTTTATCTTATTTTTTGGTACTGGGGATCAAACCCAGGGGTGCTCTCTCTGAGTCATAGCCCAAATCATTTATTTTATTTTATTTTGAGACAGGGTCTCAATAAGTTGCCTGGAACTTGCTATCCTCCTGCCTCAGCCTCCTGAGTTGCTAGTATTACAGGTGTGTTCCACTGTGCCTGACTGATTCAAAGACTTTCACACTTTTCCCTCATTTGATTCTCCCCACAGTCCCAAGAGACACACAGCACACTGATAGGGAGATTGAAGTATAGGGAGGGGAAGGGCCATGGTGGCTAGACCAGGGTGAAGTACCTGGCCTTTTAGTATATAATCTACTCTCATTGCCATCCTTTCATCCCTTGTCCTAATACCACCCACTCAGAGGGCCTCTCTTCCTACTCAATATCAGTCAGGGTGGGCTCAGTTAGGCTGCAATAACAACCACCTAAATCTTAGTGGCTTAAAATAATGAAGGTTTATTTCTTTTCCCTGCTACATGCCCTTCATGGATCAGTTGAGGCTCTGCCTCTTGTCATCCTCATACTGAGACTGGGATGACTAAACAGCTAAAGCCTAGAAAATTGGCTAGCTTCATGGAAGAGGAAGAGAGGACCCCTAAAGGTCTCACACTCATTAGCCCCATCTAACCACCATGGGGTGAGAAGGTCAAACTTTACCTTTAGCCTGGAAGAAAGGAGATGGGGCAAATTTGGTAACTGCTGACAGAGGCCACCAGATTCCCTTTCCTTCTCACCCACCTCCACCTCCTAGCCCCATGGATCCATGTTTCTAGCCCCTTTGTCTGGCAAGATTAAGATGAGTCTTCCTCAGTGTTCCTGGGATCACAAACCAGGTCTCCTGCTCCAGGCCTGGCTCCCAAACAAGACTGCATTTCTTCAGGGAGACTGAGAGGGAGGTTCGGAATTCCAGGAGAGGATGACCCAGGGAAGACCCTGGTGAGCCAACAGCACCTGAATGCATTTTCTATTTCCAGGAAACCTTATGGAAAGGGAGCAATGGTCTGAGCTAGGCTCAGGCAGTGGCTCTGGCCATGGGTGTGGTGAGGGTTGCAATGGGAGAAGCTGGGGCAGAGAGTTGGGAGAGTGTCTCTTGGATTTAGAAAGGAAGAGGATGGGCTAGGAGAGGGAAGAAACCTTGAGGGGAGGCTTCTGGTGGCACTGAGTGACCGGCTGGCTGGTTAGTTCTAGGCAGTGGGATTCATGGTCTATGTAGGAATTTATAAGGTACTTTCTGGGGCAGCCCAGTCACATACTGCTCCTTCAAACCTCTAGTCTGAATGGGGTGGGGTGGGGGATTTCCCTGATGCCTGGTCTTCTAGGATTGGGCTATGGGAGCAGATATGAGGTTAGAGACTGGGGAGAGGAAGGGAGGGATATTGGGGACTCTGGGGTGACCCCAGGCCTCAAGATTCCTAATTAAGTGCTCATTTTGTTCCATCACTGTAGGCCAGAGCCAAGAGAGGGGCAGTGAGGTAGCAGAATGGAGACAGGGCCAGGCCAGCCCATCTTTAATTCTCTTGGTACAAGGGTGCCTGTGCCAGGGAGGGTGTGACTCTTCCCACATCATTCATCACTGAGCCACAGAAGGCTGATCGTGATCAATAAGACAAACAATTATCCTGTCATTACTGATTGCAGGCCTGCGGCTGGTCAGCAATTGAGGGAGGAGCACCCAGGGGACAAGGGAATCTCTGATGAAAACTGTCCATACCTAAGGTGTTGGCTCAGAATGGGAGAGTGAGGAGAGGAGGACTAATGAGGCTGCCAGGTAGGGCTGTCCCAGGAGTTGGGGCAGGGCCCAGGAAGACTGAGTTCTCTATAGTAAGCCATTCCCTGGGGGCTGCCTGAAAAAAGTAGGAGGCAGGCCAGTTCCCACCTGGCTGGGGGAAGAGATGGGCTGGACTGGGACCATCCCCCTTCATTCCTTCTGTTGTCTCCTTCTCTTCTTGCCCAACAGCCTAAACTGGGGGAAGGGGACACATAAGGAAAGTTAGTAACTAAGCAATCCCAGCAGCAAAATAACCCTCTCATGCCTGCCTATTGCACTCCCCTCATCTCAGGATCCCTAAATACTCAGCCAAAGTAATAATGTGTCACTACTGTCTCTTGAAGACCCAGACATGTCAACTGAGCCCAGGCAGGAGAGGTATCAAAGGGAATGTGTATGAGTCTGGCTGTAAAGGGGCAAGAGTGACCACCAACCTGGAACCTGGGTCCTGGCTCCTGTAGGATGTTTGGGGTCTGGTCTGGGAATGGAGGAGTTTGCTGTGTGCCCCTTGGAGAGTAGGGCAATCCCAAGTCCTGATGACTAAGCTGAGAGAAGCCAAAGCTGCACAGCCATGGCCACTTTGTTCCCCCTGAGTTCTGTTCCCTGTCCTATTCCCAGCCCCACAGAGGGGAAATCTCTCTCCATCAGAGGGAAGGGACGAAAGGAGAAGTGATTTATTATTCTATTCCATTATGCCTGTTTCCAGAGAAACTAATTATGGTGCATTGTTGTATTAGATACTTTCAGAAAGATTACATTTTCTTACTTTGGCCGATAAAAAAATTAAATCCATCAGTTTTCCTAAACACATTACAGTAAAGACAGACTTGCTCCTTGTAATTATTAATCAGTCGGATTTGGGGACGCAAAGCATTTGACTTAAGCTCAATACAGTCACGAACAATGTCCCAGGATCGCATTTGGTATTGAAACAATTTTTCAATTTATTAAAAAGTCATTAAGGCGGTTGGGGTGGGAAGTGGGGGGCTGCACTGAGCAGCTGAGTCAGGGTTGTGTGCAGGGGGAGGTTTTGGAAAGCAGGAGGAAACCCCAGGTATGTCTTGCTCCTAAGCCTGGCTCTATCCAATGGGCCTGTTCAAGTTGAAATGGGACCCTGAGAAGTCAGCCCATGGCCCCCTCCCAGCTACCCCACCTATGCCAATCCATCTGTCCTAAATCTGCCCTCTAGGCTGTGAGCTTCATAGGACAATGCAGTGGCAGAACAAGTCACTCATAGGAAACAATTTGTCCTACTGAGCCCCGAGCTCACATTCCACAGTTCTGCACAGAGAGCTTAGTCAGCCTGACTCCCACCCTGGCAGGCAGACAAGCCCCTCCTACCAGTCCAGGCCCTTGGAGCCCCCGACTAGGGACATGTGGTTATTTGGAAGGACACCTGGTGTGGCCGGGTGCCTCGTTCCAGTTGCTGGCCCTGCTCACTCAATCATTTAATTACTCCTCTGACACTTCCTACTCCCAGGAGGGATTTTCAGGGGTTTAGGAGGCTGGCAAGCTACAAGCCCAGCTTACCCTGAGGTCAGAGCTGAGGGGTGGCAATGGGACCTGAGCATAAGTCACAGCTCAGCCTCTTGCAAGCTGTTGACCTTGGGTGAGTCAGTTAACCACAGAGCCTCAGTTCCCCCTTATGGAGGAAGGGGATGCTTCTGCCTGTCTCCTCACTCAGGACAAGGTAGGTCACAAGACCTATGTCTGTTCTTCCTGGACTGGAACTCTGCCATATTCCCCTATCCCCCAATAATGGCAAAGTCTGCCTCCTCCCTCAGGGGCTGCTTCATTGCTTCTCATTAGAATACCTACCTCCTCCCAAGGGTCTTCATTCTGGAGAATTCCACTCACCCTTCTTTCAGGTCTCTGCTTTAATGATGTCCCCTGTATCCACAGTGGGGAGCCTCACGGTGTCTTCACAGCCACTGAGCTGCTTTCTCCTGTCACATGGTGCCTGACCAGGGCTTATCTGCCCCTGTTAGGCCTGGGCCCCAGAAAGGCTGAATCTTGTCCCTGACATCCTCCAGCAGAGCTGAGATCTGATACCCACCCTCCATGTGAGACCCACCCTGACCCAACCTTGGACCTTGAATGGATCCTGCAGGCCATTCTCTCTGTGCATGTATTGTGAAGGTCTGGGACCTCAGAGCTAGAAGACCAGACAATACTGGGCTCTTTTAATCCAGTGCTGAGAGATTCTGCCCCCAAGACTGTCCCCTGGACTGTTGCCAGGAAGGTAGCCTGGAAAGGAAGCCAGCCCCCCACTCAAGATGTCCATCCCTCGGTAACCTTAGCCAGCCCTGACTTTATGTACCTTAGTATCCCCATATGTATAATGTCTCCCTGCTCCATTAGATGAATGGAGCTGGGGATCAAATATCTGAATGGAAGGGAAGATTCCAGAAAAGGAACATGGGAAGGCTATGGCTGAGCACCAGCATAATTAGGGGTGACTGGTGAGGCTGGGGCTCGGCCTGAGCACAGCTGAGTTCCAAGCCTGTCCTGTTCCCCTCTGTCACAGATCACAGCTGCAGAGACGGACCACTGGGCGCCGGCTCCCTGCCCCCTCCCTGTGCCTCTCACCTGCGGGCAGGTGGAATTGAGCATGTTCCAGACACTCTATTTCCCAGGAATTTATGGAGGGTTTTATCTTCCCTCCTTGATCACTGGTGAGGGAAAAGAGAGGGCACGCTCAGCTCCCTCCCCTCCAGAGGGGCACGGCATAGCAGTCTGGCCACCCTCAAGCTTGGAAAATACTGTCTGAACCCCACCTCAGCAAACCCTCCTTCCCCCATGGAGCCTCGTCAGGGCCTGGTGGGTTTGGGGAGGGGATGGCAGCCATTTAAGCTGTCACAAGCTCCATCAGAGGATTTAAATCACGGACACAGAGTAACAGCACTGTAGATTACAGCACGGGAGCCACGCGGGCACAGCACAGCAGAGCAGAGGAGGGGTAGGAGGGAGTAAGGAGGTGTCTGCCAGAGGCATCACCCTCTTACTTTGTGGTGTGTGGGGGGAGCTCTTTGCAGCTGAGGCCAGCCCAGCAGAAACCCATGAGCACCTCATCTGTCCCTCCACTCAGGTCAGTCCCCCAAAGAAATCTCCACACCCTGGGCTGCTCCATTCTTTGTGTCTTCAATAAGGGCTGAGGTCTTGGCTTATGTCTCCCCCTGCCTGCCTGTGAATCTTGCACCCAGAGGCCTCACAGCCATGGGCACCCCTGAGAGGGGGAGTGGGGGCACCTGGCAGGGAGCCTGCCTGCTCCCGCTCACAGGCGCCCAGCCATTGTCTCTGATTGCATGGTATTAGCCGTAAATTACAGCCTTTGGGAGGCCGCATGTAAAAATAAAATAAAATAAGTGTCAAAAGACAGAGAAAATATTGATTCTTCAGGAGGAAAAAAGGATGACTTGGTTAAATTAAAACTTTGAGAGGAAGTAGAGTGTGGGAAGATGGTCCCCTAGGACCCAAGAGCAGCCTGGGGCATGGTGGAGGTATCCTGGAGAAACTATCATTCAGTTGGTCAACAAACATGCTGGTCAAGAGATCTTGGCCTGTCCCTGTCAATGTGGGAGAACACAAGCTAGACGGGGCTCCATCTATTGGAGGGACAGCATATACATGAGACCAGATCCCAGGTATTGACACGGATAGAATAGTGCCGCTGGGCTCAGGTGGGGCTTGACAGGGTTGTGGGAGCTCTCCAGGGTGCTGAAAGCAATCTCCCAGGTGAGAGGCCCATCCTGACCCCCACCTCCATTGCCAGGGAGAGTCCAGGGCCTGTCCCACTCTTCCTAGGCCTGGGGCCCAGAGTGAGGCCCACATTAAAGCCCATATTGTTTCATCCACCCTCCACAACTTGCCTTAGTCCATAGGCAACCTGGTCCCACTCATTTAGCTGCTCCCACCTCCCAAGTTCACTGCCCAGTCTTGCTTGACTTCAAACTATGGCAAGATGGAACACTGAGCAGGATGGGCCCTGGCATGGCCTTCACTCTGCACCCACTCCCCACCAGAAAGTGGGCCCAGGTATGCTGTGGCCTGAGCCCTGCCTGGAAACACCTCTTCTGGTGAAGCTTCCCATATGGAACCAGACTTCTGGGCTAAAAATGTATCTGTCTCCATGAATGAGAAGAGAGAAGCCTCTGGTATCAGGAAACTTCTACCCAACTGCCTGCTCAGTAGCCCTGTGGTTGGCCATGTTTGGTTCTCCACAGGCATTCTAGGCCAAAGCCTAGCCCTGGTCTCCTCTTAATACTGGGTTTTTCTGAACTTGTAATCCATGCTCAGCTGCCCTGGATGCCCATGCTAGAAGATAACTCCAGGACTAAGGAGGTGCTTGGGGTACATAATTCCTCAAGGACTCTAAAGGGACCAGGCCTGAAAGCACTCTTCCTAGTGCCTTCATACTTCCTGACATGTCCATACATCTCTGCTGTCCATGAGCTATACTCACCTCCTTAAAGCTTGACCCCCAGAGTGACCCCACCCTCTTTCCTCAGGCTCCCTTGCCCCAGAGCCTCATTGAGCTCCCTTCTTATAATCATTTCCTCTCTGAACCCTTCCCCTGCCCAGCCCAGGGGCCATGCTGTCAGATTTCACCTTGAAGCTCCTTTATCACTACCTCCATCTGCTGTTTGCCTTAGCTGAAGCAAATGGTTTTCTTTTGTGCTGGCCCTGAGCACTGGGGCCAGAGTGGTGCAAGAATAGGAATGGGATATGGAGGATAGAAATTCAAGTCCTGGGGTCCGTGGGCCTGCTATGCCCCCTCTTCTTGTACTTGCACGCTATTTATGCACTCTCATCCCTGGATTCCAGGCATGGGTCTGGGCTACCCAAACTGGCAGCTCATGCCCATACTCATCCCTCACCCTGAGCTGACTTACCTAGCGGGCCCTTGAGACTCCCACCCCAATCCAGTGTGAACATGTACTCCCCACCTCATGGGTTCAGCTCCCTACATTTTTCTCCCATCTGGCCACACACACACACACACACAGACACACCATGTACCCACAAACCTATGTATATGCTTAGCACAGAGTTTCAGAAATTCAAAGCAAAGAGAAACCCAGAAGTTCTCCACTCCCATAACCCAGTCCAGATGCCCTGTTGTACAAATGGGAAAGCAGAGGCCCAGGGGGTAGAATTCAAGCAGCTGTCTTAGGTGGGAAGTGGGCTGCAAAGTCCTAGAGAGAGGGTTTACTTTGAAGGCAAACCTCTCAGCTGGACCATTTACCTGGGCACATTCTTTCTCCAGCCTCTTTTCTTGTCCAGGGCAACCAAGATCTCAGCATTCTGCCTTGGGGAGCCCAGTCCCCCATGTCCTTCAATCCCTCCCTTCTACTGGCACCAGTTGTCTTTTCATTTCTCCATAGGAAAATCACTTCAGGTCCCAAGCTCCTGTTGTATGATCCCAAACAGGTCACCTTACCTCTCTGAGTCTTCATTTCCTCAGCAAAAGAGACAATAACAGAGCTGACCTCACATTCTACTGTGAACCTGAAAGGCTTGACTGGAAGGGATTTACTGCAGGGAGAAGGATCCTGTATCAATATAATAGTAACAATAATAGCAACAATGATAATAAAATGTTGTCCTTTTATACACCCATTTCCCCAATTCTCTACCCACAAGGATCTTTTCTTCTCTATTAAACTTATTGCAGGAACTGCCAGCACCCCAGCTGCTGCTTCCTTTCTGATTACAAACTCCTATATACATGTTTCTAACCATGAGAACATGCCCCTCACAGGAACAGTCCACAGACCCAAACCCTCATCTGGCACACACACACACACACACACACACACACACACACACATATGCACAAATGGCAGACAGAATATAATTCATTTGTAAAGGAGACTCCAGTTGTACCATCCATCTTAAGCTAAAATTCAATACTTCTCGGCACAGACTGCTGGGTCTTGATGAATGGAGAGGACTAAGGCTCTGTCTATACCACATGCTTGCTGCGGACTCCTGCTCTCTGGAACAAGGGAACTGCCAGCCACAGGGGCCAGTAGAAACGGAGGTTGGCATTCCAGTCATGTTAAGAGGTCAACAACCTAACCTGAGGCTCCAACAGGAACCACTCTGGGTTCTGTCCTTCAATCTGTAGCTTCCCAGAAGTTCACAGAGTCCTTATCTGCTGTTGCATATTTTTCCAGGCCCTTTGAGGCTATTGCAGACTGGCCAGGGGTTGGGCTGAAGTACCTCCAACAATCTGGATGACAACCCCAACTTCAATTCTATTTCGCCATCCCCAACCTCTTCCCCTCCCTGCTAGTTAAGCCAACCGTCTCTGATAAAATTTCTTCCACTCCTTAGAGCCTGTGTCCACTTCCCAAGTCCCTCTGACCTTTGCCTAGGCTGTGCCCTAACCTTAGATCACCATTCCTTCCCTTGTTAGCCTGGAGAACTCCACAGGATTTCAGGCCCAGCTCAAACATCGCTTCCTCCAGGAAGCCAGTCCCGACCCTCCTGACAGCAATCAAATTCAAGTAGAGTGGCTAGAACCATGAGGTGGGACTTGGTGAGGGAACCCAGAGGAACAGTCCCTGCCTCACAATGCAGCCTCCTCGGAGCAGGGGACTCAGATGCAACCTGAGCAATGGTGAGTCATGGAAGGGACCAAGGGGGAGCAGTGTAGTCAATGCGAGGGGCCAGGGTGTGGCTTTACAAGGATACACCAGGACCTTCCCCCAGTCTAGCCTGGGGGAGGAGTTCCGGCGTCGGTGTCAACCGGCCGGCTGGGCGGGCTCGCTAAGTGAACATTCCTCCGCTCAGGAGTTTTATAGCTCGCGTGCTTCCTCCGCAATGGCCTGTGCTGTTTACGAACCCCTCTCCGGCTTGGAAATAGACTGTCTTTCCTGAACGATTTTTCTCTTTTTCCCATTTACTAAACATTGATTTCCCCCCTCCTGCGCCTCTAATAGAGCAGAAACCAATACGTCTTTGTTTGCTTTTCTCGCGTTCGGGGCGCGGGCGGCGGCGGGGGGCGCGCGGGCTGCTGCGGCAGGGCCGGGTGGCCGCTCCGCGCATGTGCAACCGTCCAGGTGGCTCTGCCCTCTGCCGCTGCAGCTCCCGCGGCCTGGCGCGGCCGCCCAGCACCCGCAGGGTGCCAGTGTCTGGGACACCTGAAGAGGGGGGCACACGTCCTCGGGTGGTGAGACTAGGGGACAGAGCCGCGTGGGGTTGCAGCGAGAGCCAGTCACAGGAGCACTAGGAAGGCAAACTATTCGAGTGGTCTCCCACCTCTTCTCTGCCTGAGATGCCATTAGTGATGGCTCACCTCCACCAGAGCCGTCTTTGAAGTCCAGGTGCTTGTGTATGAAAAGCCCATTATCACCTGGGGCTGCATTCAGTAGAGGCCAAGTGGGGTTGGGACATCCATTCCTTTTTTCCTTCTTTCATTCAGTCATCATGCCCGGCAGACCACCTGTTCCAACCAGGCAGCCCTGTGCTAGGGCCAGCAAAGAGGAGGGAGAACAAGAATGGTGATGTCCTTGCTCCACAGGCTCTAATCACAGGCCTCCTACAGTTTTATTCTCAGAAGGGGTTGAGGTGGAGAAAATTCTCAGACTACTGAGGTAACCCATCCTCATTTTCAGAAGAGGAGTTCAGGTAGACTTCTGGGAGAAGCCTAGGATTCCCAGGGGTGAGACCTTGGGCTGGTCACTGCCTCTCTTTGAGCCTCAGGCTGCTGGTCTCCAAAGCAGAATTATAGGAGCTCCTCCAGAACAGGATGGCATCTGGGATTAAATGTGGCCTTGTCCAGCATTGTTCCTGGCACAATGTAGCTGCTCATTAAAAGTTCCTTTCCACCCTGACCCTGCTCTCCCCCTCCTCCTGCTGAAGATGCACAGACCAGGGCAGGGAGGAAGAATAACTGAGTGTGATCACCTGATGATGGCCAGTTGTGTGTCCTCCCCCTGCATGATGGTGACCCATCTCCCTACCATAGGGAGGCCCTGCAGATGAATCCCCAGGTAGACCAGAATCTACATGTGATCTTGGAAAATCCCTTTCCTCTCTGGGTTTTAGGGTTCCCATCTGACACTGCTGTGTAAAGCTCAGGAGCAATCAAGATTCATCAGTAGCCATTTATTCACCCATACAAAAGTTACTACAGCCCTGGGTTCAAATTCTACTCTGCCCTTATTAGCTGTGGGACTTGAACACACCACTTTCCTCTTGAGCTGCTTGATGGTTCCTACTTCATAAAGTTGTAAAGGGATAAAATGGCATTGCCAAGTGGCATCTAATACCCAGTAAGAATTCCGTTGGTGGAGAAGGAGGAGAGGCTCAGAGAGAGCAAGAGTAGGCCTGTGTGAAAGGCTTTAAAAATGGGTAACAACTATGCTCCTGACCTCCCTGTTCACTGGTTATGTGGTTACATGTCCATCCAGAAGCCATAATAGCTTCATAACAGCCCTGTGAGGGGCCATGCAGACACTGTGGTTTTCATTTGTAGATAAATGGGAGCCCAGAGAAGGGCAAGATCTTGCCTGAATCATGCAGCAAGAGAGAGGCAGAACCTGGGACAGGGCCCAGGTCTTCTGATCTCAGGCTGGAGGTCTCTGGTCACTGGATGAGTCAAGGGGAAGAGAAAGCATATCTGGCAGGGATGGCTGCTGGGTGTGAAGGCCTGCAGTCAGGAGTGCATGTAGTATGAACTGGGAGAAATGGGGGTCTGATTCAATTTTGAAACTTCCTGGCACCTTGGCTCTAGCATATTGCTGTGTCCAAGTAAAATATAGAAGGATCCTCCTCAGAGTTGTGCCTCTTGGAGGAGGGAAAACCAGAGGCCCCAGGGCAGACACCGGGGGGAAAGACTGAGATTAGGACAGATACACAGAGGGGCTTGGGCAGAGGGAGGGA
Organism: Tamias sibiricus; assembly: GCA_025594165.1. NCBI lineage: Eukaryota > Metazoa > Chordata > Mammalia > Rodentia > Sciuridae > Tamias > Tamias sibiricus. The sequence goes on from CM046668.1 coordinate 112,700,003, forward strand.
CACACACACACACACAACAAGCACGGGAAAAAATCAGACCAGGAGATACTCAGATTGGTAAACAGGCAGTCAGACAGACAGACATGGACAGACAGAGGGATGAACAGATGGATACATAAATGGACAGACCAATTTGAACAGAGAGCATTGAGCAAGATTCAATAGAGACAAGAAGTGAAAAGGCACCCCAGGCAGGGGTACCTGTGTGAGCAGAGACTCAGAGGTAAGGACAAAAGTGACTCCTTACTGGAGCCATGGGGGAAGACAGTGATGTCTGATTATAGTAAATCTCAGAGGCCCAAAGTCATGAGAAAAGCAGGACCAGGGTGACAGATGGTTGGGAGGTAGATGTATCACCAGCTCCATGCCCCTGTGGATCCCAGGAATTATTTCACAACAGAACAAAGATAGTTCTTGGGTGGATCTGATCATTCATATTTCCCAAGGTCCACTGCACCCTGTGCCCAGTGATTCACAGGTACCCAGGATGTCCAGTGTGTGTTTGGAGCATTTCCTTCACTACTCTGGGGGTCAGGTGTGTGGTCTTCCTCTGGAACGACGCTGTGACCAACCAGGACAGACTGATGGGCAAGCCTCAGCCACTCAGGAGAAACCAGTCACAGCCATAGGCACAGGGAGCCTCACTCAGGAGGGGCCTGGACCAATTAGGAAGGAAGGGGAGGTAGCAATAATTAAAAATTAAAAGCCAGTAAGACAGCAGTTTAAAAATGGAAGGAGTGAATAAAAACAATTAGCAGAGATGAGGCAACAGGGCTGGCGCAATACAAATGGATCTGATCACAAAACACTAATGACATTGGGAAACCTAATTTTTACAGTGTCAGGCCTGCATGATTGAAACACTGGTGCTACTCTCCTGAACCAAGCCTCCTGCTCATCTGAGGGTGATGGGACTTTATCTCCCTCCATGCATCTCAGAGTGGCCCAAATGGAGGGATCAAGAGACAGAGGGCAGAGGCTGTTAGGAGAGGTTTGGAGGCAGGGAGGCCCAGGGATGGCATTGGGAAGCAGAGCTGGTAGGATGGGAAATCCAGGCAAAGGCCAGAGGGGGCAAGACATGCCCCCACTCAGAGTGTCCCCACCACCACCAGCAGTGGTGGTGAAGTCACAGTCTTATAGTCATATGGCACCCGGTTGCCGCGGAGACCAGGCGACCCTTCTGGCAGAGGGAGGCTGAGTCAGTTTGAGTAATGGCGGAGAACGCTGCCGCTGATGGGGAAAAATACATCTTCATAACAGGGTGAACCTTTTGGAAAATGGAATAAGTAAAATAATTGAGAGAAAGAAAATTGAGTTTTTATTGCTTTTTAAGTGTTTAAGTGGAGGTTTCATTTAGGGAAATTATCGTTGCTTTTATTTTTAGCCACCCGGTGGGGTGGGGAGGGGCTGGGAGAGTGTTGATTTAGGGCATGGCTCAAGTCCCCTAGCCCTCCCCCTAGGGGCCACAAGGCATCCCCATTTCATAGAAGGGAGAAGGAGGCTAAAGTCTCAGCGGATAGTCTGAAACAGGCTTCAGGGTCACAGTAGATGCTACCCTGCCTCCTGGAGCCTTTTGGGTCCTGAGTCAGGCTGAGTACTTTGCTCCTCTCTCATTGGTCCCCTACTCTTGACTCACCTCTGCACCTTTGCCCCCCACCTCAGCAGCTCTTGCCACCTTGCAGAGAAGCCTTCCCGCCTGTTTAGAGTGAGACTGTTTCTCCCTTAGCTGCCTCTACTCCCCTGAGCCTCTGCTTATAATATCCTGTCCCTCCTGACTGGTCCTATGTCTTGGTCCCCAGCTGTGCATAGAAGTGGGAGAGGAGCTCAGTAGATCCCTGTTGACTGATGCTCCTCTTCCATTGGAGGCCTGGGGAGGAGGGCTCCCCAGACAGTCTGTGGACACTGCACTGGATGTCCAGGAGGTTCTGGATAAGCGCCCCCAGTACCCTCTGTGGAGCTGGGCTCTTCACAGCCTGATCCACACTTCCATCCCCATTCTCTCCTCTGCCTGGCCCTGGTTATGTCCTCTCCACACCCCAGAAATGGCTCAGGCCAAGGCCAACAAAGACTCCACTGCACAGATCCCATAGTAAACAAGGAGGACTGCCTCCTCCAGACCCCAAGGCCCTCCCCTGCTCCATTCCTGACTACTGCTCTGCTCCATCCTGGACCTGCTCTCCTCTTCTCTTCCCTACCTCTGGGACCTCTGCTGGCTGGTCCTTTGCACTCTTCAGTGATTCACGTACTGTCCTTCCCACCCAATCCCCTTACTCTGTTCAGCCCCAGCCCATTCACTCCACAGACCCACGTTCTCCTGCACAGCTCCCAGCTCCTGAAGCACCCTGGTCTCCTGCCTCCACTGCTGCTCCCTGCTCCTCAGCTTCTTTCAGTTCCTCAGCAGCCCAGGGCTTCTCTCAGCCTAAAGGCCTTTGCCACATGTTCCCCTCTCTGCTTGACCTGACCAAACCCAGGTGGTACTCAGGTCATGAGTCACAAGACAGAAACTGTGACTCATGTTACCTGAGTCACAAAGTAGAATTTATGGTCAGAACTAACATGAATTTCAGGGATGACTGGATACAGGTCCTCAAACATTATTACCAGAACTCAGTCTCTCTCAGGTTGTAGGTACCTGAATGTGAACCATGCCCATTCAGGCCCTTCCACATCTTGCCTTGTCAGTGTACTTTATTCCTGTCCTCCCAGCAGAAGCCCCAGCATTGAGTCAGTCACATGCTTGTCCCAGAAAAATCACTATGGTCTTGGAGATGAAGGAAGCTGATTGGACAACCTGCAACATGGGGAGGGCAATATGTTCATCCTCAACCAGTGATACAGAATGATGGGGGTAGGGTTCAAGGATTCTCCCAGAACAAATAGGAGTGAGTGCAGTGCTCTAACTCCACCTTCTTTTGAGTATCTCCTTGAAGGGCTTAATTCTCTTCCTATCTGGTATCCCTCTGTACTGTGAGCCAGATGCAAGAATTGGGGTGTCTTGTTTACCATGAGATCCCCAATGTCCATGAGTGAGGGGGAGCCTAGGGAAACTGAGGCAAGGGCTTGGCCAAGATTACATGTCCCTTGTTCATGCCAAGGTGCCCTACACTGCGCTCCTATGCCAGCTCCATTGCTCCTGATCCTGCCTCCCACCCATCTCCCACTGCTCCCAAGTCATCTTCCCCTCCCCACCCCCTCTCCTGGCTTTCCTGGTGTCACCTCTACTTCTCTGTCTATTCAACTTGCCCAACCTCCTCCCATGGCGCCCACACTCTAGTCTTTGTTATCTCAGTCCTGAAGCTTTTGTATGCCACCCAGCCCCACCTTCCCCAAGGTCCTGGTAGCCCCTGCTGATGCTGATGCTCTTCATCAGCATGTGGCTAGTTGGTGACTCTTCACATCATCCACCTGACTTCCCCCCAGCACTTGGGCCACACTGTTTCAGTCCCTTGAGGCATTTCTTCAGTCACCCTGGACTATGGCTGTCCCTGGGTCTCTGTCTCTTGTTGCTGGTCTCATCCCTCCTTTCCCAGGCCATCTTTACTTGTGGCTTCACTCCCATCTCTGGGCCCGGGAGTGCATGTTTTTCTCCTGGACCCCTGACCTCTGATTTCAGCCACCCTTAGATATCCCTGAATGCTTGGAACCCAGCAGGCCTAGGTCCCAGCAACCCAGACATGCTATCCTTCCCCACCCAAGCTTTCCCCTTAATGGCCCTGTAACTCCTACAGAGACCAGGATCCAATGCTATGGACAAAACAGTCCATCCTCCTGACTCTCCCCAGTTCTCTCCTGAACAAAACCATCCATGGTTCCCTTTTGCCCTCAGGACCAGTCCAAGTTCTACAGTGTCAAAAAGCCACCCCTACCATGCTGACTGCTCCAAGCCCAACAAAAGGCCTTAACCTTGGCCTTTCTTGTCCCAACAGGCAAGGTGTCATATCTGCAGGGTATTCTCATTAGTCCCTTTCCCATGGCCTGACAGTCTTCCCTCCCCCTATGAATTCTAGTCAACTCTCTTATTCTTTAAGCCTTGGCTCAGGGTTCATCAACTGTAGAAAGCATTCTGTGGTCCCCTCTCCCTGATCAGATTCCCTCTGCTGTAGAAGACTGGGTCTCTCAAAGGTTGCAGTGTGTGGATTCTTTGGCAGTGTGTCTGCCAGTGCCAAGTCTGAACATGGTGATGGGGGCTTTCACACATGGGGTCAGTCCTCCTGTGTGCCTGAAGGGGTTCAGCCAGGGCACCCCTTGCAGAACCAACAGGGTCAGAGCCAGCATGTGCTCATGGCTAACAGAGGCAATGGAGTGGCTTGTGAGATGTTCTGAAAGCTGGGTAATGTACCCCACCAGGAGGAGCCCCAGGAAGTAGAGAGCACACAGCTCATCTTCCTTTAGCTACATCCTCCCCATTCTCTCTGTTCTCTACCAGTCCCATCCTGGCCATTGTCAGTGGCCTTGGTCATAGTCCCTTTTTTCTCTTCCCTGAGCATATTCCACAGGGGTTTCTAGGAGCCAGTCTCTCCTTCCTTCTCCTGCCAGCTCTCTATGCTCTTCTTGACCTCGGCTTCCTGCAGGCCTGGCTCCACAGTATGGTCCTTTCCTTCAAGAAGTTAAGTTGAGTGAATTTGCTGTTTAATTACCCAATGTGTGCATTGGTTACATGGCCTGTTGACTGAGGTGGGTGGGATGGTGGAAAGGAGGACAGCTGGGGTGTCTCCATGCTTAGGTAGGTCCCTGCCTGCTTACCTCAGCGTGCAACAGTGCATGTGGGCTTCTCAGAGGCCAGGGAGGCAGGCTAGGAGCATGCACACATGCATTCACCAACACATACACACACACACACACCCCTTATGTTTCCAAATGTATAATATACTTGCATAGTCACACCTTACATTTCACATAGCCAGCTGTGTATTCACGTGCATGCATGCACACATGTACACACACAGACTATCTCCCACACATACTTCTCACCCACCCTGGTAGATGTCTTTCCAGCTGCAGTCACAGCTGTTATTACCATCTCTGTTCTGGGCTTGGCATTCAAGGTCTCCATGATCAAGTCTCAATAGCACCTGATGTATCCCTCAACACACAGTGACTGAGGCAGCTTCAGGGGCTGGAGGGGCAGGAACTGGGCAGCTGCAGACCTGGCCAAAGGAGCAGAGGCTCTCCTTCTCTGTCTGCTGGTCTACCTGTGTGTCTATGGCTGCTCTGGGGGAGCTCCTGAGGCAGACGCTCTGAGCTCCCCTCTGTAGACTGACAGGGCTGTGCACTGCTCTTACACTTGGCCTCATCATAGTCCATCCAATTATCCTGTCCTTTCCCCCCTTCCTGCATTTCCCCTCCCCTGAAAGATGAGAGGTGAGCTTTCAGGAAAGGCCTGAGCATCACACAGGGCCCATGGGCCCTCTCCAGTGTTCCTTGGTTGTGTTTGGAAGGTCAAGGGCGAATCTGGGTTCATCTCTTTGGGGTGGTTAGGGATCATTGTCCTGCTTACTACTAACCTAAGTTCATCTTGCTGCATTCGGCTGTGATACTCTGGTCCTGCCTCTGATGGGCAATGTCCCTGTGCTGAGGCCATCACATGCCCTGTGGTGGAGGCATGCCCCATGATTCTATTTAACAGATGAGAAAAGTAAGTAAGATTTGGGAAGTTTTAAAGACTTGCTTAGGGCAGAGGGCTCACAGGTAGGAAATAGTGGAGGCAGGAATTGACCCTGAGTCAGGTCACCAACTGGGAAGGACTGATACCCCTCACCTCCATATAGATGGGGGGATTGAAACCTGAAGCCAAGAAAGAAATATGCATGGTGGCCCAAACACTGCCATTCATGGTATGCTACATGGTATGCAATGTGTGGTATTCAATGCATGCTGTTTTGGGGGCTCAGAGAAGGCTACATCAAAATGCAGTAACTGGAAAGCCACTCTCTGACCTTCTGGGCCCTCCTTTCTTATCCTTTTCAGTAAGTGGATCATAGAAACTAGAATTCCATTCCCCCAAAGCAAGCCATCAGACCTAGAAAGGTCACTAACTTCCTCCCTTCTCCCATAAAGACCCCTGCTCTGATCATGCTTCTCCGCAACTATGTGCTTCTTTCATCAGATTTAGCATGAAAATCCTCAGTTTTCCCTGGATTGCCAGAGCCCCAGGACAAGGGGGCCTGACTTTAGGGAGTCCCAACAAACCAGGTCTTGCCACTGGTCCCAAACAACAAGTGGAAAAAAGGAATGACAAAGTAGGAAAGGAATTTAATATTCAGTATAGCCAAACTGGGAAGACAAAGGAATTAGTGTCCTCATCCCTGTCTCACAGGTACTGACATGAGCTTTGGGTTTAAGTAGAGGAAGAATTGGGGCAGGGGTCAAGAGGTATGCATAATTAAACAGTCTTGGTCTAACTGTGCTCACATTGATCATTATCGCAGATCTGGTTCTGGAGATCCTGGGCAGTGGCTGTCGCTTTAAGGGGCAATCCTGTTCCCATCAGGAGATGATTGCTCCTGCTTGGGGGCAGCCTCAGTTCCTATGATGGGGTAATTGTTCCCACTTAGAGGGTCAGTCTAATTATGGGGTGATCTGCCTGTGAGGCTCTCTGTTTCTGGAACAGAGAGGTCAATGACTGGCGACCTCTAGGTATGGCTCTAGGGTCTGAAACAGGATTTTGTAAAAGATGGCAATTGACAATCTGTTGATTATGGTGTGTCTGCAAATCTTGAAAATACCTTAGCTACTCTTATTTTGGTGTCGTAAGTCTTGATGGGGGACAAGGGAGGTTAGGCAAATTTAGGGCTAATCAACCTCGCATTGCCAGTTTTTAGACAGACCCAGTGATTAACACATCTGTGTGCAGACTCGAGCAGAAATCTGACCTGAAGTTTAAGGGAATAATGGAGACAGACACAAAATAAGGCAAAAGATGCCAAGCTTTTATCCTGTTTTTAGATAGCCATCAGGCATTTGCAGCCCATGTGAAGAGTCAGTGCTTTTAGTAAAAGCCTCCACTAAGTCCCTGTTGTATTTGGGTCTTCATTTCCAAAAGCTCCCATGTGAAAGTTTGGCTAAATAAATTTGGTGTGCTTTCCATTTTTTTTTTTTTTTTTTTTTTTTTTTTTTTTTTTTTTGGTACTGGGGATTGAACTCAGGGGCACTTGACCACTGGGCCACATCCCCAGCCCTTTTTTTTTGTATTTTATTTAGAGACAGGGTCTCACTGAGTTGCTAAGTGCCTCGCCATTGCTGATGGCTGGCTTTGAACTCGCGATCCTCCTGCCTCAGCCTCCCAAAGTGCTGGGATTACAGGCGTGCGCCAGCGCCCGGCTCTTTCCATTTTTTAATCTGCCTTTTGTTATAGGGTTGCCAGCCATGACCCTTGAAATTGGTGAGGAAAAGATGGTGCTTTTTATTCCCTCGGTGTTCTTTCTGGAACTGCAGGACAAAGCTTCCTGTGGGAGATTTTATGAAGATTACACTCCAGATTGTTGGGGCACAACCAGGTTGCTGGGGTGGGTTGCATGCCCTTTCAGGCCAGCTCACATTGGCATCTGGTAAATATGCCCCTCTCTCAGCCTCTTATCTCCACAATGAAACAACCCCAAGGCCCTCTCATTGTCCGGTGTCATTAGCTGTTCCTCCCTGGCTTGACCAGGATTAAATTAGGGTTTATAAGGAAGTGGCCTAGGGGTCTTTGTCCAGCAAGCTCTAAGGCTGACCTTGGACTAGTGAGAGCAGTGGCTGCTGTTCCTAGCTCCCCAAACGCTTTCTCCCTAGAGGAGGTTTTAGGGTGGGGAGGAGGAAGGAGGGAAAAGGAGAAAATGGAGGAGGGGAAGAGGGGAAAAGGGGAAGGCGGAGGAGGGAGAAGGGAGGGAGAAGGGAGGGGAGGAGGAAGGTGAAAAGAGGAGGGGGAGAGGGAGGAGGGGGAGGACACACCAAACTGACCTGCAGGGAGGCTGGAGGGAGGGGGAGCCTAGGCCTCAAGGGAGTCAACAATGGCTGGCAGAGACTGATAAGGTTGGGGAGAAAGACGCTATGGCTGATGGGAGCACAGGGATTAGGGGCTCCAAGAGCTCCAAGGGCCTGTCCTGGTCCTGTAAGTGGAAACCCAGGAAAAAGGAAAAAAGAGAAAGCTCCTACTTTCCTACTTCAGGGAACCCCTTTGTCCTCAGGGAGTAATAAAAAAGGCTCTCCACATCCCCCGCCCATCTCTGCCTCCTGCGAAACTATCTAGGCTGCATGGAAGATCCCAAGTGCAGGGGTGTCCTTCAATCAAAGAAGACAAGTTGTACTCCCATGAGCCTGCAACCTCACATCCTTGAGGAATGGCCAGGGCTGTCAGCCAACTGAGGCAACATTTCTGTCCCACCCTGGTAGACCTTGGCTACCTTTGCACATGTGTGTCCTGTGCAGCTGTGTACTCACACGCTCATGGCCACACTGTTGCTCAGATTCCCCCACTTTGCTTCATACTTGTGACTCACACCTGGGGCAGGCAAAGACAGGTCCATACCAGCTGGGGTGGGGCCTGGTAACAGATGAGGGGAGAGCCCTACGAGGCATGCAGTCATTCTCAGGGCCAGATTTTGAGGACACCCCCATTCTTACCCTCCAAGGCAGGACAATGGTCCCTTTTGGAGGCCCATGGACCCTGGGCCTTGGGCTTGAGAAGTCCAAACCTGAGACTCCCTGAGGGAGGGCTGAGTCTGAGGAACCACGTCTCTCTTGTCCAAGGGAACACAATTCTGTGGGGTTGGGGGTGGGACCCTGGCTTGTGCACCATGCTCTGCCCAATACCAATACATATGATGGGCAAATAGTGGGCACTCCCAGATGTTTAGGTGAATGAATGTTAGAGGTGTTAGAAGCTGGGGTTCCTGGGGCTTGGTATTAAGAAACCCTTCCTCTATGCACCTGAAGATCTCTGCAGGGACCTACCTGATGTGGCCTCCTCTCTAGAGGAGTCCAGCTGATGAAACAGTCAGGGAAGGGCCGTTCAGCATAAGCTCTGTGGGATGGAGCTAGGACCTGTTGGCTGAGAGCCTGGTTGCTGGGAGCAACTGACAGAGATACATGGTCCCTGTCCCAGGTGGGGGTCAGGGCTGGGTAAGACAGCCTTAGGCCTGATGGATGACTCAGGGCTGGCCCAGGAAGCCAAGGAGGCCTCCTGTAGGAGATCTGTCTAGGCACAGGGACCTACTGTCTACAGTGTGCCCAGACCATTCTCCCATTCTCCTCAGGGGCTGACAGCATGGGGAAGGGACAGGTTGGCCTTGCCACCATCATAGATGTGGAAGCTGAGCCCTCAACTGCCCAGTGGGCTAAATTCCTGCTGGAACAGGAAGCGGTGAATTTCCCCAGGCGTATTCATCAAGTGGGCCAAGATCCTCCTCATGAAGACCTTAAGGCAAGGGCTGGGCAGTCAGAAGGGCCTGGTCCCAAGCCCTGTTTGTTCATTCACTCACTCATCCATTCCCTGGCCTGCCCCTGCTGTCCTTCTCAGACTGCTATAAACTCTTCTCCACTGGTGAGACCAGATCCTCCCTCTTGCCCTGTTGCTTCCTTGCCCATGCCACCCTCCTCCTGCCACATCACTCTTGGCTGTTTTTCCAAGAAGCATCTAGACTTCACTTTTGCTGCCCCCCACCACATCACCTCCAATCTGGAACCCTCTTGTGCAAGGTCCCTGCATAAGAAGCAACACTTGACACTCAGGTCTCAGCCTGGTGCTGAAAGTGCCCTCCCCTCCCTGGTTGCCCATCTTGGAGACTGTCCTTTTTAATTTTTATTTCCATACAGCCTGGTTTGTTTCCATCAGAGCCTGAAGTTACCTTGTTTATTGATTCATCTGTTTATCATCTGCCTCTCCCAGATATTGTGGAGCCCAAAAAAGAAGGTACCTCACCAAGCCCTTCCCTAGAAGGTAAGGTCCCAGCTACTTTCCCTACCCGTACATGAGTCCTTAGGTCTCCAGAGCCATTCAGGTCAGCACAAGAAAGACCCTGCTCATGGAATAGTAACTGGATGACTGTTGCCAGGGAAATGGACTGCCCATCTCTTAGAGACTCTACAATGGCTTATGGTTTTGGATCCAAGCTGTCAAAGGGGATCTAGATGGTCAGGACCCCAATGGCACAGTATACCCAGAAAGCAGGTTCTCTAAACTCTGCCTGGACTGGGCCCCATGGTTGGAGCCCAGAGAGGATGCATGTGGATGTTGGCATCAAGTAAGGGCACCTCCGCCTCCAACATGATGGAGACAAACGAGGTGTCTGGAGCTGTTATGGATGACAAGGAGGCTGGAGCAGCCTGATTGATGCAGGGCTTTGGGAGGGGGATGAAGTATGGGGGTGGCAACAAGATGCTGGGAGAATCCATAAACACCCTCAGGACATTGGTGTCCCTGGGAATGAGAGGTGGTGGGTTTATGTGTGGGGTGTAGCTTCAGGACCCAGCTCAGCTGCAGCTCATGGGGGAGGAGTGCCAGAGTCTTTAATACCATCCTCATGCTGAGCCCTGGGTGGGGATCAATAGGACCTTGTAGAAGAGCCTCATCTACCTCTACTCCCCTCCCTGCCTACCCCCACTTTCTCCCTCTATTCTCCCAGCCTCCTTGGGCTCCAGGAAGGGTCCTTTCTGATTCATCATGGAATCAGTTCATCACGGACCTGGCCAGTGTGGGCATTTGGGGCAGCCAGGCTCCTGAGACCCACTCTCGTCTAGTTCCTCTGGCAATAGTCCCCGTAATATCTACAGAAAGGAGCCAGGGCCAAGGGCCCCTCACTCCTGATGTGGAAGGAGTTCCTGTACCTCAGGGTGTGTGGATTCATCTTTCCTCAACTCTTGCTGCTCCAGGAACACCAGAGAAACTCAGGGTCTCTTTGGAGGTCAAATCCACAGTGCCCAAGAGAAGGGATAAAGTGTGACAGTGTACAACTTCCACTGCTGCCACCTGGTGGCTTAAAGAGACAGTGCACCTGAAGCATCTGCTGTTCCAATTTCAGAGGTGGGGCTAAGAACACTCCTTAGTTTTGGGGTGCAGGCAGGGTAGAGACACAATGGGTTAGGACATACACATTCCAAGGATACTAGCTTGGAACCTGGGACTTCACTTTTCTTGGTTCAGAGATGCCCCAGATGCCTCAGACATGTGCCCACCAGAACCTTCCAAAAAGCTTTCTAAGCAGGTCTAGAGTCAAGGATGGCCTGTCCAGCCTCTACTTTATTGAGGGGGACCCACAAACCACAATTACACTAAGTGCCACACCAAATGGGTCCTGGTGGTAGAAAAGAGAAGGAGGAATGGGAGCAGGGAAGGAAGCAGGGAGCAGAGAAGGAAGCAGGAGAAGGAAGCTGGGACATGGTGCAGTCAAGTGGGGCCCTGCCCTGCCTGTCCCATCTCACCTTACTCGCAAATGCAGGCACTTCTCTTTTTGTAGGACCTGGAGGGCATCCCACTGAAGCCCACTGTCACATACCTGTGTCATAATACACTGCCTCCCCAGCTCCAGAGTGAGGTCGGGACAGGAGAAGAGGAGAAGCTTGCTCAGGATTCTCAGATCTTGGCCAGCTGGCCACAGAAGAGGGTCCTCAGGAAGAAACATGTTTTCCTTCCTATCTAACGCTCTCCAATTCCCCAGCACAGTTCCTACATCGAGGTTATGTCAAGGTCACATAATCAGCTGAAGGAATTGTTGTGTGGCAGGTAAAGTCAAAATGGGCACCAAGAATGATTGTTCCTAGAGTCCAAGGGAGAAATCAAATGCAGAACCTCACATGGGCTTTCTCTCCCTTTTCTCCGTCTCCAAGAGGTGTATTCCACCCTGCCTTCCCCTTCCTCCCAGAGCTGGTCTCCTGGCATGGCTTGCTTTCCTCCACCCACCAAGTGACAGGACATGCTATTTTCCTATTCATACACTTCCCAAAGTCTCAATAATTCAATCAAGAATAGCCTCCAGAAAAAGACAGTGTCAAAATCACTGGATGATAATCTCGGGCTGGGAGAGGGTATTAAGTTGAATCTCTACCTCACATTATAAAACAACAACCAATTCCAGCTGGACCAAAGCTAGAGGGCTAAAGAATGAAGAAGAAAGTCCTAGAAGACAACAAGATGACGTTTGCAAAGATCTGATTTGGTATAGTCTTTTCTAAATAAAACAAAGGCCAGCCACAAAAGTCACAGAGAAAAAGTAGGCAGGCCTGACTACATAAAAATCAAACATGCAAGCTGGGCGCGGTGGTGCACGCCTGTAATCCCAACACTTTGGGAGGCTGAGGCAGGAGGATCGCGAGTTCAAAGCCAGCCTCAGCAATGGGGAAGCACTTAGCAACTCAGTGAGACCCTGTCTCTAAATAAAATACAAAAAAGGGCTGGGGATGTGACCCAGTGGTCAAGTGCCCCTGAGTTCAATCCCCGGTACCACAAAAAAAAAAAAAAAAATCAAACATGCAGTGATAGAAGAACAAGGTGTAGTACAGAAGAACAAGGTGTAGTACATGTATACCTCCTGTTTTTCTAAAACATAAGGTGGCACAAACATTGCCAGTGCCCTCCAGATCCCTCAGTCCCATCTCTGCTGCACTGTTCCAGGAAGTTGAGGGTACAAATGCTCTTCAGTCTAGTGTACAGTGTTCAGGAGTTGAACACTCATGTTTATTTTCATGGAAAATATATTTCATGGAAAAAATATCAATAACAAGCTGAGGAGAAATCGCAAATTTCATAATTCATAAAGGATTCCTATAAGATAAGGAAAAGACTAACAACATCAATGAAAATGGGCAAAGGAGGTGAATATATATAGTTCACACAAAAGGAAATCCAAAAGACTTGCCCTCTGAAGCTATATCCAACCACATTCCTCTAAGAGAAACTCAAGTTCAATAGTCAAAGCTGGGAAAGGTTAATGCACTTGTCATTGACCATTGGGGAAAAGCAAAAAAATTTATATTGCTTGTTGGAAAGTAAATTGTGCAATTTCCATGAAAAGCAATTTGGCATTATCTATCAAAATTTAAAATGCACAAACCTTTTGACCTGCCACTGCCCACTTCTAAGAATTTATCCTAGAGACAAACTCACACACATGTGAAATTATGCCCAGGGGTGTTCACTGCAAGATGTTTCTAAGAGTAATTGATTGGAAACAGCTACCCTGAGGAGACTGGCTGAGTAAACAGGGAGACTCTCATCATCTACACTCTGCAGCTATTAGCATGGACCAGGGAGAGACAGTGCCACATGCAGTGATAGAAGAACAAGGTGTAGTACATGTATACCTCCTGTTTTTCTAAAAAATAAGGTGGCACAAACATTGCCAGTGCCCTCCAGACCCCTCAGTCCCCATCTCTGCTGCACTATTCCAGGAAGTTGAGGGTACAGATTACAGATGCTCTTCAGTCTAGTGTACAGTATTCAGGAGTTGAACACTCATGTTTATTTTCTTGGTCCCTCCCAATGCACCCTCCACTTGATATATATATATATATATATATATATATATATATATATATATATATATATATATATTTGTGTGTGTGTGTGTGCGCTAGGGATTGAACCCAGGGGTGCTTAACCACTGAGTCACATCCCCAGCCCTTTTTATTTTTTATATTGAGACAGGGCCTCACTAAGTTGCTGAGGCTGACCTCGAACTTGCAATCCTCCTGCCTCAGTCTCCCAGGCCACTGAGATTACAGGCATACATCACCACACCCTCTCCATTTGATTTTTCTAAGTTAAAGATCTGGTAACATCTCTCCCTGTTCAAAACACTAGGTGGCTTCCTATTGTTCTCCTGACAAAGGTGAGATCTCTCCATGGCACTTGAGGGTCTGTCCCTGCCAGCGCCTAACTTCCAGACTCCCTAACTTCTCTTAGGTCCCTGAACACAGTACTCATGGCCTGCAACCCTGTTCCTGCCCCAAGGTAGAGTCTCAAAGGACCTCCTTGTCCTTTCCTGGCTGCTGTGCTCCCACCCTTACAATGTCAGTCCCCAGTGTAGTGTCTGTTTCCAGGCTGGGCTTTGCCAAGGGGCTAAAAGCAGGAGGTGCATTCCATCCCTCACCTCAGTGCCCCTGTAATGCAAAATATGGATAAATGGACAGAAGTTTCCCAGGGCTCTTGACCTCTGAGACCCTTTAGGGTTGTGCTGTTTCAGAGCCCAGCTCTTGGCCCTTCTGGACTTTGAGACTTTTGGGAGACTGGACCAACAGAAATCAGGGAGGACCCCTAGGGACAGGCACTTGGCCCACCAGAGACCAAGACTCAGGCAGCTGGGTGCAACAGCCGTTGAAGGAGGCTGGAGAGGAAGGCATCTGCGTGTAGTTAGACACTAGGTTCTTCAACATGATTCCACTGTCAGAAGTGGTGAAACAATATAATAAATATGAGAAATAAATCTCGTTACCATGTAATGAGCTGCCTTATTAATGTGTTAAACTTGTAAGAAATACTTAAGTGTTTAATTGGCACCTAATGAGGGTGCCAATTAGGGATCATTATACATTTCTTTAAAAATCCTAATTGGCAGGGGGGCATTTCAATCAATGCCACAGGGCTGGCTCCACAGGGACCCCATCCTGACAGTGCATCTGGTGGCTGCAATGGTGGACCACACATCTGGTGGTTAGCCCCATTGGAGCCCACAGCAAGATCAGGACCACTTGGACTGGTCCTGGCCCCAAACCCAAATGCCCGATGCCAGGACTCAGTATCTCCTTTGCCACTAAATCTTACTATTGACCAAAGTCCTCCCCCCAAATGGAGCCCTTGTCAGAAGGCTATCCATTTTTCTAGGCAGGTGGGAGGCCTGGGGAACTGGGGGCTCACTGAGGACCAGGACTAAGGTTCTTATCAGTGCCCATCTGCCCCAGAAGCATGTAGGAAGAGATGTTAGAGGCTTCATGAAGGTTGAGGAAGGGAAGGAGCTGCTGAGGGAGCAAGTTTCTATGACTGGAGACAGGCCTAGAAGCAGTGCTGACATTCATCCTGGGGGGCAACCTCAAGGCCTTCCACAATGGGACCTGGGTCTCTCTCTGCTAAATCCTATCCTGGCCCCTTTACAAGGAGTCCTGTGTGCCTGGCACTGGTTGGGACAGAGCCAGAAAAAGGGATTTAGTGCTTCCTGCCTCCAGAGTTCAGCCCCTTCCCAGGGTAAGTAGAGCCAAGCAGATCTATATTCCAGGCCAGGCTATCAAAAGAGGAGGGCCTGAGCAGCCAGAGCATGATTAATTACCAAATTAATTGCCAAATTAATCACCCGGGTAATTGCCAGAGAGCTGGGCGGAGGGCTGTGAGGGAGGCTGCTGCCCACCAGGGGCAAAGCCCAGACAGAGTCAGGGTGGGAAGTCACTGTGGCACAGGCAGGGGGTGAGGGGGCGGAGGCAGGAGACAGGCTGCTGTCTGAGCAGATGGTTTGGGCACCATGGGGGGGCAGCAGCTGAGGGCCATGGAGGCTAGATTGGGGTGTTCCTGAGTTCAATGGAAGCCTTGCAGGCCTGGGAGTAGAAGATAGAATAGCAGCAGTGAGTGGGTCACCATGGGACCATAGGAGGGGTGGCTAGGGGGCAGGAACCAATGGCCAGGTTGTGCTATGGATGTGCTTGTTAGACCTGAGGGGAGAAGAGTAACCGGCCTGGAAACTGGAAAAGGTAGTGAGTGTCCCTGAACTAGACAGAATGAGTTGGGACAAGGGGCCAGCCCCATCCCTGCCTCATGGGGACTCCCAGTCCTTCTCGTCCCTGAGCTTTTCTGTGACTCTTGGATTAGGAATGATGGGGGAAGGAGCCAAGTAGGCTCTTCTATCAGCAGTTTTTGGAAACTATCTAAAACATAAGGGATCCCATCCTTCCAAGTGAAAAACGACTCCATGGCCTTGTGACCCAAGACTGCTGCTCGGGGCCAGGTCCCTCTCCTTCTCACTTGTCCCAGCCTGAATCCTTCCCAGGCTGTATCTGGCACCTGGGCTATGTCTCCAGGAGTTGCCAAATCAGACCAGGTTTGGAGCAGAGGGTTTTGGCCCGGCCCTGCACCCACCTGACAGTGGGAAATTTTGTGGGCCATATGCTCTGCTGAGCAGAGGACAATTTAGAACCCTCTTGTGCGACTCAAGGGAGTTAGTTAACCCAGAACTAGGAAATGTGATCTGAACTAGTAGATCTGCAACCCCATGGACCCCAGGGCTGCTCAGAGGATCCACCCCTTCCAAGGCCCAGCAACTCCTTAGCCACCCTTTGGGTATTTAGTGTGTGTGTGTGTGTGTGTGTGTGTGTGTGTGTGTGTTTTTTTTTTTAATTGTTCTTTTTATTTTTACATGACAGTAGAATGTGTTTTGGCATATCATACATACATGGAGTATAACTTCCCTTTTTTTGGTTGTACGTGATGTGGAATTACACTGGTTATATATGTATATATGGACATAGGAAAGTTAATTCCGATTCATTCTGCCATCTTTCCCATTCCTTTCCCCTCTCCCTTCCCCCACTCCTCCATCCAATCTGAGTCAGCATCTGCATATTAGTCTGTTGTTTATTTGGTACACATTTACCTAGTGTTTCTACACTTCAGGCACTGTCTCTGTCCTCTACAAATATGACCTTTAAATTTTTTTAAAATTTATATGCAGTGCTGAGAATTGAACCCAGTGCCTCACACGTGCCAGGCAAGTGCTCTACCACTGAGCTACAACCCAGCCCCAAATATGACTTTTTTTTAGAGACAGAGTCTCACTAAGTTGCCCCTGCTGGTCTCAAACTCCTGGTGCTTCTACCTCAGCCTACCAAGTAGCTGGGATTATAGGTCTGCACAATTGCACTCACCTTGAATATAAACTCTTTTAATCTGTCAAGTAGGGAGGACCTGCCCCCACTTTATAGATGAAGAGACTGAGGAGGGGTTTGGAGACTTGCCTGGGGTCACATAGAGCTGAGCTGGGATTCCCACCCAGCTCACTCATGCAGCAAAAGCACTCAGGAGAGTCTAGTTGCCTCAGGGTCCTTGGGCAGGGATCTCTGGGATGCTTGGCACTGGACCCATAGTAGAAGGCACAGCTGATTTGCCATTAACCATGTCTCCTCTTGAGGCTGAAAAAAGTGTCTGTCATAGCTCATCCTTGGGGACAGGTTGCCTGCTGCATCAGTCACTGCAGTTGCTTTGCACAGCTGCTTGTTTGCTGCTATCTGCCTGGTTGCAGATGATGTCTGGGGATGAGGTGGTACACTTTGGCCACCAGAGGCAGTAAATACCCCAATCTCACTGGTTCATGTGTGGGGATACAGAAGCCAAATCGAAGGGAGGTCCTGGGTGACAGAGAGGAACCCACTGGAGCCCAGACCCTAGCAGGTCCTACCCTGAGGCATACAGGGATATAACAGACCTATTCAGAGCCTGGTCCAGGAGTCCAACAGAGCTGAGTTCAGATCCTGCACAACCTAGCACAAGTCACTTAACTTTTCTGAAAGTGGGTTTCAGGTGGGGGCTGGGGTTGTGGCTCAGCGGTAGAGCGCTTGCCTAGCACGTGCGTGGCCCGGGTTCGATCCTCAGCACCACGTAAAAATAAACGCATTGTGTACAACTAAAGCAAATAAATAAATGTATTTTTTTTAAAAAGTTGGTTTCAGGTGAGATAGCTAAATGACTTCATGAGAGCTCAGTGGGAAGAAGGCGGCCTCTACAGTGGGGTGGGAATAGATATAGATGACACAGAGGTTTATCATCTTGCTGTGCAATGCTCTTGGTGGGGCACTAAAAGATACTAGACTGCTTGAGTCCAGGATCCCCTGGGTCTATGCACTAGGAAAGAACCTTCCTCATAATAAAAGTACAAATAAGTACATACATTTACTTAAGCCTCTCAGCATGCTTTTAATATATTAACTCACTTAGTTTCCATGAGGAATTAAACCACATACCGAATCCCATATACAATTAATACCCCTGAGTGCCTACTATGTGCCAGGCTCCAATCTGGATGCTCAGGCCACAGCAGTAAACAGTCTTCCTGACCCAGCCCCAGTCCAGATCTGCTTCTGGCAGAAAGGATGCAAAAAGTTTCAGTGAGCCAGGCGCGGTGGCTCACGCCTGTAATCCCAGCACTTTGGGAGGCTGAGACAGGAGGATCACGAGTTCAAAGCCAGCCTCAGCAATGGCGAGGCACTTAGCAACTCAGTGAGACCCTGTCTCTAAATAAAATACAAAAAAGGGCTGGGGATGTGGCCCAGTGGTCAAGTGCCCCTGAGTTCAATCCCCGGTACCACAAAAAAAAAAAAAAAAAAAAAAAAAAAAGTTTCAGTGCACCAACTGCCCAGACCTCTGGAATCCTGAGAAAAGCCTCCAGGCCAAATTTCAGTGACAGCAACTCCCACACACTCACCCAATAACCTGGGCATGTGCTGCCACCTGGTGGTCATAGTTGGAATGGCTCCAAATAGTGCCACCAAGGGAATTTGAGTCTACTCCACTTTCTCGGGCTTGGGAAAGTCACCACTTGGGGGTGGGAACACACCTCCTCGGTGCCTTTGGAAGGAGTGGCCTTAGTCATTTAGTGGCACCTGTTGTCTTGGTGATTCTCTGATTGTCCATCAGATTCCCTTCTCCAACAGTACCAACATCTAAGGCAAAGGAAAACCAAATGTGTATGGCACATGATTGTCAGCCTAGAATGATGTAGGCACTCCTTGTTTGCAGGGATCACCTGGAGGGATGCCCATCATTAGTGACTTGGCTGTGGGGAAGTACATTACCCCTTATACCTTACCCTCTGCCTACCAGGCAAAGTCCCCCATCACCTTATATCAAACCCAGCACAAGGCCCAGTGCAATGAAAGCCTTGACCTGTCCCCAGTCAGGTGATGGATCCTCCTCTAAATTATGTTAACTTACCTGTGTCTCTCATCACTTCCTGGTGAAGGATGTTATTGTTGCTGACAGTGTCACTGTTCTGATGCTTTCACTGTGTAGAACTCTTCCAAGGCCAATCCTATCTGTGCCACTCCTCCTGCTATGGTTATAGCCCAGAGAGGACCTGGTATGAACCACTTGGGAGTAACAGAGGAGAACAAATGTCTAGTGAGAGGAGCAGAAAGCTTTGTCTTCATAGAACTTTCATTCCTTCTTTGGGAATCTTAGCAGTAAGCTCTGGGGCTAACTAGCTAAAGTCAAGTTCAGCTCCTGATGTCCTATTGTGCCTCAGTTTCCTGATCTGTAATATGGAAGCAAAAGGGGGTACCAACTCTTCATGTTGCTAGGGAATTAAATGGGCTCTGATTATGTCCTTGAGTGCTCCAGGAGGTTCATACACTTTGACTCTGGGCTTGACCCATTCTCTGCCCTCCTCTTTTGCCCAGGCTTCAGAACGTCATTTTATTGACTGCTCATAAGTCTCTCAAATCTCTCATAATTTGGTGTTCTCAGCCTCCTTTAGGTAAACAGCCTTTCTGTGAGCTCCAGCTAGGGCAACGTTTGACTCTCTGGGGTGATCCTCTGGGGCCACCAGCCCTCTGGCAGGGGAATGGAGCAGGGCAAGATGTTGAAGTGGGTCTGTTGGGTCCTACCAAGAGGAGCCTTGGTAGCAGGGTTGTGCCAGGGTGAAGTGAATGAAGCACCCAGGGCTCAAAATGTAAGGAGGTGCTTGTGCTTGGGTTGGTGCAAGTGCAGTGTCAGTTCCTGGGAGTGAGTGGCTCCTTAATTTTTAAGCCCTAGACTCCTCACTCACCTCACTGTCCTTGCCCTTCCATGTCATCCCCCATGTCAGAGCCTGAGTCTGGGGGCTTCATTCCATGCCACATGGTGGAGATGCTGAAGGCATCTCTGAGGATGCCAGTGGACTCCTGGGACACCAAAGTGACCTGGCTGAGAGTAACAGTGCCTATAGCTGCCAGCAGGTGGCAGCATAGGGTGGCATCAGGGACTGCAAGACTGATTGGTGAGCTAAATAGGCAGTGCAAGTTGCTGGGTACCAAATCAAACCCCAGCACCCCCTATCTCTGGAGCTTGCCTGAGACTCCTTTTGGAATGGTGCAGAAGAAGGCCCTAGCCCATCTCTGAGCCTGAAAACTACATACTGGGCCAGTGGATGGCACCTTAGGGTGCCACTGCCCCATGGTGGGAAAGCCCCTGAAGTGGGAAAACCTACAAACCTTTGCTATTCTCCCCCCAACTCAAGCTTTGGGGCCAGAGTTACTGACTGGAGACACTGTCAATGCCTTCCACATGCCTGGCCATGCTCCTGGCTGGGGACACAGTGGCAAGCAAAGCCACCTCACAGAGCTCTCAGTCCAGAGAAAGGGAGTGGCCTGAGAGGTACCTGAAAGAGGTATACAGAATTAGTCTGAGGCCCAAGCAAGTCCCACCCTATTGTCCCCAAGTATACAGGAAATCGCTATGGAAAGCCAGAGGGAGAGAAACCTTGAGACCTACAAAACCCATGGGGGACCTGAAGGTCCCAGGGATTGGGTGAGCAGCAAACAGGGTGAGGCCTGGCAGGTCTCTCCCTACCCAGGTGAGGAGTTCTGCTGCACTTTGAGGAGGCCAAGTTTAGGGAGTCCTATTTGCTAAGTGCCTCTCTATCCTCACCTCAACCGAGGTGGGGGTCTTGTCTCTGACAGAGATCCCTGTGAGCAAGACTATCTGGTCAGAAAATGACCTGGGGTTGGGAAATAGGTACAAATCCTGGGTTCCAGCTGTGTTTTGGGAGCCAGCCCTGCACCCAGGTCTTCCCCCATCTCTGTTCCCAAGTCTCTGGCATCCTGCCTCCCAACTGTGTGACACCGGGCCAGAACCACTGTGTTGTCTGTATGAGGGGGCTAATGGTTATCTCTGGAAGGAAATGAGGAGATAGGAGGGAGTATACAGGCACTGTGCAATGGGGCTAGAGATCAGAGGCTTAGAGACCACAATGGGGCAGTGGCCCTTAGGGTACTAAGTCCAGAGTGGGGGTTAAGGACCAACTTACACAGGGCACTTTGCCCTCTTTTAGACTAAAGATAGAATATTGTCTAGGATAAAACCTAAAGGGAAGGTGAGCATGGAGGATCCAGGGCTGAGAGGCCCTGAGGGGTCAGAAAGAGTAGCCAATTGAGGGACATCCAGGGAAGGTCCCCATGAAAGTAGTCGGAGGCCAGGGGCATTGTGTATTCTTCATGCCTTCCCTGCTAGTGGCTCTGGCTCATGAGGCAGCACTTCATTGGCCCTGGCCTCAAACAGAGCATGTCCCCAGCAGGAGAGAGTATCAGGCCTCAGCTGTGCTAGTCCCTCCAGCTGCTCCAGGTCCTCATCCAAGCTCTTTTGGCTGGCTGAGCTGCATCTTCTTCTGTGACCAGCCAAATGGGCAGAGGTGGTGCCTGGGTGTCCATCAGGCAGGCCTACGTCTACACCCACCATTTGCCCACTCCAGGCTCAAAGGTAAAGGGCCCTAAGAAGACTTCATCCAAGTTCCCCTCCCAGGATACCTTTTAAGAGACAACCCTTACCCTCAGCTTTGGACATGGAGGGCTATAGGGTCTGGGCAACAGTTATATTTGATGTGACTAGAGTAGCCGATCCCCAGGCTGGGGGTGAGGAGCCTGTTCAGTTGGGCCATTAGCTGAACCCAGAGAAGAAGTCAATGTGGTGTCAATGGGAGTGACCAGGAGTGTGACATATTATGGATGCCACTAGAAAAGAGAGCAAATGTTTATGAAGGAAAGCTATGGGCAGAGTGATTCTTAACTGTATTCCATTAGTTTCACTGCAAGATCACCTGTTCTTCATCAGTCACAGCCACTGTCACACCCACATAAAAGGCCACAATTGGAGGCTGCCTCATCCTGGCTCACAACCCATGTCGTGGTGAGAGGTAGAATGTGAAGAAGGTTGTCTGTTTCCTGTTCCTTTGCCTCCTCCAGGAAACCCTCCCTGACTGGAACTCTCAGAGCAACTCTGGTCAGCAGAATCTCTCTGACCCAACAGACTTGGCCCTGGAGGGCAGGAAGCCCACTCCCCCCAAGCACACTGGTGGGCACAGGGAAGGTGCTGAATTACTCCTGTGGATTATGAAGGAGGTCTGGAAAACCCAGGGAAGGAAGGATGCCCGATGCCAGGGACTGCTGTCTCAATAGCTGACATCCACCACCCCACCCTACCCTGTTATGTTAACCCAGGTTGCAGAAGTAACTGCAGGAAACATTCAGTTGAGCTGATGAGGACAGGGGAGGGGAGTGCACAGCTGTAAGTGTGGCTTCTGCCAGGACCTCAAACCCTGGGGACTGGCCAGGATTCCATCTAGGGTGGGCAGGGGATATGAGAGGGCTTGCTGGGGGTGAGGCAAGGTCGAACCTGGACCTTGACAGCATCTTCAGCCTCATCAAAACTGTCCGGTATAGGGGAGCAGGGTGCAGAAGGGTCTAGTGCCCTGGGGAGGAGCAGGGCTGGTGGAAGCAGCTGGTGGGTATGTGACCTGCAGACTGTCTATTCCTGCTCTGTGCCTGGCCAAGCCTCTGGTTGGGAAGTCTGGGCTGGAGACCATGCAGTGAGGTATACGGGGGCCTCAGCAAACTATTTCCCAGAGCCACAGAGCCTGGGTCCCCTCTCTCCTTGGATGGGCACTCCAAAAGGCAAGAGAGGGTCTAAGCTCTCTGCCAATCATAGGCTGATTCTCAGTCTCTACTCTGTAAGTCTGGAACTGTCCTATTTATGTCTCTTACCACCTCTCGGAGAATGTTAGATGCTGTCACCTTTCAAATCACTGTGGAGATCAGAATGCAGGTAACATTCAGAATGCAGGGTGCTCTGAGAAACACAATGAACCCTCAGAATCAGTAGTGACTTCAGCAATCACATGCTAGCCCCTCTCCTGCCTCTCAATGCACCTGCACGCCCAGAAACCTTACACTGTGGGGAACACCAGAGAGTCCCCTGTGTGATTCTCATTTTGCTTCCAAGTTAAATGGAGTGTTGGGCCACCTTAGAATTGGCTTTAAATATGAGAATATGGCTGAGTCTGTGGTCCACTGATTGGAGCTCACTCAGCTCATCAAGGAAGGCTGTGGTATCCCCTGGGTGAGGCCAAGGATGGGCCCACAAGCCTCAGAGAAAACACTGCTTCTCCCCATCCCCTGCTGTAGATTCAGGTTCACTGGCAGCCTCAGAACACTCCAGGCCTCCCTTCCTCCACTGATGTCCCAGTCCACACAGGAAACCCAGTCCTACCACCCACATGGATCTGACCAGGCTCCCAGGGAGTCCCCTTTCCAGCTGAACCTGAAGGAGAAGGGGGCCCTGCAAATCTGGGAGTGGGATCTGAGAAGCAGGACTTCTTGCCCTGCCCAGGACACAGGCTGGGAAAATGACGCTCACTTCCCAGAAAGCTCTCGGCGCCACCCTCCATTTCTCCCTCAGACACTCTCCTGGATGATGCTAGAGCAAGACATGGGCTTTTCTCTGTGATTGCAGAGATCATCTCCACTTCTTGTCCCTTCCCTGCATGCTTGCTGCACTTCCTCTAGCTCCCTCAGTGTGTGTGTGTGTGTGTGTGTGTGTGTGTGTGTGTGTGTGTATAGGGTCCAGAATCTCTAGGGAATTTGATACTCAACCTGATCTGCTATTGTAGGACTGGAGCACCCAAAAAGGTCAGGGGGTCTTCCAAGAAGCTCTGGGGTGTGTTTGACAAGAGCAGATCAGGCCCTAGTGGGAATGGCATCCTGGTTTTAGCCTGCTCAGTCTTACCTAAGAGTCTCCATGCTCTCCCCGGCATTTCTCCCCTCCCTGCACCTGATGCTCACACACTTTTTGTTCATTTCTTGTCATTTCTGGCCTTCCAAGAATATGCTCTTGGTGGCCACAAATGCCCCCACCTGTAGTTGTCCCCCTGTCCTGAGCCCTCAGAGGCCAGTGTGGATGGGCATGTTAGACCAACATCTCCTGGGGCTTTCCCAGATATCCTTAGCCAAGTCCCCCTCACACTGAGGCCTGCTGTCTGCACAGGATAGGGTGGGATATCTTCCCCAAGTCTCTGAATACCCCCAAGTATACCCTGACCCTTCCTTTTCATATAGCTGTAAATATAAAGATATAGACATAAGGTAGCATACACACATCACCCCCTACACACACCCCTTTCCCCCCATCATTTGACATCTTTCTCCTCCATCTAGAATGAAACACAGTGTGGCTTGGCTCACTGATGGGCCATGGTGCCAGGCTCACGACAGGGGCTCAGTCATGTCTCTGGAAGAAATCCATACATAGTAAGGTCAGAGCGCTATTGGAATTTCTGGGCTCTCCCCAACATGAACTTTCCTTTATATTCTGAAGGCATCCTCTGTCTGTTGGCAGCCAGGCAATGGGATTACTTTATTCACTTTGACTCAAAGGTGGCACCTCACTATATCAAACAAGAAGAGGGCCTTCTTTGAAGCTACCCTTCCATATCCACCCTTATACCACCCACTGCAAAACCCTGCACTTCATAAAGAGAGGTTTAATTCAGAGAAGTGTTTATGTTGGGTGGGGGAACATATCTCTGAGGACCCTAATTAATAGTCAATTTGGGGAGCAATGATGGCAGGCAACTACATCTCACATGTCTGACCAGCTGAGGGCAGTGAGGAGAGTCCTGGTCATCTCCCTAGGCTTGTGGCCACAAGGCAAACACACCCACCAGAACTTTTCACCCCAATACTTATTATTCCTACATTCTTTGGAAGATCTGGGAATTTGGTTTTTCTCCAGGATTGGAGAGAAAAAGCTAGAAAAAAAGGTGGATGGAAGGGAAAAGATGACTGTGAGGGCATAAGAGATAAGGAAGTGCCCTCTGTCACTACAGAGATAGAGGTCCTGTGTCCATCACCAAGCCAGGATTCCTGTAGGTTCTAAGGTGCCGTCCTCCTCCATCTTCAGGTCCGGTCCCTTCCCTGGTCCCATCAGGTCCTGTCCATATAGCCTCTCCACCCCAGGGACTGGCATTGTGACCCAATTCCACAGTTGAGACACAAGGCCCCAGAACAGCCTTGACTCAGAGCCAGAGCATTTCCTTGGATAAATCAGGGAAAAACCACCGGGCGCGGTGGCGCACACCTGTAATCCCAGCACTTGGGAGGCTGAGGCAGGAGGATCGTGAGTTCAAAGCCAGCTTCAGCAATGGTGAGGCACTTAGCAACTCAGTGAGACCCTGTCTCTAATAAAATACAAAAAAAAAAAAAAAAGGGGGGGGGGCTGGGGATGTGGCCCAGTGGTTGAATGCCCCTGAGTTCAATACCCAGTACCCCAAAAAAAAAAATTTCAGGGAAAACCAATTGGGCTGCCACCTCATAGCTGGGATCCAAGCGACTATCCCCAGGCCTCCCACAGCCCCTCACCCATCCTGTCCCCTCCTGGGGTTTCACAGCCCAAATGTCACAGGCTTCACACTCTTCATGTAAACATCTTAATTACATCTTTAATGCTCTCACACATAGAGATGCTGTGAATTAAATTACAGCTTTGTGCATCCTAAATTACCCACAGCCTTCCAGTTGTTCAAGTGCTAATGTATTTATAGCATCTAGAAGAGGGAATAAATCCAGAAACTTTCCCATGGGGGCCTCCTAGGCCCTCACATCCTCACATGTGGCATTTGTCCGATGGAAGATCCATATGTGCCACCCTGTGTCTCCTCCAACCAGCAGAGGACAGTGATGGTGGCGAGGCTGGACATAGGCATATGCCTCTGTGTGCACTCATGTGTGTATGCATGCCCAGTGTAGAATAACTGCCCAACCCCTGGGGTTTGTCTCTGCTTGATGCCTTGCCCAGATGCCTCTGACATCATCCTGAACTTTCAAAGTTAAGGGGGAGGCCAACTGCAAAGACCCTCTTTCCTATTCCATGAACACCAAGGGGCCTTCCCATGGATGGGAGTAGGAGAGAAAATTAAAAGATGGACTAGGTTTCTTAGGAGGAGGCTGGGAGATCTCATGGGCCCTCTGTAATGTGCATGGACGCTGGATATGAGCAGCCCTTCTCCTGGCATCTTGCTTAATGGGCAGTTTCAGCTCTGTATCTGGGTCTCTCAGGGCCTATGACAGGTGTTGTTCTACCCTGTCCCTGAGTGAGTGGTTGCCTTCCTCCACCATAAAGGAGGCTCCAGTTTTCCACAGGGAAACCCTTTTCAGGCAGTTTAGAACTGCTTCCACTAGCCTATAGCCTATCTCCACTGCCCTCAGACCAAGAGCCTCTCCCTGAATACCATCCCTGATAAAGACAGGGAGCCACTTCCAGAAGCAGGTAAGCACAACTTTTAGAGCCCACTGAAGAAGTACAGTGGAAAATGGAAACCAGCCTTACTTCCATCTTCCCTGGAGTCCCCGAATATTGAAGGTCAGAGTAGGTGGCCTACCCCAGTGCTCTACTACATACCATAGGGGAGGTTGACTTAGAGGGTAGAGCCAACAAAGAGGGTCTTTATCGTGCCCCACACGTCTGCATGTAGGTCCACTTATGCATATGCATGAGGAATTTCAGCAGGTCTGGGGTCATCATCCCTCCACATCCATACCCCCAGTTACTTCTCTCTCAGCCTCCACCATTACTTGGGCCCAATGAGCAGCTGGGTACTAGGAATGGGAAGCTGGGAGACCTCACAGACCCTCTGTAATATGGATGGAGCCTGGGTATGAACAGCTCTTCTGGCATCTTGTACACTGGGTAGATTCATCTTTATCCCTGGGCCTCTCAGGGACTAAAACAGGTGCTGTCCCAGTGGACTTGGTGGTTGCTTCTTTCCACCCCAGAGGAAACTCCAGATTTTAAAATACAGATTTCTCCCCAACAGAGAGGAACCACCTCTCCCTCTCCCAGAGTATCTCCCCCCATTTCCTCCACATTTGAGAAGCAGACCTTGATGATAGGGGTGTGACCAGCAGACAATGAAGCCAGCAGTGGCTCTTGATCTTCCTGGTATAAAGAATACCCTCTGTGCCAGGGCCATCAAATCAGGAGAGATCAGTGGCCAGATGGCTAGGCCAGCCAGGGCCTCTCTTCAAGGCTGGAGAGTCAGCAGGTGGGTCCCCAGAACAGCTGGGGCATGGGCCAGCCCTTTCATGTCTTGTCAGGGTAGGTCCTGAGAATAGGTCTTGACAATCAGGGAGTGAGCAGCTCTGTGGGCACTGTGGCAGATGTCTCTTTCAGAGGTCCAGGCCTGTCTGTGGGCCATTCATGCATGGATGGCATTGGCTACATCGGTAAACATCAGCCGGCTAGGCCTCTGCAGTGGGCCCTGGGAGGGTAAAGCACTCTGCAGGAAGACAGGCAGGGGTATCAGAGACCTTGACCAAGGCCATGTACTGTCTGGCCCAGTCACTGCCACTCTCACTTCCTGGTGCTCTTCCTTCTGCCTGGAATGTTCTCCCCTGCAAATTCAGCCTAGAAATCTGACCTGGCTCAGATGACTGCCTCCCCACTCCCCACCCCCCATGGCCATCCCAGCTTGCCTTGTCACCTTGGCAGCACTTATAGTGGACTCCCATGCAGGATGAATTATGCATGCATCACCTTCTCCCAGCAGGGGAGATCTCACTGTTGCACCCCCTTCTCACCCCCAGAACAGGGGCAGGTATAAGGGAGGTACACAAGAAACAACTATCAAATGGTCAGTGGTATCTGGGGCTGGGTAGACCAAGATATTTTCAGTACCAGTGATTGAACCCAGGAATGCTCTATCACTGAGCTACATCTCTAACCCTTTTTATTTTGAGCCAGGGTCTCACTAAGATGCCTCAACTGGTCTCAGACTTTCTATGCAATCCTACTGCCTCAGCCTCCTGAGTTGCTGGGATAACAGACATGCATCACTCTCAGTATGATTTTCTGACAATTCCAAGGACACCATGTGTCCTGACCCAGGTGACAGAACTGGAAGTAAAACCAAGTGGTCTCCAGACTCAACCTGGGATCTCCCTTGAGTCCAGGAAGATGCAAAGAGGCCAAATGGATCAGGGATGGGCCCAGCCTCTTTATGGTGCTCTGGCCCTTGGAGATTTTGAGGAATGGTAGCAAGTGGTAAGGCAGCCCAATGGCTCTGGTAGGATGACCACAGTTACCTATCCCTTTGGATAGTGAAGGTGAGTTTGGCTGGGGTCTCTGTTGGCCTGGGGTCTGTCAGTGACTAGGAATCCAACAGCCTATTTGAAGCTGGCACTGCCTAAGAGTCTAATCTGCTCAGGACCATGAACCCTCAGGAAGCAGAGGAAGTCAAAGTCCCAGTCCTCGACACTCTCTGCCATTAGTCTTTTCCTGCTTTCCCAGCTAGTATATGAAGACATACAGGGCAAGAATTAGAATTTTTCATTTGCAGATGAGGAAAGTAGACTCAGAGATGCCAATGGGGTTTCCAAGATCAGCAGGCTATTAAGACAGAGCCAGGCTGGATCCCAGGGCTGCTCCTGTCCTGGCCTTGTGCAGTAAGTTTGTGAGTGGCATGGAAAAATTCTACCAGTTTCTGGATAAACCTGGCAAGACCAATATACTGAATAGCTGCTGCCTGATACACGGCAGGTGATGGCAAGCAGCATGTAAAAGATGGAAGGTTGGATAGAGGAGGTATGGACAGCTGCAGGCTGGGCATGGAACCTGGTCAGTGCCCACCTTGCCCTGCATGGCCTGCAGGGAGGCGGCGGCCTGCACGGAGGCCGCATCCCGTCCATGTTCCAACAGCTCCTGCTCCAGTTCATCTTGCTCCTCCGTGGGATCGAAGTTGTACATTGGCATGAGCTGGTGGCGCAGCTTCTCCAACCTGGGGGTGGGGGCAGAGGGTGCTGGGGGCTGGGCAGGCCCTTCCCCTCCTGCCAGCCCTTTAGGCTCTGCCTCCTGGCCAGCTGAGCCACAGCACACAACCATGTTTAGGAGCCAAAGATTTCCCTTGTAGGCCAGGGAAGCAGGGCAAGAGTAGCCAGGCAGTTGGGTAGAGATAATCCCCTCTTTCTCCCTCTTGTCCCCCCACTCCCTATTCCAGGGTTATAACTGGTTGTCCAGAATCTTTATTTTCCTGCCTTGTGTGTGAGATCTTGATGGAGGCCCTCAACCCTCCCTGAGAAGAGGCCCTGACTCTCTGACCAGGGAGAGGGGCCCTAGTGGTAGGGGATTCTTTCTCCTTTCCCACCCATGCCCCCTGGAGCTCAGCCCAGCATTGCCCATAGGCTGGAGCTTTAGGTGGCAGTTGGGGAATTACCTTTTCTTCTTCCTGATGTACAAAACCTGTAAGGGAAGGGGCAGCATCAGATGGTGAGGAAAGGAAGCCCTGACTGACCCAGAAGACCCTCGGGATGGGGGACATTTGGAGGCTAAAGGGTAGCATGGATCCCCATGTCCTCAATGTCCCCATCCCAGTGACATGGATATTCTACATTCATGCCTCCCTTTAATGTTTTTAGATGCTGACAGAGGTGGGGACCATGCCTTCCCTCAGAAACCCAGCCTGTGAAAACTACATAGTCACACTGGAGTTGGGGGCCCAGGTCTGTCAATGCTGACTTCAGCCCCAGCCACTCAGTGTCTGCTTATGACTCCTTAGGGACAAGAGGGTAGGGGAAGGCTCCAACACATCCCCACACTGGATCCAGAACCACATATAGGCAAAAAGAACAGTGGATAGGCAATGGCCAGACTGTAGAACAGTGTGGCCCTAGGTAAGGTTCTGGACTGGGTTCTATGGGAGACTGATGGCTCCCAGTGGACAGGGGTTAAGGAAGAAGGCTGAGCCTTAGATGTCAGCCCAGGCTAACCCTCCAGAACTCTGTCACTGAAGGAACCTAAGAAAGTCCCCAGGTCTTGTCCCCTACTGTGTAGACATGAAGGCAAAGTGTTAGGTAGTCAGAAAACATCTAGAACCTCCCATGCTAGAGCAGGAAACCCTGTACCAAGCACTGAAGAGAGAGACAAAGGGGCAAGACTTGGGAAACCACCCTGGACAGGGACTCTGGGGACCCCTGCTGCCTGCTCTTCCCCAAACTATTTCATGACTGCTTCTGCCTTTAGGAAAGCCACAGTCTGTCCCAAATCCTCTGTGGCTCCCACATTTTTGTAGCCCATTTACAGATTGAATCTAGTTTGGTTCCCAGACTGATCCAAAGCTCCTCCTGCAGGACTCCAAAGGCCTAGAAAGAAACTAGTGTCCCTTGCTACCCCATCCCGTCCATGGGTTCACACGGGCTGGGGGTGCCCCTTGCTCTCCTGTGGGTAGATGCAATAGGAGCTCTGAGGCCTTCTGGGCCAGCCCCTTCCTACCCTGAGCAAGTGGTTCTAGCTGCAGTACTCTATGCCCCTTACCTCAAGGTCCTTGCCCCAACATTTCTTCCTCCCCTGTGACCTTTGATTTAGAAGGATCCACAGGACTGGCCAGAACTTCCATTCAATATCCACACCTTTACCCTGTTGTTCTTTCTGCCCACAATTGGTGACATCCACTGCCTGCCAACCTTCACTTCCAAATGTTCCCACCTCTCACTGTCCAGCTGCTTCCTTCAGGAAGCATTCCCAAAGTGCTGCCCACACCAAGCACTTTTTCAATCTCCTGGGTGAGGCACAAGCCT
The DNA here is from genome assembly GCA_025594165.1 of Tamias sibiricus. NCBI lineage: Eukaryota > Metazoa > Chordata > Mammalia > Rodentia > Sciuridae > Tamias > Tamias sibiricus. The sequence goes on from CM046668.1 coordinate 112,730,543, forward strand.
GACACTGACCTGCTTCTTGTTGCACCCATGGCCCAGTTCAGTGCTGGCACAAGGGGAAAGCAAGAAGCACTCAGGGAAACTTCTAGACCTCTTGTCCTGTCTCTAGGAGCTGTTTTCTGCCTTCTACAGCTTTTGTCTCACAAGCTTCCTACCTTTCCACGTTTGGCAGGAAGGCCATCCACCCTATGCCTCTGACCAGCAAGTTCCTAGGAAAAAATATTTTTCCAAGAGTAATAAGGGCATATTCTAGGCCATTTTGCCCCTGAGGTTAGGGTGCTTCAGTCTGCTTAACCATCACATGGGTACCAAGGGGAAACACTGGCATTCTGCCTCGCTCTCACCCCAGGAGACCTCTCAGCTCTGGCCTTGCTGTTCATGTGTTGCATCCTGGCCATGCTTACTAGCCAGCAGTTGTTCCCTGGCAGCAGTCCGGAGCCTACAGGCCCATATGGCGACTCTGGTTTAACAGCAGCTCCCACCAGGCCATGGACAGACCACCTCACCCTTGTTTTTCAGAGCAACAAGCTCCTGAACCTAAGGCCAGCCGTGATAGCCTGCAAAGGCCAATGGGCAGAGTACCACCATTGCCAGGCCCTTTGGAGGACTTCTGGTGATCCCCAATTCCATGGTCTTGCCTTGAATAATTGCCAGTGTTCCCTTAGTGACGTTCTGAGGGTCTGTATATCACTGTTGGGGGACACTGCAGATTATCTCCATTCTTATGGCTACTTAACCCCTTCTCATGACATAGGCCAGGTTCCCACCTGAGTCTCAGCTCTAATGTTGCTTCCCCAGATGTCCCTGACCACCCAGCTTAGATGAAAACCCTTGGGTTTGTTTGTTTGTTGACTGGGGATTGAACCCAAAGGCACTTTACCACTAAACTATATTCCCAGCCTTATTTATTTATTTATTTATTTATTTATTTATTTATTTATTTTGGTACCAGGGATTGAACTCAGGGGCACTCGACCATTGGGCTACATCCATTGCCCTTTTTTGTATTTTATTTAAAGACAGGGTCTCACTGAGTTGCTAAGTGCCTTGCCATTGCTGAGGCTGGCTTTGAACTTGCAATCCTCCTGCCTCAGCCTCCCAAGTGCTGGGATCACAGGCATGCACCACTGCGCCCTGCAGCCTTTTTTATTTTTATTTTGAGACAGGGTATTGCTAAGTTGCTGAGGATCTTGTTAACTTGCTAGGATTGGCCTTGAATTTACAATCCTCTAGACTCAGCTTCCCAAATTGCTGGGATTACAGGCATGCACTACCATGCCCAGCTAAAACTCTTGGTTTTAAATTAATTTCTTATAAGAACCATAGGGCAGGATCTTGTCTCCCCAGCCTCTGTTAGGTCCCAAAGATCTGGTCCAGGGAAATATCCAGTAAATAATTGCCAAGTGAATGAATGAATAAACATATGACCAATAATGTGACATGCCTAGAGCATTCCACCCAACTCTACAGCCCACAATCCCAACCACCTTCTGGTCCCTACTCCTGTTGAAATCCATATACCAACTTGCCCCATTACTCTGCTTACTGCTCACAGAATCTCCTTGCCTCCGAATTCTGACTCTTAGGACCCTTCATCTGGAACCTTTTTCTCCCCAAATCCTAAATGGCCTTCATGGACTATCTCAAAAATGCATTTTTCAGAGTGTTTTCTGGGTCTTTCAATCAGAAGAATTGCTTTTGGTCTCTAGCCCAGTGGACAAATCTTGTGGGGAGGGAGAATTGAGGATTGCATTATCAGTAATCTAATTCTGATTAGATTTTCTATTCTGAATAACGACAACCCTCCCCCAGTGGAGGGCCTTCTGGGCCAGCCCCAGCCAGCCCCAACTCTCACCATGGCCACAGTCAAGCCAATCACCGTGATGATCCCAAAGGACAGAAGCATGGTACCCACACCAGCCGTGCCATCAGCCACATCAGGGATTCTGGTGTCATTGAAGCTTGTGGCTTCTGGGCTGAGGGTGGTGGTCTCAGAAGTGGGCCCATCAGTGGCAGGCTCCAGGTCAGGCTCAGTGGTGGGTGGGTGACTGCTGAACCAGCCCCGAGCAGACAGGATCCTGGAGTTCATGCTGATGCTGAGAGACTGCCTGTGGTCAGTCAACTTGCCCATTCACTTCTGACATCAGTAATACCCCAGCCTACCTGAATAGCCACCTCCTTGATAAAGGAAGCCCCTTGCCTCCGTGGGTGCTAGAAAGGAAGAATAAACACATGAGGCTAAGGACAACGGTGTGGCAGTGAAATGAAGTGCCTCTAGGTTCTGAAGGCATTGGGGAAATAAAGATTTGAGGGCAGTTCAGGGACATCAGGACAGATACTTTATATATCTATGGTTCCCATGTGGATTTAGAAGCATGAAAACGAAGCCCTGTCTATGGGTACGATGATCATAAAAATCATGCCTGAGATAGGAAAGATAGCAGGGGAGATTTGAAAGAAAAGGTCCCTCCCCTGTGCAATAGCATCCATAGCCCTTCATTCCTCCTGCCTCCACCTCCTCACTCCCTTCCCCTCATATCTCTCTGCAGCTTTTTCCTTCCCTGGAGGAAAAAACTTACCTAGGAGTCATATAGACCTGCCCTTGAATCCCATCTAGGCTCAGCCATTTACTGGATGACCCCAGACAAGTCACTCCACCTCTGTGCCTCAGTTTTCCTAAGTCTAATATCTCCACAGTATTACAGGGTTACTGAAATGCCAGAATGAGCAAGTCCCTAGAAAAGACTTATTTCTACACAAGCTATGTTCACAGTGAGCACCCAATAAATAGTCCACCTTTTCTTTTGTTCTAACAGTCAGGAAGCAGGGAGGCACAGGAGCTACTGGACTCATCTGTGTGGTCCAGGCTGTGTGCCTTAAGTGGGAGTGGGGGCAAGTGTGGGGAGACCAGAAGACAGGGCATAGAGGCTAAGCTAGGTCTTCTTGCAGGGCTTTTCTGCAGGTTTTAGGGTCATTGGACCCTCCCCTTCCCTCATAGGGGACCTGGGTACTGGTGGGAACAAAGGAGGAAGGCAAGGGGAGATTATCTTCAGAAGCAGGGATGGAGCTCCCACTTTGAAGCATTTTCCCTTTGCCTTCCCTCCTCTGAGAGCAGAGATTTTCCCAGCCCAGAAAGACAGTGTGGGAAGAGGTCTCAGCCACTCTGTAGGCCTAGTTGGAGGGATTCCTAGCTCATGGCTGCATCCTTGTTGTGCTCATGGGTGTATGCAGATGCATTCGCTCTTGTGCATGTGTGTGTGTGTGTGTGTGTGTGTGTGTGTGTGTGTGTGGTGTACCCATATCCATGCTGGACCCGTAGGAAAGGGCAAGGCTGGCAGGGGGACACTCATGTCCACTCATGGGATAGACTCATCTCTCTCTGTCCTCTCTCTCCAGTTAGGCTAGGTAAGGAGTCTATTAGCTCTGCCACTGACCCTAGGCATGACCTTGGGCCAGACCCTTAACTTGCTCTTCTCCATCCAGAGAAGAGAAAATGCCCTGCTGACCACTTACTTTCTGGGCCTGCCTCGGGGTCCAAAGGGGAAAGGGATAAAACGGAGCGTGACCTCTGAGAACCCTCATGCCATTCTCCTCTAGATCCCTCAGTCCTCCCTGCCTCAATGCCCATGCCCGCCTCCGCAACCCTGTGATTTTTCCGTTCTTGCACAGAATGAGCGACCTCAGCACTTACTTAATCCTCTCCGGGGCGCCGAACTCAGTCAGAGAGGATAGGGGTGGTGGCGGCGGGCGGGAGATCGGGCGAGGGGAACATCTAGGCCCTGCGTTGGGGCAATGGTTCGACCCGAGGTCGGCGCTCCTTGCACGCTCAGAGCTGCGGACCAGACCGGCTACCTTGCACCGCGGGCAGCAGCAGCAAGCGCTAGCTCTGTCAGCCTGGGCTGGGGTGGGCAGGGCCAGGCTAACCAGCCTCAGCGGATCAGCGAAGCCTCAGTGCCTTGCCTTCCGGCCCTCTCCTTGCCCCCGGACTCTGATTGGCTGCCAGGCCTAGAGCCCGCCTAGCATTGGCCTGCTCTCCTGTCGCTGGGATATGACTCCTCCCTAAGCGGGAGCCGGGGACTGGAAGCCAGGTAGCGGTTATCTTGAAACCACCCCTCAACCTGGTGGCCTACGCCGACGTCCGGCAGGGGACCATGGGTGACCATGCCTTTCCGGGACCACAACTCGGTCTCCTGGGCAGCTCTAACTTCACCGGGACACACTCGGGCCCCAAAACGCAGACGTACAGAGGAGGCTTAGAGAGAACTCTTACAGGACCCTTTACTGTGTGACCTTGAGCAAGCTGCTTTCCTTCCCTGTGTCTCGGCTTCTGGGCTTCCTACTCAGACCGGGGTTCTAGTGTGAGGGCTCTTGTTAAATGACTCCAACCCGGGGCGGATGGAATTTTTATCTAGGTGGTATTTATTGGGTACCCCGACGCAGGCAATCTACCTATATTTCACAATAGCTGAAATCCACAGCATGATCACTGCAAGGAGCCCTCAGACATCTTCTAATGCACTGGCTTTCAAAGGAGTTTATGGGGATCACGGGATAGCTAGGTATAAATGCAGGTGCCCGCGGCTCCTCGGGAAGCCACGTGTTTAATAGTAGAGTGTTAATAGTGATCTAATTAGTATGTTCTAGTAGTAAGTATACTTCATAAGACACTGCCATGAATTTTATAGAAAGAGCAACTGAGATCCAGAGAGGTCTGGGCATCTGGACCAAGCTTCGCGAGGAGTTGCTAATAGAATCAGAATTCGAACCCAGTTCTCTGGCGTTCTGCTTTTTCAGCTCCCTGTTCCAAAACCTACTAGCGAGAGAGAAGGTCAAGAGTGACTCTGGGATCTGGTCACCACTGAGTCCCTCGCTGGGTAATCACCCTCAGCCAGGTTCGGAATACTGGGTTCCGCCCCCCAAATTGGGACCCGTCCGGAACACTGGAACCCAGTATTCCACACTGAACACACAGCGAACCACACCTTGTCTCGGCCCACAGGGTATATGAGACCACGCCCCTGGACATCCGGCCTGTGCTGGAATCCAGGTTAGTTGGTGACAAGCCCCCGTTCCGGTCAGCTCCTCCCCAGCCGGGTCCTTAAACGCCTGCTCCAGGCTTTCACCATAGGCTGGATCCACATCCTTGCAGTGACCGTAAGGAACACCTGCCAGTCTGGGCCGCTAGGGTGCACCCCACACCCATCCCCGGACTTTCCCGCCCGTGGAGCCTTGGGCACAGGGGGCGTGGAATTCACAGTTTCCTTATGCTCCCGCAGGGTTTACCCGAAGGAACTAAGAGACGTTAGGAACGCTGGAGCTGAGTGACAAAGTCTGCCCGAGCCTTTTCTTGCCTGCGCCGACCCGGAAGCTGGGTATCCGATGGAACACACTGAAGTCTGCGCACGTCCGGAAACCGATACCGAGTGGTTTCCCCAGGCCGGTGGGTGGGTGAGTGAGCGAGCAGCCACGCGTGGGTGGAGCAGCCCATCTGGCGGGTGTGCACTAGAGGTGGGGACCAGGATGGGTGCGCCTGGATTGCAACACCCTTGAGACCTGACCAGCCCACCCCACTTAGTGCAGATGGAGAAGGCTTGTAGAGAGTCGGCCTTTTTGGGGTCATCGATAATGCCCATGCGGAGCTGGGAAGCAGGCTGTGCCCCATACTTAAATCTTTGGTTACTCAAGGGGCAGCGCACGGGTGGAGAGTTGCCTCTAGTGTGTCCTGCTCGGGACAGTTCCTAGCTGGGTGACTGTAGGAAGGTTTCTTCCCTTCCTGGAGCCTGCTTGTCTTTGAGGATGTAGCAATTAGAAGGTGCTCGGTAAAAGCCAAGTTTGGACCTTATTCTGTCTGGAAGTAAAGGAACCGCTGATTTAAACCTTCAGTTAAACTTGTTTGTGAACATTTAAATATAAAATTTTCAGTTTTTTTAACTGGCAATTTATGCTAACATCTGGGATTATGGATTAAATCAGAGGGAAACTTTCACTACCCAATGACAGGATGTGCCAAATGTCACAAGCAAATCTCCTAAACCAGGCAGTCTCCCACTTATTAGTTAAAGCTTGTAACATGGAGCGTTTGCTGTGTGAAAACCTGGTGCAGGTTTTTGACATTCATTGACAAGTGTGCTTCTCATTGTGGGGTTATTTCCCCCACTTATGGATGAGGAAACTGAAAATCCGAAATAATGACTTGCCCAAGGTCACACATGCTAGGAGCAGACACATATCAGTCCTACCTCCAAACCCATGCTGTGACCCACCATCAGCTTATTAGCAGAGACAGCTACAGGTTCAGCCTACTTCAGCTAAAAATGTGAAGAAAACAACTGGCTAAGAAAAGAAGAGTCTAATAGATGGGTAAGAGTCTAAATGGAGTTAAGACAGATTAAGAGCATGCCCTTTTTCAGGCAGCTTTTGATTCTCCCCTCTCTCCCCACTAAGGTGGCCCACACCTGAGGATCAGAACCATTTTGGGGAGCCGGAGCCAGAGCCAGTGACTTCTCCACTTCTACTTCCAGGGCCTTCTCCTAGTACCTACCCCGCCTGACATTTCAAGGAAGACTGGAAACCTGGGAGCACTCCAGGCAGCTTTTCCCCAAGCCATGGAGCTTTGGGGCCGAATGCTGTGGGCCCTCCTTTCTGTCCCTGGGGGAAGGAGGGGAGGCATCCGAGGCTGGGCCTTCGGCTCATGGCAACCCCACCCACCTCTGGCTGAGTTGTTGAGTCCTACAGGGCTGGTCAACCACTGGACAGGGGTCTTTGAGAAGAGAGGCATCCCAGAAGCCAGAGAATCCAGTGAATACATCGTGGCCCATGTCCTTGGAGCCAAAACAGTTAAGTACAGTATTATCAGGCGGGCAGGAAGAGGGATGAGGGACAGCTCTGTGAAAGAGACATCCGGCTTTTTTCTTCACCAGGAGCACTTAGCTAAGGCTGATGGGATTTTTTCTTTTCAGTTTTTTTCATTGGAGGTGAACACAATACCTTTATTTTATTGATTGGTTGATTGATTTTTATGTGGTGCTGAGGATCAAACCCAGTGCCTCACAAAGCCCCTGATGAGATTTTTCTGAAGATGAAGACATGTCTTAGGCAGATTCTTATTCATTCATCCAACAAACTGTTAAAGCATGCACCTGGCACTAGCAGTTTGGGGATGACTAAGGTGTCTAGCACTGGAAACACAGGCATTGTCCACATAAGAAACCTGGATTTGGGCCCCTAGACCAGGAAAGCCAGCTACTCACATTATCTGTTAGTACAGTTTCAGAGCCTGAAGCCAGTACTTTGGACACAGCCCCCGACCCCTCAGCAACTGCAGTGCATCCAGGTTATGTGTAGCCGCCGATTACAGAGGTGAGTGCCCAAGGGTCAGACCTGAGGGCTCTGTATGGGTAGCAGGGATCCAGCCTCCCCTAGTCCCACCAAGTTCATGGTCAGGAAAGAGGAAAGCATCAAAGAACTAGGTAGGTATTGGGATGATGGAGTAGCAAGAGGGGCCAGGTAGTAAATAGGAAGAAGGAAGAGAGGAGAGGTCTAGGCTCAGTGTCCCAGGGCACTGGGTTATGGCTCTGCCTGCCAGCTTTGAGCACAAGTGGTATTTATTCTTCAACACAAGCATGGTCCAATTTGTCTTGGCTCTGGTGCTGACCACCTAATTTCCCCCTTTATAGGGTACCTGTGCAGTACATCCTTGGGGAGTGGGACTTTCGGGGGCTCAGTCTGAAGATGGCGCCCCCAGTGTTCATTCCTCGGCCAGAAACAGAGGTGAGTGTCCTATCAGGACAGGACAGAATAGGGATGACTAGGGTTTGTAATATTTGTCTTGACCAAGATGTCCTTCAGAGGGTGCTGGTGTCCCATGACAACCATTCTCAGGGGCAGTGCTCTTTTAAAGACATGGGTCTTCTTGCTGGCTGGGTTGGACTCTTGTTGATCCCCTTGACTGTTCACATTCCAAGCCACCAACCCAGTTCCCAGAACTGGCTGCAGCCTAGAGTGCTCCAAGTAGTGCTGTCCAAGTGCTCTGCCTGTTCTTGTCATTTCCCTAGGAGCTATCCTAAGGGCCCATGGCCCACCTAACCCATGGGAAGCAAATGCCCTCTAGCAGTTTCCTACGTGGCATAGCAGAGGTAGAGAGGTTTCTAGCTGAATGCTCCCAGGTAGGTCTCTGCCCCCTCTGGGCCCAGCTAATGAGAAAGTTGGGCCTTCTGACCAGTGGATCTGTGGCTTGATGGACCTCTTGGGTCTACCGTCTTGACAGGTAATCACCTACATCCATTCCTCAAATAACTCAAACTGGGAATATATGCCACAACATGCTGTCCCTTGGTAAAACACTCTGATCCTGGGAGCGATGCTCTCTATGATCCTTCTTGGACATCCGCATTACTTTGTGGATGGCAGAGCTGATAGTCTGAGAGAGTAGACATGGGGTGGAGCAGGCCTGGGTGGGGCCTGGTGGGCAAGCCAGAAGGATACCAAGTTCTTATAAGAGTTGTTTCTATAAAAATATCTATCCACAAACATTTCTTGGAAAGGTCAGGCCCCTTTCACTTGCCCTAGGTAGGGTCCCAGAGGAAACCCTCCCCTGTGCCCCACTCTCGAAGCCTCTGTCTCCCAGCCAAAGAAACCTCTATCCCTCACCTCCACATCATGTGGTTTGGAGACAGGATTCTTGCCTTACTGCCCAGTGTCAGGGCAGAGGCTGTAGGAAATCTGAGGCCCTGATGAAGTCACATGGCTTTTAAGGGAGGGGAGCATGGGGGTAGTTCTTAGACTTCTTGACTCCTTACATAGGTGTATTCCATCTAGGATTGGCAGGACCCAGGATGGGTTGCAGAGACCTAGAGCAGGATGTGGCCTATCACCTGCAAGCTTTTGGCTTACCCAAACATGTGGCTTCTGGCCAGGAGGTTACTTGCCATCCCCTGAAGCTACCAAGGGTCAGGGAATGGGAGCGTATCTATCTTGGTGACCTTTGAGTCCCCTCAGAACTGACCTGGCACCAGCCATGCGTTCTGGGATTCTGAGTGTTAGGTACGAACTTCTAGCTTCCATTTGGTCCTCCTTTCTTGGTTGAGTCTGGACCAGGAGCACAGCTTTACTACAAGAGGTGGGGAAGAAGGGGGATGCTGTGGTTGCAAGGCCAGGTCCTCATCTCATTGTATAGACATTTCTGAGAATTCACCAGGTTTGCCCTATGTGAAGCCACACTGGGGCGGGGTGCCTTACCAAGAACTCAAGAGGACGTGGCCTGTGGCAAGGCGTGGGGAGAATGGGTGCAGGGGAGGTATCATGGTGTCTGTATTCTTTCCATCCATTGAAGGGTGGTTTCTGATGATGGGTGATGAAGTCTGAAAAGCAAGTTTGCAAGTGGCTTGTGGCCTGATGAGTTGGGTTTTCCCTGGGGGCGATAAGGTAGCTGAGTTTTCCATGTGGCAGTGTATACAGTAGGAAACCCAAGGCTGGGGTGTGAGCTTGGTGTGGTTAGGTGGTATGGGGTGTGGGAGGCTCAGTGCTTTGTCTATGATTGGTTTGGGGGGGCAATGCCTCCTTCCTGGGGCTGTCTCACTAGAGATATGATCCTAATGGAGGGTGCTCAGGTTCTGCCAAATCCTTTGGCCAACCTCTTGAGAGAGGTGTGGCATGCGTGTGGGGGCAGTGGCTCCAGGAAGAGCCAACAGCATCCTGCTTCCTGCCTCCTTCCTGTATGTCCCTGTCCCTCTATCTCACCATGTTCTTGAATTCTTCCCATATTCACCTGGAGGAGATAACCTAGGCCTGTGACCAGCTCAGCTTTTAGCCTCCCCCAAAGAAGGTCTTCACTTCTGGGGAAGAAGTTTCCAATTTCCTGCCAGTGGTTCCTTGGATACTTGGCTTCTCCCTGTGCCCCTCCACATGGCCCTATAACCAAAATGAGGTTCTTATGGTCTAGAATGGAAAGGAGAGCAAGAGGCCACTAGTGGCCAGTCCTGTCAGCCTCACACCCTGCCCCATTCACATAGGTTGTGTATGTCTGAGGTTGTGGGTATCTTTGTAAGATAGCTGGTCAGTGTGGCTGGATGAGGGGTCATCCATCAGTCACGGTGGGCTGTCTGTGGTCAGCAAACCAAAAGAGGTTCACACCCCTGACAAATCTCCATCACCCTGCGAGCCTCTCAGCATGTGGCCTCACCACAGGCTCTCAGCCACAGCCCTGGACTGCACACTTTGTACCAGTTGAAGCCTATGCACTCAACTTGCTAAGAGCACCCCACCCCAGTGGTCTTCAGCCATGCCTGGCACAGGAACAATAGGTGCAGGTGAATGGAAGCCCTTTCCTGTTGGAGCTGGGCTCCCTAAGCTATAAGCAGTGGCTTTTTTTTTTTTTTTTTAATTACAGAAGGAACTCAGAAGAGGGAAGGCTAGACCCACTGGCCAACTTCTGCCTGCTTTAAACTTGTTATTTTTGGAATGGATAAGTTTTGCTACAGAGGTTGAGGCCTTGGAAGGATGAGATACTTTTTGAGACTCAGAATGACCAACTTAGAAGGTGAATGAGTGATCTGGAGCTTCATTGGGGGTTTAGGAGGACCTGGGGATATGAGACATGGTGAGTGGCTTCCCCAGGCCAAGGAAAGCTTATCTAGCACTTGAAAAGTAGCCAAGGGACACCACTGCAGGCCAAGCCCTGCCAGTATAGGACACATTTTGATGGCTCAGATTCCAGGTCTTCCCATCATGGAGTCTGGTGAAAGACACAAACCCTGTCCTTGGCCTTGACTAGGATGGGGAAAATTATGGTGGAAAGAACCTGGCTAGGAGCTGAAGAAAGCTTTCTGGAGAAAGTGGGCTTCTCTTCAGATGAGAGAAACACACACATGTTTGCCCCTTCTCTTCTCCCTCCAGTTTCCTGAGCCAGTCTTGCCTGGGAGCTGAAATCCCAGGAGTCCTAAGTCTCTTATGGGGCCCTTTTGCCCACATCTAAAGAGGTACCTTTGAGTAGGAGCCCACACTGTCCTTTCCTTGCTCTATGCCTGGCTATGCAGGACCCCACTGTTGATTGGAAATGTTTCAGCCATTGGACAGCAACAGCTGTCGACCCCTTGCCCCTACATCATGTCAGCTTGCATACACCGTCTCTTCAGGTAGCAGATAGTGAGTTGAGACTTGAAACCTTCTTTTTCCCTAAGTGATTATATCTTAAAGTGTCCTCCTACTGTTAAGGTGGGTACAGTAAAGTCAGTCACCTCCTCCCACACACAACCCTTTATCCCACGCTCTTTGTATACCATGACTCCCTTCAGATATGTCCTTACTCTACAGAGGGAATTCCCTTTTTATCTTTGGTGTAGAGCCTCTCTAGGGGCCTCCCAAACTCAGCTTTATGTGAAAGCTGGGGACACATAGCCCCTGATTCTCTTTCTCTTTCTTTCTTTCTTTCTTACCTGCTTGCTTGTGCTTGAACCCAGGGCATTTTGCATGTTAAGGCAAATTCTCTACCACTGAGCTGCATCCCATGCCTCTGATTCTTGATTGCTATGAGCCACAGGCCATGCTCCAGGAGAAGCTTGACCCTTGGGCTTCAGTTTCCTTGTGGGCCAGTTGTGAGAGTCTAACAGATTAACACAGGGAAAGCTTTGGGAGCAGGGCCAGGCACAGAGGGAATGGCCAGGAGCCATCAGGCATGGATCTTAGCATTTCTGTGATCACAAAATGGGAGGATGCCTGGAGAGTGCTCAGCTGAGGTTTATTGTGCACTTCCTATGTGTGCAGGATCATAACTCTGTTTAATCCTTACCACATTTCCATGAAAAGGGTTATCCTGTACTGTGCTGAATTTTACAAATGGGGAAACTGAGGCATGAAGAGGCAGGGTGACCTACGCATGTCCTCAGCTGACATAAAGTTCAGTCTGACTTTGGTCACCCCTCTTTCTATATTCACGCAGGCACTAACTGCTTGGATGTCTTTGCCAAGGCTCCCAGGAGCTAGGTTGGCACCAACTCTGATCCAGGCCCCTCTGCCTCATAGGAACTGGTTGAATGGGTACTCGAGGAGGTGGCCCAGAGGCCCCATGTGGTAGAAGTCCAAGGTGGCCCCCTCATTCTGGAGGTGGGCTGTGGATCAGGAGCCATCTCCCTCAGCCTGCTGAGCCAACTCCCTGAGGTAAGCCCTCTCCCTGCATCCCTCTGCCTTACTCTGGCCAGACTGGGACTGATACGCACTGTCCCTCCCTTTGGTCCTTCCCACATCCCTTTGCTAGAAGCACTTGAGGGAAAGTGACTAGATGAGGAAGGATAGGATTGTCCGCAGCCCAGCATGGTCACAACCTCTAACTCTCATCCCCATCTGTTTGGCTAGATCCTGGCCAGAGAGGAAAAAGCTGCTAAGTACTTTCCTTTTCTTCTGGTGGGAGTGGTGGTGGTTGGACCTGGCATCCCCAGACTTGGCATCTCCCAACACTCTATCACCTATCATTTGTTCTTGGGGCAGAGCCAAGTCATTGCTGTGGATAAGGAGGAAGCTGCCGTCAATCTGACCTATGAGAATGCTCAGAGGTAGGTAGACTGGGGCAGCTAGAGGGTCAGCATAGGAGAGCTGGATTTTGGGGCATGAACTTGACCCTTATTCAAATATCAAACCCACTGAAGTCTGATGTCTGCTCCCAAGAAGGGAGATGCAGTAGGGGTGGCCTGGCATGGGTCCCACAGGGTCATGAATGGATGCTGGGTACTGATTATTGGCTGGTTCATGAAAGGTTCACTGTCCCTTATGATTCTAGTAGCCAAGGGTTGGGTTCTGCCACCTGTACTCACCCTACCTCCCTCTCTCCAGGCTTCGGTTGCAGGACAGGATTCAGATCATCACCTTTGATGTGACCTCAGGTACTCTCTCCCACCCATCTTCCTTTGAGTGGGGAACCTAAATACAGGGGATGCTGGGTGGACGAGGCACTCTGTGGATGTTGGGGGAGGGTTGCCCACAGTCACATACACTCTGGCCATTACAGACAGTCCTTACCTAGGATAGCCAAGTTGCTATTGTCTCAATAGCTGACCTGACCCATGAGAGGACCTTCTCAATCCCCCATAACTAATGATTTTAACTAGGGCTTGCTTGTTGACAAGAGATAAGATCAAACGAAAGCCTTTAGGGCCAAAATATGTAAGTGCCCTCCCCACCCCTGGCCTAGGAAGAAGTGGCCCAGCACTGTACAACACAGCCTCAGCTTTTACAGAGTGTCCTCAGGTTTCCAACTCCAATTCTGGCTTCATTGCATTACCATGGAGTCTCTGAGCCTCATGTGGAGCGTCATACACTTGGTGTAGCATCTGGCAAAAGGTGGGGCCAAGAAACAGAGCCATCAGAAATTGCTGACTCTCCAGGTACTTTCAGACCGTGTTGGCTGTAAGGCATTATGTCAAGACCAGTAGAGCTGCAGAAGACAGAGGCTCTTGCTTTGCCTAGGCAATCAGACAGGGCATCTGGAGGTGGCACTTGAAATATATCTTGTTTAACAAGGAGGTTTTGGCAGGAAGGAGAAAGAGCTAGGACATCCTGAGTGAAAAGCTTCATGTCAGCATGTCCACTCCTGACTGGGCTGCTCTTTAGGGACTCTGGACCCAAATCTGCAAATCTAGCTTATTAGGTCTAGAGGCAAGCCCAAGGTATGGCTTGGGAAGAGGCACATGGTGGCAGGTAGCGCTACCACCTTTACCTATCAATGGAAAGTTCATGTTGTATGTTCCCTTCTTTGACCACAGAGGTGAGCTGGACACACCTTTTGCCTTGGGGCCCCATGGACTTGATTGTCAGCAACCCTCCCTATGTCTTCCACCAGGACATGGAGCAGCTGGCCCCAGAGATCCGAAGGTGCTGGGGAGTGGGTGGAATGAAAGGGCAAGCCTGAGAAAGCCTAGTAGGATTGGTCCTCCCTGGATGATTACACCATCTATAGTGGTGGGGTGAGAGCTGAAAGGAGCAGTGCTTTTGAGAGGTAATTGACAGCCCATAGGTCCACCTGGCTTCAGCTTCCACCTTCCCACTTGACTCCTGGGTGCCCCTCAACTTCTCTGAGCCTCAGTTTCCTACTTATGCAATGGTAGTGATTGTGCTTTGCAGGGCCAGGTAGAGGACTCAATGACAACTCTAAAGCATTGGACACAGTGAGGGCTCATAGAAGATTCTCAGGAGATGTATATGTCATTTTACAGAAGAATGAGGCCCAGAGAGGGAAGGCGCCTTATCTAAGGGCCTCTGGGGACTTAGTGGGAAGGCTGGGTCTAAAACTCTCCTCCAGGCTTTGCACCAAGCGATCCTGTTTTTTCATGAACTGAGAACCAGGGGGTAGCCAAGGAGCTCTTAGGCGGGTCAATGACAATATGAGTTGGGGTGCTCACTCCCCCTTTCTGGGCTCTCAGGAGTGGTTAGGAATAGCTCTAGACCTTCCCACCAGGAGCAGGTATAGCCCTGTGGTGGAGAGACCCTCACACCCTGGGGACTGTCCATCAGTGGGATTCAGCAAGGATGCCTGGCATTGCTTGGTAGGACTGCTGCACACAGGAGTAGGGAAGTAAAACCTGCCATCCCTATGAGTACTGCCTTCTCTGGGTCTTCACACTTGTCTCTCAGCCCAGAATGTAAGTGCCAGAGGACTCTGCCCATCTCCTTTTCATTTTTCAGACACACTTCCCCTACCAGGCTCTCACCTGCCACTGTTTTCCCATCTAGCTATGAAGACCCAGTGGCCCTTGATGGTGGGGAGGAAGGCATGGACATCATTACCCATATCCTGACCCTAGCACCTCAATTACTGAAGGACTCTGGGTACGGATGGGACAGGTATTCTAGGTTTGCCCCCAGTAGCTTCTTCCACTCCCAGTGTGTGCTGGGCATGCCCTGACAGTCATTCTGCCCCCACCTCTCCCGGCCCAGACAACCCAGAAGTGCAAATCCCAGTTGAACCAATGCATTTCCCTTCCATGTAGAAGCATCTTTTTGGAAGTAGACCCAAGGCACCCAGAGCTCGTCAGCAACTGGCTTCAGAGCCGGCCTGGCCTGTGCCTCAATCTTGTGGCTGTACGCAGGGACTTCTGTGGGAGGTAAGGTCTACCCCTCATTTCCGCAAATGTGCTGTTTGCACCCCATGTGCATTTGTTCCCTGGAGCCTAGGCAGTAACCAGTCTCTTGCCACTGTCTCCTCAGGCCCCGGTTCCTGCATGTCCAGAGGTCTGGGCCATAGTGTGTCTATCATGTGGCTGCCTGGCCAGGGCCCCACCATGACTGAATGCCTGGTTGACCATTTCTTCTTGGAATGCTGCTAAGAGGGAGATGGATGGTGCTTTCCAGAACCCCAGGTGCTTATAGCATTTCCCATGGTTCTGTGATTCCCCATGCTCTACATTTCTAGAAGACTTGGAAACAAGGACGGGGGTGTGTTTCCTGGACAGCTAAGAGCAGGGACATCTAGTTTGGCTCAGGAGCTGAGCAGACCCTAGTTCCAAATCTAGCTCCATCAAATCAGTGTGGTCAAGGGCAGGTTGCTCTGTTTTCCTGTTAGTGGAATTGCTATGGAGATATTGGGAAGTAAAGTGTTGAGAGACTGATAAATGGTGATCCAGTGTTTTTTGTTGTGATTTATGGGGCCCTGTCCTCTTAACCCCAAATAGTGATGGGGATGAGAGCTTTCTCCTATCCCAACAAGGCTGGCTGTCAGTCCCTTGCCTGGTGGGTGGGTGGGACACAGTATGAGAAAGGCATAGAGGCACCCACTCTTGGCCTTGGATACCATAGGGCCCTGCACTGAGCAGCTAACTCCTCGGATGGACTTAGTGTTCCACTGCCCTGAGTGCAGGCACAAAACACTTTCTTAACTGGGCCTAGCCTCTGAGCATAGGAACCTCATGAGAACTTCAACTGAGTGTTGCCTGCTTATTCCATGGAGAAGATGGGGCTAAGGGTCTTTGATGGCACTCAATTCTGGGTCACACACCCACATTCATTTAACTGAAGGTTTGAGCCAGTGAAGGTGATCAGGGCTTTTGTTTATTTTTATTTCCATAACTTTTAGCTGAATATCTCTTCCAAGTTTCTCTGGATGGAGCTGGAAGAGTGAGAAGCTAAGACAATGGGTACCAAGTTATAGCCTCCACCCAGCTCCTTCCTTAAGCTAGCCTGGTAGATTCATGGCTACCAGGAGGACCAAAGACCAGCTCTCCTGTCAACAGTAATAGGAAACTTCTGGTTGGCGAGTGTTGATTTGAAACTATCAGAGTGGGTACCAAGGAGCCTTAGGAGACCCAGCAGCCTCATTCTACCAGACCTCCCCCTACATGCCCTGGCACTTTCATGGGCCTAATCTGAAGTACATTGGCCAGAGGCAGTGTGGTCTGATAGGCAGTATCCTCTGTTGGAGACAATAGTGCTGAATTCCAGGACTGGGTCTTGCATTTGCCAGTGCAAGTTCCTTTCCTATGCGAAGCTGGCTCTTCTGAGCCCAAGGGCAATGCAAAGCAGCAGCCTTGCTTTACTCTTGGTCAGCCAGGTAGAGCATTCATGCCTGCTGTCCAGATGGGAGACCAAGGTATCATAGGAGGTGGCCAAGTAGAGACAAGAAGTTAGGTCCCAGACTTAAGGCAGTCTATATTCCTGGAGTCATACCAGGCCTGCATGATGCCCACTGCTATGGTGAGGTGGGGGGAGGGGAGTTTACCTTGCAGGTCCCAGAGCCCTGGTGTCTGGCCCTGGTGTTCTGTCCTTTGCCCATCCCTTTGTGGAGGAACCAGGACTTTCCTTCATGTCTGCTCCAGAAGGAACCTGGGAGGGCAGGTTAGGACACCAGAGCAAGGCTCCTTATTTTCCGAGCCCCCAGGCCTTCTAAAGTCCCTTTCTTTTATTTCCCTTTCTTTCCTCCATCTGTGCTCTTTGGCTCTTCAGAAGCATTTCACAGCAGCTGCCCTAACCTCCTAGTTGTCTGGTATACCCTTGTTCCTCCTGCTTGGGCTACACTTCTGCCAGTGCTGGCCTCCTTGACAGTCTCACCCTGCTGGCCTCAGGCTCATGACTAAGGAAGGGCCTTGGCAAACGTGTAGGTATGGCACCCAAGAAAGTGTAATGATGGAGAATGACAGTGTAGGGGCAGCTGGGGTCATTGGAGCAGGAACCACCCTGGGGACAACTTCCTTCCCAGAAAAATGTGGGGCTTGACTCCACTGGGAAAAAGGTCTAAGCCAAGTGAATTGGCAAAGCAGGGCTTCAAGCCTGTACCCACTGGCTTGATTGGGTATGGAGCTGTGATGTGGAAGACATATCAGCCTGGATTCACATTCTGTAGTCTGCCCCTCACCAGGATGAGACCTTGGGCAGATGACTTCACCTGTTCAGCCTTGGCTTCCAGGCCCAGCAATATGGGACCAGAGTGCTTTATTTTATAGGATGTTTGTGAGGGGTCCGTGAGCTACGTCTTTCTTGCAGGTATTTTGATTGTCTGCAAACAAGAGGACGGATACCAGAAGGGAGGACCCTGTGCCTCCTGCATCGCATGCTCAACACCAATGTAGAGCAGGCATAGACAAGACAGTCTGGAAAGGAAGGACATCAGGGATTTCAGTTCTGGACTCATAGCTTTTCACTGGCAGCCCACATCTCCCCTCAGCCTCTCCTCACCAGGACCAGAGTGCCCTAAGGCCCACTCTAGGGCAGCTTAGTGGCTTCACTTAGGGCAAACCAGGCTTACCTACCCTGTTCTCTACCTCCACCCACCCCACCCTTAGTTTTAAGGCTAGAGCCAGAGACTTGAGCCTCGTTTTCTGGTACATGTCAAAGGAGACATTGAGGTCAGAACAAGTGGAGTGGATGCTATAGTCCAGGCTCTGCAGACTCCTGAGGTCTTGAGGGATGTCCCTACTGCTCACCCAGCCTCCTTAAACCAGAGCCTAGAACCTGGGCAGCAGGTATAGGAGTCCCTGTTCAAGGTACTCTGAGAGAGTAGTTCCACCCTTTCCTCTGACAACTGTGGTCTCGTCTCACAGTTTGATGCTTTCCTAAGCTGTCCTTGGCTTTCTTCATGGGGCTTATTGAAATGTGCTGCTTTATTGAAATGTGGCACCAAACCCCTAACTGCAAGAAATACATCCTTTCCCACTCCCTGACTCCCATTTGAACCCTGGTCCATCACTTGCTCCCAATCTCTGTTCCTAAACCCTTGGCTGACTCCCTATTACCTAGGTAGGGGTGGTGTCTGTGTCTTGCAGAATTCAGGTCTGAAGAGGTCAGGGAGGATGGCTGTGGGAAAGGCCCTGGGAACCCCTTCCTGGCCCCATCAGTGCTAAGTAAGTGAACAAAGTGTTTGACTCTTGACAGGTTTGAGAACTGCTGGCCTGCATGCCTTTTCTTTTCCCATCTGCCTTTAGATCTTTTTTCTGCTGCCCTGAACTTCAGCCTGCTTATATTACCTTCTACTCTCTAAACACACCTTCTCTTTGTCCTGTCAGTGCTTCCATCAGAATGACCTTGCTCACCACTGCTGGTCTCACTCTCCAAGCTCCAACACAAATGCTGCCTCCTTTGGGACACCTGCCCTGACCTCTGTGTTCTCCCTGCCTGCTCCTAGCCTATATCTTTGCTGGCGCCAATGACATTCTATTTCATATGTTTGGAAACCTGCCTGTCTCACTCATCTCCCTGGGGCCCTCTGTGAGTCTGGCATACTCAAGTTCAGTAAATGTCCACCAATAAGCTGACAGTGCCTACATTTTCTAGAATAGGGCTGGAACTTCTCATTTGGCCCACATCTGACCTGACGGCAACTCCCATGTATTTCGGTCAGCAGAGAGGAAGCTGTGAGGGCCTGGCCTCCTGCCCAAGCCAGGCAGCTGTTCAAGTTGAGCCATGGCTGCTTTGAGGGCTCAAGTGCACCTGATCCCTGCACGACAGTCACGCCAGGAGAACAGGCTGTCCTTGGCGGTAGCAGTGTCAGACACCAAGTTTCCTGGAGCTCTTGGCCCAGGCAGCCCCCAGCCAGGGTGGTAGCTAGGACAGTGGCCTGATCCTCCTTGAAGACCCTTCTGCCATGGATAAGAGTCCTACACTGTACGGAGACTGGCAAAGCAACCCTGCCCTCTTGTCATAATAATAACCTCCAAAGATGCCCATGATCTAATCTTCCAAAGCTGGAACTGTTACCTTATGTGGCAAAAGGAACTTTGCAGATGTAATTAAGGATCTTGAAATGCAAATATTGTCCTGGATTGTTCAGGTAAACTCAGTGTAATCACAAGGGTCTTCTTTATATGAAGGAGGCAGGAATATCCACTGGAGAAGTTGTGACAATGAAAGTAGAGGTCAAAGTGATGCAATTGCTAGAGGAAGGGGCCATGAGGAATGCAGACAGCCTGATCTCCTCTAGAGCCCCAGGAAAAAATGCAGTCTTATGATACCTTGATTTTAAGCCCAGTGAAACTGAATTTGGACTTCTAACCTCTAGAAATGTAAAGTGATAATCATGGAGGGTTTGTTTTGTTTGTTTGTTTGTTGTCCTTTTCTTTTGTTTGTTTTTGCAGTATTGGAGATTGAACTCAGGGTTGCTCTACCACTGAGCTACATCCTCAACGCTTTTCAAAAATTGTTTTAAATTTTGAGACAGGGTCTCACTTGGTTGCCCAGGCTGGCTTTAAACTTGTGATCCTCCTACCTCAGCCTCCCAAGTAGCTGGGCTTACAAGTGTGTGCTACTGCACTCAGCTGAATTTGTGTTGTTTTAAGTCACTAAATTTGTGGGAATTTGTTGCAGCAGCCATAAGAAACATATAGATTTTGGTGCCTGAAGAAGAGCACTGCTGTAACAAACACCTCAAAATGTCAAGTAGTTTTGGAATTGGAATTTGGAAAGGGGCAGAGGCTGGAAGAATTTGGGGAAGCATGAGGCATTGCCTTGAACACCTCTCCTTTGAGAGGCAGTCTGGCCAGGGTGAAGGAACCCTTCTCAACTTGCCATCCTGAACTTCTCAAGGCCCTACCCCTATGTCTTACCATGTTTGGAGAGAACTGGCCCTTTCTCAGAGCAAGATGACTAGAAGACTGATCAGGGTGGACCCCAGAGGTGCTGGCCTGTCACTGGGAGCAGGTGAGGAATGGGTTTGGGACCAGCAAGAGGATGTAAGGATGGCCTCCATGGCCCATCTCCAGTAGCCATAAGTGTTACCCAGGCCTTCAGAGAGGACCTTGGAGATTGGATCCAAGCTTGGTCCTGGTCCTTCATGGAGTTGTATGTCTGGCCCAGCACCCAGTATGAGTAGGGCCCATACCCTGGGTTGCAGGTGCCATACTTGTGAAACAAGCATAGCAGCTGCTGACCAAGCAAATGACCTGAGCCCTCCATGTCAATGGTGGAAGGCTAAACCCCTCACAGCTTCCAGGTAGTGCTCAGCTCCAACCAAAGGCTTGGGCAGGACTGTGTCACTATTCTGTCTCTGAAATGGAATTAGATCATCCCTGGGGGTCTCAGCTTCCTGATCTCCAGAGTGGTCTACTGAGCCTTTGATTCTGTCCCTATCCAGGCTGAGGCCAAGTCCTCACTTTGGATGAAGGATACTAAAGGGCTTTGGAGACATCATCTCACCTGGCCAAGGCCTGGGGCTCTTGAAGCCACTGTCCCAACCTGGGGCCACAGGGAGAACTACTGGGATGGGGCTGGGGCTATGGCTCAGCAGTAGAGCACTAGTCTCGCATGTGTGAGGCCCTGGGTTTGATCCTCAGCACCACATAAATAAAAGATAAAGGTATTGTGTCCACCTACAACTAAAACACACACACACACACACACATATATATATATTTAAAATATATTAATTTTTAAATATATATTAATATATAAAAATTATGTATTATATAAATATAAATTATATAAAATTATATGTATTAATATATATCTATATAAAAATATATATTAATATATATCTATATTAAAAAAAAAAGAACTACTGGGATGCCAAACATGGGCTGATATGATTCTTTAAGGAAAACTCAAAGACAGTCTAGAGCTGGGACTGTAGCTCAGTGGTAGAGTACTTACCTAGCATGTGTGAGGCACTGGATTTGATCCTCAGCACCATATAAAAAAAAAACAAATAAAATAAAGGCATGCTGTCCATCTACAACTATAAAAAAAAAATAGGGAAAAAAAAGTCTAAATACCTGGGGTTAAGAGCCAGCTTGGCCCCAAGTCTCCTGAATGTACTTTGGATGAATCCAAGAGGACAAGTTTGTACTGGAAGGGGTAAATTATTATTTTTTAAAAAATATTTATTTATTTGTTTTAGTTGTACACAGTGCCTTTAGTTTTATGTGGTGCTGAGGATCGAACCCAGGCCACGCACGTGCTAGGCAAACACTCTACCGCTGAGCCACAACCCCAGCCCGGATCGGGTAAATTATAATAAGACTCCTGTCTAATCTCTGTTTATCCTTCTTCCCAAACAGAGAGGGAATGGTTTTACCAGAGGTCATATAATACTTGCCTCCTGACTCCTGGTACAGTGTTCTCAGCCCCCATTGTTTCCAAGATCCTGTGGCCAATGAATTAAGTAGTGCTCCTATGTCTTTCCATATAGCTCCTAAACCCACAGATTCTGGCCCATATAATCTTCTGGACCATGTTATGGGCTGATGTCAGCTACATTAGCTCAATTGTAGCCCCTGGGTCACATCTGAAACCCTGGTAGCTGTGAGAAGACGAGGATTCCCCCACACATAATGAGTGGGCAGCTCTCCTCTGAGGGCACTAGCTGTAAACTCCCCAGTCCTGGCTCCCAAGGCCTACCTGAGGTTTTTAGAAGGACTTTTGGCTTCATAACCAGCAATCATATGTAAGAGCTTCAAATTCTAGGTATCCCTTCTCTTCCAGATACTTCCCCAATAGTCCTAAAAGGAAGTGGTTAGAAAAGGTGAATTTTACAGTTCACAAAGTGGGCAAGGCAAGGAGAGCCCACCACGTGGGCTCAGCTGAGACAGGGTAGCCCTGCACCATGGGAAGCAGACCTGACCAGATGGCCCCTTTCCTAGGGGCTGGGGTCTCCCCCAAGGATTCTGCCTCTGAGAGCAGGGGATACTACCTTATTGCCCACCACTCAACCAGTTCTGCATTCTTCTGGGGCATGTGTCTGGGAAAGGTCAGATGTTCTACCCTCTGAGCCTAGGGAGCAGATAGATTGTTGGAGCTTGAAGCACCTGCAGAGATCCTGATACTACAGAGGAAGAAATTAAGGCTCAGCAAGGCAGTGCTGGGGCTTAAGCCCAGTTTCGTTTTGGGCTCCTAGTCAACAGCCATCCCTCAACATCTGAAGACCTCTATTCTGCCTTGCTTTCTAGGAACAGTCCTACCTGCCAAAAGCCAGAAGAGTCCTTCTGCCCTTCCTGGAAGTCAGTATGAGGCTGAGCTCCATGAGTGTGCAGAACAAACCCTGAACTAGTACTGCCTGAACATTGCTTTGCCTCAGACCCTGCAGTTGGAGAAAGGACCCAGGTAGCCCCCTAGCTGCCTCCACCTTCTTGCCTCTGAGCTCCTTGCAGGAACTGGGCCCCAGGCAGCTGCTTTGAATTCATTAGCTTTAAGTCTCAGGAACCCTATAGACATGGGTTTTTAATCATCCCTGTGTTGCAGTTGAGGACACCGTTGAGACTCAGTGTATAGTCATGGGTTAGGTTGCATAGCCAGACTAGAAGGGAGGATGATGCTTCCATTGGTGCTAATATGACTATTGAAGACAAGAAGACTGGCATTGGTAGGTCTTGGGTTATCCCCTGCAGAGTTTAGTACTGGGGTCCAGGGGCCTTTGGCCCCTTGGAACAGGAATAGGGGATGCCAGGGCTGTCACCAAAGGGTTTTCTAGAAACCCAGCAGAAGACGAATGGGCTCCTCTCCTAAGATACATGCAGCATAGGGTCAAGACCTTAGTCTTCCAAGCCCTACAATGTGCTAGATTTCAGGGAGATAATATCATGTAGAAGGACTGTAAAATATGGAATTCCACTGGTGTATCCTGAACCATGATTGTCTGGGATTATCTTAACACTCATAACATCCCATAAAGTGGAGGCTGTGAACCCTCTTGTTTGACAAACAAGGAAATTGAAGATGAGAATGCTGAAGAATTACTTACATGCTGACTGAGCTGGAATTGTGATGCATGCTGTGATCCTGGGTCTGAGACCTTGGTCACACTAGGCTTGAGGTAGGGAGGACACAGGACAAGGATTTACCAGGCAGTAGGGACAGTCTGAGCAAAAGCCTGGAGGATTGAAGGCACATGGGCAGGGTCGTAGAGGGGCATGGTGGTGGGGTTGGGTCTCTTGGTTGAGCCCTGAATGCATTTCTGGGGACCACAGAGCCTAAAAGCAAGGCTTTTTTAAAAGACACAATACCTTTATTTTATTTACTTTTTTTTTTTTTTTTTTTTTTTTTTTTTTGGTACCGGGGATTGAACTCAGGGGCACTTGACCACTGGGCCACATCCCCAGCCCTTTTTTGTATTTTTATTAGAGACAGGGTCTCACTGAGTTGCTAAGTGCCTCGCCATTGCTGAGGCTGGCTTTGAACTTGCAATCCTCCTGCCTCAGCCCAAGTGCTGGGATTACAGGCGTGCACCACCGCGCCTGGCTTTTATTTACTTATTTTTTATGTGGTGCTGAGGATTGAACCCAGTGCTTCATACATGCTAGGCAAGTGCTCTACCACTGAACCAAAACCCCAGCCCTAAAAGCAAGGCTTTTGAGCTGAGTTACGGGATCAGCTAGGCATTGAAGATGATCTCTCCCTCAGCCATGAAGAGGAATCTGGGGCAGGAGACTACAATTGTCTAGGATCTGGAGGTGGTTAGGGGTGATAGTGGTGGCATCAGGCATCCTAGAACAACTGGCTTACAACTATTGGAGGTTGGATGTGGGGTGAGGGGGGACCAGGACCACAGTGGGACCTAGGACTCTTATTGGGACCTGGGAGTACTCTGAGCTGAAGACTGGGTTGCTGGGGACAGGGAACATGAGTATGCCCTCAGAACATCCCAGAGGCAGTAGATCTAGATGTGATCATGTGGGATTGTAGCCCAAAGGCAGCCCTTTAAGTAGATTGGGAAGACCATCCTTCCAGACCTGAGTGCTAGCAATAATAGTAACAGTGCATCTACCATGTATAAGCAATGCCAGAAGCCACAAACCTGTTGTCACAAATCCTCCCATTAGAGACGCCTTCTTTGGTTCACTATAGAGACATAGAGTGAAGTTTAACCTGTCCAAGATCACACAGCCAGCAAGTGGCCATGCTGGGATTTGAACCTAATCCTCTAACATCTGGACAGAAGGGGAGTGAGCAGGTCACTGAGGTCACTTGTGGCCTTGGGCCTCTACTCTCAGAGGGCCTGTCAACTGTTTAGGGTGCCCCAGGACTGACAAGGCCTTCTAGGACAAAGAGAAAAATGGCAAACCAAAAAGTAGGCCCCAGACATGAGATGAGCTTCCTCCCATCCACCCCTAGGTGCCTAGCTTTCATATTCCACAGCAGAGGGGCTAGACAACAAGCCCTGGGTATGGAGGAGAAGAGGACAGCAAAGGTGGCTGTTACTTTGAAATGAGACTCTGTACACTGGATGTGGGATGGGGCTCACACACTCACCCACACAGATTCTCAACTAGCAAGTGAGTAAAGGAGGCAAATCCCCATCTCAGTTTTGGGGGCATTAAATCTGCCATGTTGGGGGAACGTTTCAGGTCCCTAGGCCTGGGAGATTCAGAGAGGAGGCACTGGTTGGATGTGTCTAAAAATCCTTCTTGTAAGTACTCACAGTTCAAGAACTGACCATAGCTTCCTGCTTTCTCTGTGTGCACTGAAATCCAGTCTCTTCCTCATTCTGCCTAGCTCTCCTGCCTCAGCGCCCTAGAGCTGTGGAGCTTGTTCTTCCTTTTTTTAAATACTTTTTTAGTTGTTGATAGACATTTATTTTATGTATTTATATGTGGTGCTGAGAATTGAACCCAGTGCTTCACACATGCCAGGCAAGTGCACTACCCCTGAGCCACAGCCTCAGCTCCGAGCTTGTTCTTTCAAACCAAGTTTCATGGGGAACTCAAATAGGCGTTTAAAAAAAAAAAAAGAAAAACAAACAAACAAACAAAAGGCATCATAATAGCATAAATGTATTTTACAAGTTGAAATAATAGCGATGAACACAAATGTTTGAACTGAGGGCTTAGATGGGAGTTACAAATCTTACGTTAGCCTAAGCATCCAGCTTCTTTCAGTGTTTGAAAGACCAAAGGACCTGATTCACACATAAATGGTTACAAACAGTAGCAGTGCTCCTGCAGCCCAGGAGGTAGTCTCTTTGATTGACAGGGACAGTAGGAAAAGTCTTATTTCAAACTCAGCACAAACTCTGTTTTCTGAGCACATGGGGAAGATGCTGATGTCTCATAATTTGGTGCTGTGCTTATCAGAGTTCAGTGTATGGTTTAAAAAAAATTTTTTTTTAAGCTGGGCATGGTGGCACACACTGGTAATCCCCACTATTCAGGAGGGAGGCAAGAGAATCACAAGTTCGAGGCCATCCTCAGCAACTTAGGCAATGTCTCAAAATAAAAAATAAAAAGGGCCACGGATGTTGCTCGGTAATAAAGCATCCCTAAATTTAATCCCTAGTTCCAAAAATAAAAAAGCAAAATAAAATTGGGGTTTTTCAATGGTTACAAATGTGAAAGAAAAAGAGGGAAAGAAAGAGAAAGAAAAAGGAATAAGAAAACAGAAAAAGGAAAAGTGAAAGAAGGAACTCATGGGGCGGGGCACCTAGGCCACTCTAATGCACCCATGTGACTACTCCCTCCTTGAAGCCTGCCTTGACTGCTCCAGCCACCCACATGGCCTGGAACCTCCTAGCACCTCCTCCCACCCAGCATCTGTCATAGCAAGTGAATCTGGGACACAGCTCCCATCTGGCCCCACATTCAATCCCTGTTCTGGGGCAGGGAAGAGAGCCCCCAGCAAGAGACATGGGCTTGGGGCTTCCCCAGGCCCTTGATTGCACCTCTGAGGTAGAAAGATTAGGGAACCCGATGCCCCTGAAAGCCTGGAGTTTCTCTGGTTCTGGGTACCTTCATTTCTGAGAACCGGCTGTGCTTTGGAAAGAAAAATGAGAAGTAAAACCCTTTAGGGCCTCAGCATCACCCTGCCACCCCCCATTTCTGTCTTCCTTCCGCTGAGTCATAGCTAAGATCCCTGCACCTCAGCCTCCCTTGGGCTGCCAGGGTGGGGCAGAATTCAGGGTCAGATGAGGACAATAGCATCTGGGACAAGCTGTCCTTCCTTGCCAACATCCTTTGTGAGAGGTCTTGAGTTGTTGAGGGCTCAGACCACCTCCCCAAGCTTAGGGAAGGGGTAACTGAAGCCCTCATTCATCCTGTCTCCCCTTCCATCCCCATCATTGATTCATAGTCTTTTATTAAACACAAACTGTAAGTCAGCCCCAGGGAAGTGGGATGAACATAGACTCCTTCTGACAGGCCCCTAATGAGTGACCGGGTTCTTAGAATTGTTTTGTTCAGGACGAGGAGCCATGAGAGGTATTAGGCTCTGGGGAGGCCAGGCCATATCACACACCCTTCACAGGCACTCACGTGTACATGCACATGTGCGTGGCTAACATGGGGCCCATGTGTATGATCACAGGTATCCATGCAGGGCCTCTGTGCTGGGATGAGGAGGCCCCAGGCTCTGGAAACTAGGCAGGGCTATGTGTGTGTGTGTGTGTGTGTGTGTGTGTGTGTGTGTGAGAGAGAGAGAGAGAGAGAGAGAGAGAGAGAGAGGGAGGGAGGGAGGGAGGGAAAAATCACCCTGCCTTAGAGGCCCAATCAGCATTTTTGAGTCTTGGGAGCCCATGGAAACTCAAACTCAAGCATTGTACCCCCATTTCATGGAAAAAAATGATGAAGCCCAGAAGGGACCCATGACTTTCCCAGGGTTACATGGCTACTTGGGGTAGGTCTGGGAGGGGAATGAGTCAGACCTGAGCACCTTATCTAGATCCCTGAGCTTTTGGGCTGGTACTTGGAACTTGATACCCCCTGAGGACCACATTCCATCTAATACTGGGAGATGAGGCTGGTGATACTCCTAGACAGTCTATCTGTGGACAAACCTAGGGTCTTCTTAAGATTTAGTGACTATTCCCCAGAATTTCTTACCTTTGCTTGGACTGGTCTAGCAGCCTCTAGAATTCCCCCTCCTTTCCTTGAAAACAATCAGCCTTCCCAATTCTGCTCAAATGCTTCTATCCTCTCTGACCACCTAGAACTTTCCCCTGTTTCTAACCTCCCTCCAACCTCTGTCTCCTTCAGTCCCACCCACTAAGACTACAGTTTACCCCTATGTAGCTCTAGGCTTGGGTAGAGCATCTTTGAGACTGTGGCAGTAGCTGCTAAAGCCACACCAGGCCAGCCCAGCTTCAGATTTTGCCATTCACACTGAGGTGGGTCTTGAAGCTAGAAGATGATAGTGCCTCCACCATAATCACCACCTGCCTCCAACCCCATTCCCTACAAGGTCCTGTGTACCCTCCCTCCCAGGCAGAGGAGGCTGCTGGCTGTCAAGAAGGCCTCAAGCAGCCGGGGCGCGGTGGCTCACGCCTGTAATCCCAGCACTTTGGGAGGCTGAGGCAGGAGGATCGTGAGTTCAAAGCCAGCCTCAGCAGTGGCGAGGCACTTAGCAACTCAGTGAGACCCTGTCTCTAAATAAAATACAAAAAAGGGCTGGGGATGTGACCCGGTGGACGAGTGCCCCTGAGTTCAATCCCCGGTACCACAAAAAAAAAAAAAAAAAAAAAAAAAAAAGAAGGCCTCAAGCACTGTGCTTAAAACAAGGTTGATCCTGCGGAGGTCTCATTCCTCTGTACCCAGAGCACCCTTCATTTATGCCTCAGGTTTGATGAGTGTGTTACCCTTTCACTAAAAGGCTCCAGATAGTTCTCTACTCACTTGCAGAGCTCTTCCCTTCTACCTAGATTTCGGGAGGGGGCAGAGAAGCTGCCTTTACTCTATGAGGCCCTGAGCCCAGTGGCAATCTGGCTGCCCCCTCATTCTTCCACCCCAACCCCACCCCTGACTGGGAGCCTCAGGCTGAGCCTGAGAACCCTAATCAGAGCTATAGCTTTCCTGCTGCCCTGGCTTTTTGTTATCTCAGGGAATGGACACAATCCGCACACTGGGACAGTCAACTTGTGTCCAACTAAGGGACTAATTCAGGGAAGGACGTCAGGACTCTCCTGTGTACCCAGTCTAGGGCCCTGGAAAAGATTTGGTGGGTTCAAGGCATGTAGTGGTACAAAACTCACAGCCAGTGTCACAGGAGAAGTGCCTCTGAATAAAAAAGTCCACGGAGTTTCTGAGAGAAGGGGAACCTTGATTCAGGACCAGCCAGGTTTTTGGCTTATGTGATGGAAAAAGAATTTCAGCACATACCAGTCAGAAGCACAGAGATTTATTACTAAATAAATCTGTTATTTGTTATCCAGAAAGATGGCCTAACTGGTTCTTGCTTATGCATTGATTTCTGTGGGTTTATCTTATAACAACTCACCTTCTTGGTTTCCTTTTTAAGTTTGTTATTCTTCACTTCTCCTGGATTTCCTATATTGATACTTAATAATTTTATCTTTTCCTTTCTAGTACTTATAGCTTTTATTTATTTTCCTCATTTATAGTTTGGCTAAGACCACCAATGTAATATTGAAAAATACACCTGCTTTGGTTTCCTTTCCTTCCCCATCTCACTTCCCCTGTCCTTTATGTTAAGAACTCTGAAGACTGAGATTTTATCTGCCTTGTAGAGCATTCGTGCCTTGCTTCTCACTTCCATGGGGATGCCTCTGGCCCCTCCCTATCAAGTGTGTTTGCAATGAATTTTGTTTGGGTAGCCTTTCTCTATTTAAAGATGTGGTAATCTAGTTCTGCATGACTTAGAATTTTATTTGTTTATTTAGAAGCTTATTTATTTGCATATTTCATTCATTCAACAAATCTTTAATAAATAATTGCTGATTTCCAGGCCTATACTTGACACTGGGGTGTGAAAAATTAACAGTTCCTATCCATAAAGAACTTATGGCCTAGTGGAGAAGAGATGCAAGTAAATAGGCTCTTAGCTTGTCCTTGGGAGTGCATTTAATCACCTTCTGCTGGGCACTGTGTCAGCACTGGAAATGAACAGTATTTGGGTAAGGGCCTGTTCACATGGTGAGGTCTAAGCAGGTCAGTCCCCTCACACTCAAGTTCCCACACAGCAGTTGAAACCATCATCTAAGGCTTTGCCTGCAGCAGAGGCCAGGTTGGTAAGTAACCAAAAGTGCTAAGGAACTAACTCCTTGGAGCAGCTCTAAGCCGATGAAGGGGGAAAGTTGGTGGATACATGCTCCAGCTTCCTTACTTCTTGGGTGAGACTACCCTGAGGTATGTTCTGTACCATATTTCAACTGAGGATTGAGCCTTGGTTGACTAGATAGGGAACCTACTTATTAACACACCTGCTTTGGCTTCCTTTCCTTCCCCATCTCACTTCCCCTGTCCTTTTTTTAAAAAAAAAATTATTTTTTAGTTATAGGTGGACACAATATCTTTATTTTATGTTTTTTACGTGTTGCTGGGGATCGAACCCAGTGCCTCAAGCATTCTAGGCGAGCACTCTACCACTGAGTCACAACCCCAGCCCCTTCCCCTGTCCTTTATGTTAAGAACTCTGAAGACTGAGATTTTATTTGCCTTGTAAGTACTAAAAAGTTAACCTACCATATTCTCAAGGATGCTGGCAGAAAATACAAGACTCCTGGTTCATAAATATAGAACAGATTACCTCCATCTTCTAAGGCTTTTCTTATAACAATCATCTTCTAAAGTTTGTTTGGAATAGGGGCAGTTGATGCCTCTACTGGAAAGTGTGCAGAAATGGAAAAGAACCATAGACAATAGTCTTCCAACATTAAATGGGCATTAGTAGATTTCTGGGATGACTCTACTTCCTCTTGTCCTGAAAATAATTCAGGGTAGTCATGTAAAAGGTTTTCTCACCTAGAACCCATACTGCTATGTCTCTAAAAGGAGCTCTAAAGGATGCTTAGGGTCACTTTTAACACTTAAATATTTGGTCCGTCTAAGAACTTATGGTGGTGACATGTGTGAGGCAGATCTTTTCCCAAAAAGGTTGTTGGGAATTGTACCTAGTCCATTGCCAATCTCTTCTAATCTTCTTAGGTTCTGTTATTTAGAGTGCACCATAAACATGCAAAGGATGTTTTCAATAAATTTACTAAAGAACACATGGGCATCACCATCACCAGGAATTTGACATTCCATGCTGATACAATATGAGATAAATGCAAACATCCACCCTCATGATAACACTGTTCAAGCCCCAGAGAAACTTATGCAGATTGTGTTGTTTCTCACTGCAGAACAGACACCACTTTATCCTTCAAGGGGAATTTGGTTGTGGACTGAGATGATTTCTTTCTATGAGAACATTTAATATCACTTAATAAAAATTTCAGGGCTGGAGATGTAGCTCAGCATAGTGCACTTGCCTAGCAACATAAGGTCCTGTGTTCAATCCCCAGTACTGCCAAAAAATAAAAGGAAAAAATAAAAAAGTTAAGTAAAAAAATTTTTAAATCATCTTTAAAAAATTTTTTAGTTGTAAATGGATACAAAACCTTTATTTTATTTATTTCTTATGTGGTTCTAAGGATTGAACCCAGTGCTTCACATGCACTAGGCAAGTGCTCTACCACTGAGCCACAACCTCAGCCCCTTTAAATCATTTTGATGTATTTTTTTATTGTTTTATTTTATTTTCTCAGTACTGGGGATTGAATGCAGGGCTCAACACATTCTAGACAAGTGTTCTGCTATTGAACTACATCCCCAGCCCTAAATCATTTTAGTTTAAAGTTTGATGACAGTTTCTTATAATGTATAGTTCATTTTATCTCAGTTTTACTAGATAATCTTGATTATTTAAAAATAACTTTTGGAAATCTATTGGAAATACTTTTGATTTTTTATATTCTTTACTTAATTTATATTTTTAAGCTCTTTGACAATGATATGTTATATTAATCTTGTAAATCATCACTGCCAAAAGAACAGTAATTATGTGCAACTCTTGATTATAACAACATAATCAGTCATTTTACTGGAATAAAGGTAAGAACAATTAGTCGAACAGAATAAATATGAAATACTTTATAAACGAGGGATGTCTCTAGTCTCTTGTATCTCAAACCCATCATTAAACACCTAGACATGAGCAATGATCATTAAGTTCAATCGTCTTTCATATCTGCTGACTTTTAGACATATAAAACCATAAACGTACAGATTTTTTATTACTATGAAAGTTTGTTGAGTAGAAGGATAGAACATATTTTATTAGCAGTTTGTGTTTGATTTCTGGTTTTCAAATATTTATATTCTGGTATGAGGACATTCATTGGTCCTTTTGTTCAGAGCACCACAAACATCAGAGACAGTGCTCTAGTTGATGTGTCCACAGCTATTTCTTGCTACAATAGAAAATACAGCAAGTACTCTTGGGACTTATGTCTACATGGGCTCATGGTGAAGGGAGAGCTAGAGGGAAGGGATGACACAGAATACCCCAAGGAGAAGTAAAATCAAGTCTAATTTACTCTTTATGATGATCCTATAAGGTAAGTTATAACATTCCCCCTACATTATAGAGGGTGAAATTGAATTTCCAATGTTTACCTGGCTTTGGAGCCACCTGAAGCTTGACACAGGTATTCCTTGCAAAACTAGAAGATGCCACCCAACAGCTCTGCCATTCAG
Source organism: Tamias sibiricus (assembly GCA_025594165.1). NCBI lineage: Eukaryota > Metazoa > Chordata > Mammalia > Rodentia > Sciuridae > Tamias > Tamias sibiricus. The sequence continues at coordinate 112,762,405 of CM046668.1, forward strand.
GTTGGGTAGGTCCTAGGTTAAGTTCTTCCATCAGGCTCTTTATGGCCAAGGCCATCTTGACTGGGATCAGACAACTGAGGTTCTAAGTGGTAGAGAATGAAGCATTCCAATCCTCTGCCAGCTGCCCCAGGTAGCCTCAGAAAACCAGCTGCTTCAAAGTTTGAGCACTGATGAATTGTGTCTATATGCTGTCTCTACTGCCTTCCTACATGGGTAGAGAAACTCTACCCCACCTCACAGCTGTTCCCTGGACACTTACCCAGCCTTCAGCCCCAGGACTGATTTCTGGAGGATGATCTGCAACCTTCTTTGTAACATGGAGTTGGGTGGGCACCAGCCTTGGAGCTATGCTCAGGGAGGGCCAAAGAGTAACCTGAGGATGTGAACGAAGAGGCAAGTCCCTGCTCACACCTCCATCTAGCCCTGGACATGTGATGTTCTTCATTCTGAAGGCAAACAGATCCCAAGTAGTTAAAAGGCTGCCCCAGAGCATCCTATTCAGAGAGGGGGGCCTTACTTCCCTTTTTGCTGACCATGACCTGCAATTCCAGCCCCTTGAACTAGGCTTCAAGGCCCCTGCTCTGACAGTGCTGACCCTGGGATTTTGCCTGGACCCCAACCCACACTTGCCATGACCTTCCCCAGAGCTAGGTCTGGCATCAGTGCCCACCTACTTGCAGCCTCTTCTCTCCATCCTCCAGGTGGGTAAACCAAGACTCCAACAGCACGGGCACATGCCCCAGGATGCACAGCTGGATACTGGACCAGGAGAACTCTGGGTGGCTTGGTGCTGAAGCTGGAGCTTATACCCCCTGTGGTGGGATAGGGATCTGAGGGAAGGAATGGCCTGAAGGAGGGACTGGAACATAAGGCTATCTTCCCATTAGCACAGGGTGATCAGTGAGTAGCCCTGGCACTGCTGTCCCTGCCCTGCTCCTTTCACCTCCAGCTGCTCAGCAACCTGGGCAGTACACTTATGCCTCACATCCCCCTTTCACCTGTGTCCCCACACCCACACACTGACCTTTACAGGCACCTATGCTCTCTTTTTCCCCTACCCACTTCCATTACTGGGTTTTCCTCTCTGTTCTAGACTGAACACTGAGTACCACAGAGGCCCAAAAGACATGAATTTTCCTGGAAGGGCCCTTAGAATGTCCCAGCAGCCCCAGCACTGGGAAGGGGGAGACTAAGGAGGCACTTGCAGTCATGAAGGGCTTCCTGGAGGTGGGGTCCCAAGCTGACGTCTCAGCACCCTATACCTCCCTCACCCCACCTCATATCACTGGTTGTCTTCTGAGCTTTCTCCCTGGAATGGTCAGCAGGTTCCAGGAAGCATCCCCTCACCCTGCAGTAGTGGTTCTAAGAACTGCAGCTCCTGGCAGCATTTGCTTAGGATTCTTTCCTAGAACCCAGGCTTCAGCCCTCCAAAGCTGTGAGGGTTCTCATAGGGCAGCCAGAGGGGCATGAGGGAGGGCTCTGTAGGGAGGACATTCCATGGGCCAGACACTTGGAGGTGGGTTCAGGCTGTCGGCCAGGAGGGGGTGGCCACACTGAAATGGGGATAGGAGGTTAGTGAAGTGAAGGTGCCTTGACTCCCAGTCAGTCATGGCGGGCAGGCCCATGAGTTCTCTTTCTACATAAAGGAAGCTTGCTCTCTGGGCCCAGAACTTCTGCCAGCTTGCTATACACCACCCTTCACCCTCCACCCTCCACTTCCCTACCCCACTAACCTGATACCCAGCCTCCAATCCCATACAGAATTGGCCCAGGGCTTATCCTGGACTCAGAGTAAACCTTCATCAGATAACCTTCAGAGAGACAGGACAGGGGACAGTCATGGCAGGTTCTGAACAAGGAAGGAAGATGGAACACTCAGTCTTAGGGCCCTTGGAAGGACATGACACCTATATTATTAATCCTGTTATAGTTTTACCTTGCTAGCTTAAAACTGAATAAATCATCTAACCCCGTACCCCTTAGCAAGTTGGGCTGGGTGAGTGGGGTCAGGGATTGACAGGCCTTGATGAATGGGCAAGGACAGGGCCCAAATTTCCTCAAGGTCACTGGGCCTCCCCTCTGGGGTGTGTCCTCCACCCCCACCACCTCTGAGCTGGCATCAGGCCTGCCTACCCGCCTGGGACCTGCCAGATCACGTTGAGCAACCAGTTCCTGAGAAGCGTTGAAGGCTGTTTGGTTTAAAATTAACTCCCCCTCCACCCCCCTCCCGCCCTCCTCTGAGTTCTTGGAAGAGGCGCTCTGCTCTTCCTGGGAAGAGGCCTCCAGCCACAGCTGCTGCGATTCTGGCGAAAACACCTCACCCAGGGTGGGGGCAGGGGTGCCCACACCAGGACTTCTCTGCCTTGCACAAGGCACCCCCAGGTTACCTGCTGAGACCCAGAAGAGAAAAGGGATGATTGTCAAGGTGCTGGGAGTGGGTGCTATTGCCCCCAAAGCTCACAGCTCCCAACCAGACACTGGCTGGCTCCTAGTGAAGAGGTACAGGGGCTATGGAGACCCAGCCTAAGCACCTCTGAGGCAGGAGAAAGAGCAAACTGATCTCACAGACAGCAAAACCAGGACCTGGGCTATATATGGCTCAGAGAGATAAAGCAATCTGCCCAGGATCACCCAGTTTTGCCTGCCTAAGCTCAGCCTGCCCTCTAGACGTCTGGCTGACGACACTGATCTGGCAGAGATGCCCAGGGACACACCCTACGGGCACCCGTGCACCAGGGCTAGTGAGCTCTGCTGAGGAGGTCTCTTCTTATAGCTCACCCACCCTTCTCAGACTGCCATCTCCTTCTGGATAAGCTTAATTTTCCTGTGTCTCTTTGATCTCCATGTCTGAGCTTTGAGGAGAAAGTTTCCTGAGGACTTACTCTCCTGGCAGCTCCTCCTCCCACAGCTGTTTGTCCACCGGAAAGAGCTGAGGAAAATAAAGGAATGTTGGCCAAGTGGAAAGGTCAAAACACACACACACACACACTGTGCTCAGAGGTGGGGCTGATGGAGGTGGGGAGCAGTACAGTGCTTCTCTTGAGCAGACTGAGAGGCACTTTTAAGAACACAACCTTTGCCTAACCTAGACTTTGAGTGAAATCCGTACTTCTGGTGGAGAAGGGCCCAGTTCTGGTGACAGGAAGATTTGGGTCTGGCTCATAGGCGCTGGGAATGGAGAGTCCCTGGAGCAGGTTTCTGCCCCTAAAGAGTATTTTCTGGATACCACAACTCCTTCAGCCACACCATCAGGGCATCTTTGGTGCCTGCACATTCACTGGTTCTGAGACTGTGGGTAGCACAGTACTGGAGGACTCCTTGGAGGAGTCCTGCAGTCTCAACTTTCAGGGGCTCCCTCCTGTGCTTTGGGCCCTGCCTGCTTCAACCAGGCCTGGGTCATGTAAACAACTGTTTTCCACTGAGTAGACAGCTTTGGCTTCCTACTGCCCTGTGCTTGCTGAGTCTCCTGGAGCTTATAGATGAGTATCACCTTCCATTTATTCTACATACCAGTAAAGCTAGGCCCAGCAGCTCTTCCAACTACCCTCTGATCTGCAGTCTGGCCAGATTTAAACCTCCAGGGACTGTCTCATCTTGAGTCTCAAACATGGGAGTCCTATTGCCCCAAGACCATTGCAGCAGTGACCCCCTAGTTTGCTGGTTGTGCAGCTCCATCGGGCCAAAGAGGTGTGGGGAGACTGTTGAATTTCCGGTGGAGCTCAAGACTGCTTTAGATTAAAACTGGTCTAACAGGTTGATGTGAAACGGCTGTTGAGGCCTGCACAGGCTCAACTTCTCCTGGAGGAAGAAGACCTTTATGAGGTCCTCAGGGTTGGATTCCCTATGCACAGACCCCAAATCTTCCTGCCTTCTTGGTCAAGCCTTATTTTAGGTCTTGGCCCTCTGCTTCCTTCACTTCAGTGTGGACAGCCATATAGGATGGGAGGATTCCCATCTGAGAGCAGAACCAGCCATGGTGGCCCCAGCCCCATTTAGACATGGGTCCAATGTTGACCTGGGAAAATCTGCTCCGTCAACAGATTATCTTCGTTTATATATGTTTTCTTTTTGTGACAGGTCTTGCTATGTTATCCAGGTTCATCTTGAACTCCTGGGCTCAAGTGATCTTCCCACCTCAGCCTCCCAAGTAGTTGAGACTATAGGCATGGGCTACTGGGTCCAGCTTCAGGCAGCAGATTAAAACCTGGCCTAGGTGCAGGGTCCTAGTCATTCCAGGAATTCTGGGTCACTCAGAGATCCTGTTTAACTGGCCAGCATATTGCTAGTATATGTTGACAAGAAATACCTGGAATGATTTGCCAGCATCTCTGTCTGAAAGTCATTCCAGAGGGAGACTTGTGAATCCAGGGAGAGACACTACACAGGATCAATCTCTAAACTCAACTTCTCTGGAATCCAGCCCCCAGCCTCCCCACTTCCAGAAAGCCTTCCTGATCATTACCACCCCTCTATATACCCTCCAAATCTTGGGAGTCCTGAGGATTTAATCAACCGGACCTTGGAGGCAGAACAGAGCAGTTACACATAAAAAGTCTGGAGTTAGGGTTTGAACTCTGGGCCATGAGCTGTGTAACCCTGAGCAAGACACCACTCCTCTCTGAACCTTATCTATTTAGCTGTAAATGGGGGTAATCTCTGCTGGTATGAACTTAATGGGGTATGAACCCTGCCCAGGGTCATAAAAATTGCTACCATCACCTATTCCTCCTTCCTATTATACCTTACCCATCCAAGTCTCATACTTCTTAAACTTCTGGCCTCTTGCTTCTAGGCCCTTATGGGTCCATCCCCACCTAACTGACAGATACATCTGTTAGAAATGAGAAATGCAGGGGACTGCTCCCTGCTAGACTCTGAAGAGGAAGCTCTGCCACACCAGAATAAAATCACATGCCCCCTTGGTCCTTCCCACCCCATTCTGAGCTCCAGGTTTGTTTCTGCCTCAGAGCCATTGCACTGGTGTTGCCTTCTTGTGACATCCCTTCCCCAAGCTGTCTGCATGACTAGCTCCTGCTCTTTGCTCAGGCATCCAGGTTTACTTCCATCCTGATCAGTGCTTTCCCAACCCTCTCAACTGTAGGCGTGTTCCCATACCCAAAGTCACTTCTGCCTTGTCCCCTGCTTTACTTTCTTTATACTCTCAAAAACTTGTCCTGTGTGCCTATTTGTTCATTTGTTCACTATCTCTCTTGCAGTAGCCATGAGCCCCAAGAGGATGGGGACCATGTCTATCTTGTTCCCTGCTGTGTCCCCAGGGCCTAGATGGAGCCTGACCCAGTTGGTGCTTAGGAGCGCATGTGCTGGTGAAGGACTTAATAGGTAAAGGGTTACATCAGTTATTGTTTGCATATTGTGCAGGGTCCTGTACACCCACCAGAGGGCTAATCCCTTTCTCTCCAGCTAGTGCCAGCTAGTGCCATTTTACTATCCTGGGTCACCCAGCGTGATTGCATTGACCAGATTTCCAGCATCTGTTAGGGTGGGTCTGGGGTAAAATGAAATGCCATCTACTGTCCCTGTTCCAGGCAGGCATGGTGCACTCCCCTGGTAGGGAAACAAAAACAACCAGAAAAATATTGGGAGTTTGAAGTAGCTAGCAGCGCCTCCCCAGGAGACAGTTGGACCCTGGCTTGAGCTGAGGTGAAGGGTAAGGCAGACAGTATCCCATTGGCCAAGTCAATGACTACAGAGCTCTCAGCAGACAAGGAGACAGGGATCAAAACCAGTGTCCAAGAGCGATTTTCCAGGATGCTACCATCCCAGCAGCCTGTCCTCCCCATTTCATGTAGCAGCCCACAGGCAGATGGACAGTTAGCATAAGCTCTTCTCTGTGACCCACTTGCCTTCACAAGCCCCCTTCTAACTAGGAACCTTAGTTTGTTCATTTTGGCCCCATTCCCAGAGTGTGGTGAGTCATGCCTCAGTATCTTTGCAGTCACTGCACCTTCTCCCTGCAAGAACTGGTCCTGAGTGCTGACTGTTGGATCCTTCTCAAGTCACTGCCCCCAGGAACAGGCCATAGTACCCTCCCCGCTGGTATTATCCACCTGCATTTTGAACGAGCATTTCCTGTTTACATACCTCTCAGGCCTCTGCTCTTGACACTCTCAGCCTCCATCGCTACAACCCAGCAGTGGTCTGGTTAGTGACCCTATAGGCAGCCCAATGGGCCTTCAAATCCTGTTTCCCATTTTCCAAGGGGAACAAGGAGGAATGAGATGAGAAAGACTGTTCTTCATCTTTTTACCCTGTTAAAGAGTCCCCTAGTAGAGACTGTTGAGTCATGAAAGATCTCTGGCCTCTGCTAGCCTGGATGTGAAATGGGAGATCATGATAATAGGACCAAAGAGGAAAAACTCTGAGCAGAACTCAAGAGGCCTCACTGAGGGTTCCATAAATGAAAGGTATAATTTTATTGTCATTACAGAAAAATCAGTGGAAGAAGAAATAAAGACTACCACACTGGGTTTTGTTACAATAATTATTTTATAAAGTCTTATCAGATATGTATTTCTCCCCCTCTCTACTGTGCAAGCACCTTCCTGTGCAGGAAACCAATGCAGCACAGCTGCCGCAGTAGCCCTTGAACCAGTAACCCCTTCCTGACACAGCATGTATACTCTGAGGGCTTGTGCCACAGTGAGGGAAGCTATGTGGGGCCACAACTCTGCCCTGCAAGAAGGTGCGCCACAGGCTCTGCTGGGGACAGAGGCTCTGGTTCCATTTTCTTGTCTGTTCTTTCACCCTCCCAAAACAGGGCTGGGACAGAAAAGAGTGGCCACATTCATAGGCACATGCCAGGACATCCAGGACTGCCTTGGGTCCAGCAACACATCTTAGGATGGGGTTCTCCACAAAGAAGAATCAGAGAAGCTAGAACAGAGCTGGGGTCTCTGGACCACCCAGGGCTCAGGGCAGAGAGGTAGGGTGGCTCACCCAAGACCAACCCCAAGGGGAATAAATAAATAAATAGCATATAACTGTGCAGTTCCCCAGCCTAGCCTTCTTTTGCACAAGGGGGCTATCACCATCAACCCTAGTTCCTCTGGCCACCATCCTCCCAGAAACAGACTGGCTGGAGGTAGGGGGCCTGCCCCCCCCCCCCCCCACTGTAGATTGAGAAACCAGAGCTGGGAAAGTCTACACAATCCGGGAGCCAGTGAGTAAATGAAGACCTGGGCCCAGCCAGCAGGGTGAGACAAGGTCCTGCCTGTCTCCCTCTTCTCTGATACATGGCTCACCACAATGGAACCACATGGGACCTGGGAGTGCTGAGCTCTGAGTTGTATGACAACTCCCCCATCCCCCTGCCTTGCTCTTGCTGGCTCTTTCTGGTCCAGCTGCCAGATGCACACAGGCACCAGAATGGCTGAAGGGATAGCAGGAGCCCAAGTCCAGCTGGGGCCTGTATCCCCTCCAGGATGTGGCTGCATGAGGCTGAGCAGGATTCCCAGGCTAGTCATAGCTGGAAAGGGTACTGTCGGAGGTAGTCGGCCATGCGTCGGGGCAGTGGTAGGCAGTCCACATCAGCCACCAGACGGTTGATGACAAGGCGACACAGGTGCTGTAGGCTTCGGGCACTGCTCCTGCGCACAAAAGGCTGCACCAGTTTTAGGTGCACAGCAGTGGCCACAGGGACATGTAGTGCTGGGTCACTAGGTGCATCTTCCTTAGGTATAGGAAGGGCTGGCGTGGGAACAGGATCAGGGCTGTCACTTCGGGTGTCAGCAGCACAGGAGGCCACATAGTGCTGCACAAGGCTGACCACATCTGGGAAGGCCAGGATTCGAGGCCTGGACAAGCAGTTGGAGTCCAGACGGAAGCTGGAGTCGGCATACTCAATGCGCACATTGGTGGGACCGCGAGTGGTTTTGACTGACAGTGTGAACAGGTAACTGGGATGGGTACTGTCTCGTACTAGGAATGTGCCCTCTGGCATCTTCTGCAGGTGTTGCCGGGCCTCACTGGCTGTAATAGAACCCCAATACCAGCCTAGGAAAATGAAAAGGGGGGAAAGGGACTGGTCACAATGGAAATCAGCTGAGAGTACTGAACCCAGGACAGGTTAGGACCATGCCTCCTTCTTCATACTTCCTGGAGAAGGCACTTCTCCCATCAGACTCTCTGGGGCAGGGCCATTCCCCCCAAATCAGACTCGACAGGCAGAGTGCTAAGTTCCCCTACCAGACATCCCAGGACAAGGCTTGCTTTCCCCCTTAGACTCACCAGATTCTCGAAGGTAGGAGAAAGTCTTGGCTATGCACAGCAAATCCTCCTCGGGATCCAGCACCTTTGGCTCATTCTCTGGCTGGACGGGGGTCTCTTCTGCCACCTCCTCTAGGAAGGCCCCAGCAGGTAAGGGCTGCATGGCTGGTTCAGGCAGCTCTAGGGACTGGGCCCACAGGGGCCTCTGCCCAATCGGCTCCACAGCCAGCAAAGGACAAGATCTAGAAGGGGGTGAATGGACAGTGAGTGGAAGCTCCATGCTTTCCCCCTTTCTTCCCCCATTTACAGACCTTCTTCTTTTTTTTTTTTTTTTTTTTAGTACTAGCTGGGGATCAAACCCAGGACCTTACAGCAAGAGCTCTGCTACTGAGCTACTTCCCTTCCCTAGCATTATAGATCCTCTGTTTAAAATTTTTTCCACTCCTCTGCATTTATTAAATACTAATTTATCTATTTTATATCAACCAAACCACAAATAATTCCCTATAAGCATTCCTACCGTCACCACCACAGTGATAGGAACCAGTGCAAAGTAGCCTCACATTTGTGCCCTCTTGGCTGAGGTAGGCTGATTAAGTGGCACTGATCCTGGTTGAGCCGTAGGATGGAACTGAACTGGGTCCTCCAGGAGGTCCCAAGATTACATACAACAGGAAACTTGAGGTCACATGCTACCTGCCCACAAATAAGAGCATCTGTCAGTGGGGGCTGGGTCTACACTGGCTAGGACTTCAAGGCTGAAACACTCCTCTACCCTTATAGGTCAGATTGCCATCCTGGCTTATTTCCTCCAGCTCAAGGTTGTGGGTAGATAGTGGCCTCTAAAGGTACTGGTCTCACCTCCCATAAATATGAGCTCAAATCAAAGGGCAGGGTACTCAACCCATATTCCACGTCCTACTCTGGCAAACCAGCCCTACTAGGCTCTATGGTCTTGTGCACAGCTTGCTTCTTGACAGGCTTCAGCTTCTGCTTCTCCCAATGAGGGGTCCGTCAGCCAAGACACCGAAGGGTTGGGTAACATCATAGCCTTAGATGGTTGGGGTTAGGGGAACTGAACAGGCCAAAATCTAAGCAGCAGCTTCCTACTAGGGGAAGCCCACTCGGCATGGTATCCTGGGGCTTCTTCCCTGAGAGTGAGACAGGGAATCATCCTCCCTCACTCCTAATAAAATACACCTCCAGAACTCAGTTCTGGGTCTAGTCTGCGGGAGGGCCTTAGGACGCTCAGATTATAAAAACATGGTCCTGCTGGGTGCAATGGCACTCGCCTGTAATCCCAGCAGCTCGGGAGGCTGAAGGGGAGGATTGTGAGTTTAAAGCTGGCCTCAGCAACTTAGCAAGGTGCTAAGTAACTCAGCAAGCAAGGAGCTAAGTAACTCAGCAAGACCATGTCTCTAAATAAAATATTTTAAAAAGGGGCTGGAAATGTTGCTCAATGATTAAGCACCCCTGGGGTCAACCCCTGGTACCAAAAACAAACCAACAACAACAACAACAAAAAACCATGGTCACTGCCCACCTGCCTGGGGAAGCCATAAAAGTACAGGGTGTTGGGCTGGGGTTGTAGCTCAGTGGTACAGCACTTTCTTATCATGTGTGAGGCACTGGATTAGACTCTCAGCAACACATATAAACAAATAAATTAATTAATTAATTAATTAATTAAATAAAGGTCCACCACCAACAACAAAATTTCAAAAAAATTTATATATATAAAAAAAGTGCAAGCTGTCATGGAGGAGTCAAGGTCTGGTTGTTCCTGAATTTAGTCTGCCAGGCCAAAGGCAGGAGTTGGAGGAAGGCATTATAGACAGAGACAGCAGCCTGGGCATACAGTGCTAGGTACTTGTGAGATGGGAGGAGGAAGACAGGAGTTGATAGCAGGAGGCAGGCAGAGAAGTGTAGGTGACCCTTAGAAGGCCACAGCCCTATAACCACTTATGAGAAAAAGAGCCCATACAACTCTTTCATACTATAGCCTGCCAAGTATTTTTCCACACCTTCCCTGGTTGCATTGTAGGCGCTCTGGAATCCTGCTAGGGGAGCTAAAGGCAGAATTTTGAGGTGACCTGCCTGCTGGGGCTCAAAGTTTGGCTTAGGAACCTTTTCGAAGTATGGTAGGCAGTTAGCTGGTCAGTCCAGAGTCTCTGGGGGTGGCCATGACCAGAAGGTTTAGCAGGGCCTCAGCACAGGTCCCATGCGTGGGTGTGGGTACCTCTGAAACTGGTGTGTTGTTGGAGTATAGAATAGCTGTGTTGATCCGCACAGGCCTCTGGTGAGTGACTACATATCTGAGCAGGGGTGTGTCCATGGCTGTGTCACCATCACGGTGGGGGCGGGACTGGTGTGTTCCAGGTACGTGTGTGTGCCTGCCTTGGAGCCCAGCCAGTAAATCCTGCCTGGGGACACATGCCAGTGGGGTGAACTCAGCCTGGCAGGGGGCCTGCAGTTTTGAATCCCTGTCCTCTACTCTAGAGGGGTGCCAGCATTTTTGTAGCTGTGCAAATACACCTGTGTGTGTGTGTGTGTGTGTGTGTGTGTGTGTGTGATAAAGACCTTGCTCCCTAACACTGGCCCTGAGGTTACAAGGGGCACTCAGGTAAGGCAAGGTGAAAGAGGCTGTGGTTCCCAGAATAGGGGGAGGACTCCTGAGGAGGAAGGCAGTGTGTGTGTGTGTGTGTGTGTGTGTGTGTGTGTGTGTGTGTGGCGGGGGGTAGGTACAGGAGTCCCAAAATTCAGAGGAACATGCTGGAGACAAACAAGGAGAAGTAGTCTTCTCGGCACCTCAATATCCTCTTTGCTGGACCAAAGGCTGCTCAGAACAAGAGGTACTTGGACCTGGCCCCACCTTCCACTTTTCCTCACTTGGCACCATGCCAGTTCTGATAACACCTGCTACCGGGCCAAACAACTTTCCCACTTATACCTCCTCCCTTCTCCTTGGAGCTTCCTAAGCTCCTGTCAGATCAGCAGAAAGCACCAGACCTTTGGCTGAAGAGGATGCTGAGGCCCAGGGTGAGGGTGTGCAGGTGTGCCCAGAATGCTCAGCTGAGGAGTCACACCACTGTTCCCCACTCCATATCTCAGGGAAACTTGGAGAAGGAAGGCAGGAGCCAAGGTTCTTATCACACTGGAATCAAGTTTGGACTGAGAGGAGGGGTAAAGCAATTTGGGGGATGCTCTGATGAGCTCCTGGTAATTAGGTTCCAGTATGGGGAGAGGTAAGGATCTCAGGCTGGCTTCCCAAGTGGAGCCTAATTGTTAGCCTGGGGCAGGGGAATGGACACTTTGGGCAAAGAGGGTCAAGGGGCTGGCACAAGGTCACTAGTAGGCAGGGCAGCCGGCAGGCTAGGGTAGAGTGCTCATCACCCAGAAAGAGGTCTGGGCTAGTGAGCCACATCTTGGGGGACGACTTTATGTTGGCGTCCATATGCTCCAGTGAGAACCTAGAGGGAGCCCGCTCCTATTTCCTCCCGTCGCCAGTCAGTAGTCTTCAGTTTCCCTCTTCACAAATGACCCTGTGCGTGGAGTGGGGGGTGGTTCATAGTCCTAAGCAGTCCTTGGAGGTACTTCCGCACTCGGTCCCCTCTAGCTCATCAAACCCTCCCAAAGCCCGGCCAGTAGCACTAGGCCTGCCCTCTCCGGTGCGCCCCTCATGGAGGCTGGGCGGGGACAGAGAGCTGCGCTTACCCCTGAATGCAAAGGACCATGTCCCGGAGGCAGCAGCTTCGGAGTAGGGGCCGGATAAGAAGGCAGCAGAAGGGAGCCAGTGGATCGGAAGCGCGCGCGCAGGTCAGGGTCCCGGGGCTTACGGGCGGCGGGCACAGACTGAGAGGTGGCGGGTCGGACCGCCAGAGAGGGCGAGAGGGGCGGGCCCGGCGGGCGGGGCGGAGCAAGCCGCCTCCTAATCTTTTGTCCCGCACGTCCCAGCCCTTCCGGGAAGCGGCGTCTTCCTAGAACCGCAGGCTGTGCTGTGAGGCTGGGGGAGGGGAGCGGAGGCTGTCGCGGGGGGTGCGGGCACCAGCGTCTGGGGCCTTGGGCCCTGAAAGGAAACACCTTTGACAGATTTCCAAGAACTTTCCAGGAAAACGGGGCGGGGCTCCGCCAGCCGGCCAATCAAAACGTAGGAGGTAGAGCCGAATGTCTGGGAGTGCCAATTGCAGCGCGTGAACCCAGGACTGACGTGATCCGGCAGGGCGGGACCGAGGGATCAGTAGGGGAAGACCGGGTTAGGGGAGGTTAAACGAGGGGCGGCGGCTTCAGCAACCAGATCCTAGATTGCCTTACGGCATTCCACTTAGTTGGGGATGGGCACGCTTATCTCACCATCAAACCAGTGCCAGCGTGGGGGCGAGTTCCTGGACCTGTCCTCCTTGCTAGCCGGTCCTCCAAGGCGGTCTGTTGGGAAGTGCAAAGGCTCCCAATTGGGTCGCGCCTGGATTCGGGATTCTGTGTGGAGCTAAGGGGAGTTGGTGGATGGCAGAGGGGCGGGGTCTGGAAAGCTCTGCAGAAATGAGTAGGTCTGCTGAGGTGGAGCCCTCGTCCCCCACAACCAAAAGGATCCATGCAAGAACGTCTTCTTTCTTTTAATATTTATTTGCTTTAGTTGTACACAATGCGTTTTTATTTTTACGCGGTGTTGAGGATCGAACCCGGGTCGCGCACGTGCTAGGCGAGTGCTCTACCTCTGAGCCACAACCCCAGCTCCCAAGAACGTTTACTTTGAAAGAGTGGGAGAGAAGGCATTTGGCCGGACCATTCAGTCTCGGCCCTGTGCTTGGCCTCTCTTCGGCCCCATCAATTGGGGAAGTGACTATCAACTTAAGGTATTCAGGGACAGTTAGCCCCAGACGGTCTCTGGTTCGGTGAACCCCCCAAAAATACTGGGAGAGAGACCTGGAGTTCCAAACACTGGGAGAGGATTCGGAGTGGGGTGATAGAGGTGAGGGGCAGAGCTGTAACAATAGCCCTGTCTACATGAAGTACTTTTTACATTTGATCCTCAAAATTTGGTGTTGTCCCCATTCCGCAGATAAGAAGATAGAGCCCCCAGAGAATGAAATGCCTTCCTAGGAAATAGCAGGGCCACAGTTTGATTCCAAATCTGAATCAGAAGCCCATGCTCCTATCTGGCTTCTCCAGTCATCACATTTTTCTGTTCCTTAGACTCACCAGGGAGAATCTTGAAGGACTGTGAAAATCTCCTTCAAACCCTTGGCCAGAAGGACTGAGGGAGATGAACTTTGTAGAGTCAACAGAGGCCTCTCCTCCCCAACCCCCACACTGTCCAGTGTGTGTCCCCAGGTCCCTTAGAAAGGAGATGAGCTGCAAGATTCAGGGCAAGATGGCAGATCCCTGGCAGTGTTTAGAGGCCTGAATGATAGTGTCTGATTTTTTCCCCAGGGCAACAAGGCTCAGTGCCTGGTACCCACAGTGGAGTAGAGGACAAAACCCTGTGAAACAGGAAAAAATAATTGGCTGAAAAGAGAAATGACCTCAGGGTACCCACTTCTCTGTGACTCTCTGAAGAGAAGCCTGGCATTAGTGTAGCCCTGCTGACCCTTCCTGAATAGGCCAGAAGTCAGTTTCTTGGAACAGAAATGGGGTGCCATGGATACTTCATTACCCACATTGAAAGTTGAGTTACCTGAAGAGCCTAGTATGAGGCCCCTGTGGGGTGCTATCTCTCCAGTAGGAACTGTCTACTGCCACATTACTATGAAGACAAAAAGATTTCACAGCTACCATGAAACAAAGATACAATTTTTTAAAAATAAACTCAGGGCCTTGCACATGCTAGCAAGTGCTCTTACCAATGAGCTACAGACACAGCCTCTAGAGCTACAATTTTGAAACTGTGTCTTTATGGGGCTAAATCCTAACATCTCTACCTCAATATACTTCAGACCCTCTCAGCAATTTCTAGCCTCATTTCATAATCAAAATTACCACACAATATCCTGTTTGACAAGTGAGGAAACTGAGGCAAAGAGAGATTGCCATTTACCCTAGATCACACATTAAGTAAGTAGTGAGTTGGAGCGAAGGCCTTATCCACTTCACCCCACTTCTTCTCTAGTTATGGGTGACCTGCTAACTCCTAGGCATCCTTCAGGATTCAGCCTTTAGGTCTATGATCAAGCTTCCCTGTCCCTGGGCCAGTTAATGTCAGAGCACATTGGGTGTCCCCTCAGAGGTGACCCGTACAGAGATCAGTGGTTAGGCAGTTCTGTGTGTAAACCAAAGGGTCCCAAGAGTTTTGGCCTGTTAGCCATCTTTTTGTGAATGACAGTGCTATGCACCTGAACTGTCGTGCTAGGACTATAGTGGGGTGCTCCTGTCTGTTCTGACCTAGGTGCCTGCCTGCTTCAGGCTTTGTGGTTCCCTCTGACAATCTCCTTATTACATCTCCTGTACTGTTTGTTCGCCATGAGCCCTACCCCCACCTAACTCTTGTGCCCACACTGCCACCCAGCGGCACTCCTTCTTATGATCCTTCTATGACCTCACTAGCCAAATCTTCACATCATCATGCTATAGGCTCCCCTGGCCCACCCCCACTCAGAACAATCACAAGATGAGTCACAAGAATACACAGCAGTGCTTTCTTCAACATATGGCTGATGTGGTCTCTGTCCTCTTATCATGAGCAGCCTCCCTTCTCCCTGAAGGACAGTCCATGTGTGTGTGCATCTAATCCCCTTACTCATTGGATCCCTTGGTCACTGTAAGTTACTTCAAAGGCCTCAATCTCTGTCCCCTGGCACACAGCTATTATGGAGGGCTGTGTGGCAAGAGTCTGGCAACATAAATCTACCCCACCCAGGCCCAGTCACTCTACATACTGAATCTTCTCATCAGTGTGAAGGAGGATGAAGCAGGTGATTGCTGAAACATGAGCCCCGAGAGGAAACAACATATTCAGACTGTCCTTGGTTAAGTGAGCAGTTGGAAAACCTCTGTATATGATGGATGCATGTGAGCAATGTGTGTATGTATGTGTAAGCATGGGCATTGGAGTGGAACTGGGAGAGGAGAATATCACCCATTGCTTTCATTCTACACTTCTGTATGACTTGAATTAACTACAACAAGCAAGTTTTACTTATGCAAGTAAAAATCTTAAGAGCTAGATACAATGGCACACCACATGCCAGTAATCCCAGTTACTTGGGAGGCTGAGGCAGGAAGATCTCAAGTTTGAGGCCAGCCTCAGCAACTTAGTGAGATACTGTCTCAAAAAAAAAATTTTTTTTTAAAGTAAAAACCAAGCCTGGTCAGGTGGCACATGCCTGTAATCCCAGTGGCTCAGGAGGCTGAGGCAGGAGGATTGCAAGTTCAAAACCAGCTCAGCAAAAGTGAGGTACAAAGCAGCTCAGTGAGACCATCTCTAAATAAAATACAAATAGGGCTGGGGATATGGCTCAGTGATCGAATACCCCTGAGTTCAATCCCTGGTACCCCCCTCCCCCCCAAAAGTAAAACCATACAAACTTAAAAAAAATCACAAGCATAAAAAGTTTCAATGCAGCTGGGCGCGGTGGCGCACGCCTGTAATCCCAGCACTTTGGGAGGCTGAGGCAGGAGGATCGCGAGTTCAAAGCCAGCCTCAGCAATGGCGAGGCACTTAGTAACTCAGTGAGACCCTGTCTCTAATAAAATACAAAAAAGGGCTGGGGATGTGGCCCAGTGGTCAAGTGCCCCTGAGTTCAATCCCCGGTACAAAAAAAAAAAAAAAAAGTTTCAATGCAAATTGTAAGTAATTTAACACCTTTTTTTTTTTTTTTTTTGGTACCGGGGATTGAACTCAGGGGCACTTGACCACTGGGCCACACCCCCAGCCCTTTTTTGTATTTTTTTATTAGAGACAGGGTCTCATTGAGTTGCTTAGCACCTTGCCATTGCTGAGGCTGGCTTTGAACTCGGGATCCTCCTGCCTCAGCCTCCCAAGTGCTGGGATTACAGCGTGCGCCACCGTGCCCCGGCTTTCTAACACCATTTTTAAGAAAAAAAAATTCACTAAGGTGCCTTTGGCTGAGATAGGGAGCCAACCTCTACCCTAAGTTGTTTAGCCCTCTGCTCACTTGCATGAACCTGCTCATCCAGAATGAGCATTTGCTTGGCCTTAGGTTCACCAGGCTCAAACCAATTGCCTCCAAAGGGTAGTGCCTTCCTCAGCCTGTTAGTAGTAGAAGCTTCCAGATTGCAGGGTTTCCTTCAAAGCTCTGAGATCTTGGATCTGATTCTCAGATGTAATAAGGACATTGATCCTGGGCCCATCTGAGCATTGGTGTGTGCATATTTGTTTATTCATATGCATATTTCCATGTTTGCATTTGTTTATGCATGTGCATGCACATGTGTGTGTGTGTGTGTGTGTGTGCAAGTGCATATGTAATACACATATGTAAAATATGCTTACATAGGTGGCTGTAGTGGGGAGGCAGAGTTCTGTGAGAGGAGGATACAGTTTGAGGGTAAGAGTTTATCCCTGAGGTCGTGCTCTGGGTTTGGAATGGGGAGCTCTGTTGGGATACCTGCTGACTTTGAGCAAGTCACTTTGACCTCTCTGGGCTTGTCTTTATTGTGTGTTTATAATGTGGGCCCAAAGGGATAGGTATGCTCTCCCTTCTCCACATGCAGTGAGGTTATGGGTGTCCAGATAGAGCATCTTCCCAGCATCTGGGAAGTGTTCAAGGTGTCAGGGAGTATTCAGTAATGGTCAGCTGAGGCTCTTGCCTGGGGACCCCTGTTTCTCTGAATTGAAGGTTACCTGGAGGATACAAAGCCCCCAAGAACCTGTCCCCACTCAATAGCTGCACATAGAGTGTGCCCATCAATAGTTGTAGCACCCTTAGCTCACTCACTTTCTTCCTCACAGAACAGTTGTCAGAGATGCAGGATGCTGTTGTACAAATAGGAGGACACCAAGTTTCTGCTCTCTGGGAGTTACTGCTCTGAGGAGCCTGTGCTGTAGGTTCGTGTGTGCATGTGTGCATGCGCGCGCGTGCGTGCGCGTGTGTGTATGTTGTGGGAAGATGTGGAGGAAGGCCTCAAAGATCACCAATTCTGAAGCCAGGAGAAGAATGGCTTGGGTGGGACCAAGGTCGTGGATCCTGCAGTCGCAGTCCTGAGGATGGCCTGGAGATGGCAGAAGTGCCCCGTACAGAGACTGTGCCTGGATCCTCACCTTTTCAGTCTTCACAGAGAAGTGGCTTTCTTTAGGGTCCCTCAGCTTTCAGGTTTGGGCTGGGATTGGGGGATACTGGGGTGGGGTAGTGTGGATTCCCCCAGGAGAAATCCACAGCCACATTCTCTGTTACTCTAGACAAGTCGTTTCCTCTCTGGCGGTCTTGGTTTTCTCTGGGATATGAGAGACTGAGTTGGAAAAACTGGCTCAAAATACATAAGGTAGGTTAAGATTATCTCAGAAGTAGAGGGCTAAACGTGGAAAGGAAAACAACAGGGAAATAGAGCATATATGTCACTGGGGTGGAGGAAGCCTTTATTTTTATTTTTGGTACCGGGGATTGAACCCAGGGGCGCTGTATCACTAAGCTACATCCCCAGTCTTTTTTATTTTGAGACAGAGCCTTTCGCTAAGTTGCTGAAGTTCTTGCTAAGTTGCTGGGGTTGGCCACAAGCTTGGGATCCTTCTACTTCAGCTTCTGGAGTCTCTGGGATGGGAGGAGCGTTTTTAAACACGACACCAAAAGCCCAAATCATAAAGTAAAAAGTTGATGTGTGCCGGGCGCAGTGGCGCACGCCTGTAATCCCAGCACTTTGGGAGGCTGAGGCAGGAGGATCGCGAGTTCAAAGCCAGCCTCAGCAATGGCGAGGCACTTAGCAACTCAGTGAGACCCTGTCTCCAAATAAAAAATGTAAAAAAAAAAAAAAAAAGGGCTGGGGATATGGCCCAGTGGTCGAGTGCCCCTGAGTTCAATCCCCAGTACCAAAAAAAAAAAAAAAAAAAAAAAAAAGTTGATGTGTGACCAAATGGAAAATAAAAATTTCTGGTTCAACAACGCTATATAGCAAAGGAAAAAAACAAATGAGCCAAGGATATAAGTTGTAAGTGCACAGAGGGGACAGTCGCCAGTGCAGGAAAGAGGCCAAGAGCCAGAGAGACTAGAGAATCGAGAATCAAAGAAATGCCCCTTTCCTCCGCGAGCAGGTAAAAATTAAGAATTTGGTTACTGGGGTGGAGGGCGGTTAGCCAGAACCAAGGGAAGTTGGAAGCTTAGCAAACCTTACTGCAGGGCCGCCTGGAAGCGTGCAGAGAGAAGCCTCAGGTCGAGGCTTCAAGAGAAACAAGATGTCTTGTGCTGTCACTTTCTAGGTCGCGGTTTAAAATCTGGGGCTGGTATAGCTCGTGCAGGGGTCCCCTGCTCCAGGACGGTTACGACCCCTTCAGAAAATCACGCCCCCTATTTTATCTCGGCTCTGGGGCGGGGCCTGAAGGAGCTCTTGCAGTGTCTAGTCTGGCCCGGGCCCGCCTGGCCCTTTAAGGCTGACCTAGCGGGGCCCCAAGTCCCTGTGACGCGCGGGGTGTCACGTGGGCCGCGGGCGGCTCAACTCTCGGCCCAGGGCGCCCCTCCGCCGCCGGCTCCCGCGATTGCTGCCCCAGTCCCTCTCGCCCGCGCCGCCGTTAAGTGCCTTGCTGCCAGGTAAGCCGTCATCAGGTATGCCTCCCTTGGGCCCCCAGCACGACCCACTCTCAGGACTTTGCAGTCACTGGGCACCCAACTTCTTTTCCTCTTGACACGTGCCTGGGAGAGACTAGCTTAAATCTGGCTGAGGGACCACTGCCTCCTCCTGCACGCCAGTTCTCTCAGGAGGCTCACCTCACATTCCCAGCTTGTCCCCAGAACAGCTCAGAGGCACTCCTAGGCTGGTGTGGGTTGGAAAAGTCTGGGTGGGGAATTACTCTTTCTCTTTCCCCCAGGTGCCCCTGGACGTGCCAGGCTGGGGCCGCCCCTGAGAGCCCCGCGGGGGCCATGGATGTTGAGACAGCAGAGGAGCAGGGGGCTCCTGTGCCCCCTCCAGGTGCACTCGGGGGACCAGGCTTGGGGGGTGCTCCGGCCCTCGGGGGGCGGCGGGAGCCCAAGAAATACGCGGTGACAGATGACTACCAGTTATCCAAGCAGGTGCTGGGTCTGGGTGTGAACGGCAAGGTGCTGGAGTGCTTCCACCGACGCACTGGGCAGAAGTGTGCCTTGAAGGTTAGTGACCCCTCACTGAGGCCTGGGGTGACCTGGAGGGTCCAGTAATAGAGATCTTAGTGTTTCACTTATGTCCAGGCTCCTGTTAGGCTTCCTATGCTCAGTGTCATGTTTCATTCTCATACTCTTCTGTAAGGTTAAAGTCAGTTCTCCCTGCTTCACAAATGGGGAAACAGAGGCTTATCCTAGCTAAACTCAGAGTGTCCCAGTTAGCAAGAGGTGGAGTCAGTATGGGTAGAGCTATTGTACCCGGAAGGAGGGAAGGAGTGGCCTGGGACTCTGGTTCTGGCTGGACCTATGTGTTCAGGCCCAAAGGGGACTCACTCAGCTTAAATGCCCCCCAAAGAGAAGCTTCTGTGTCTGGGATGGATCTGAGTTTCCCTCTAACACTGAGCATCTACCTTGCTTGGAATGGGGCTGCTTCCTCCTTGTAGTCCCTGTCTGCATGGGCAGGAGTGGTGTGAGCCTCCCAGGGCTGGTCAGTGGGCAAGGCCCATTACTCTTTAGGGAAGGGGGCTGCTGCTGGGCTCCTGATGAGTCACTGGCCTATGTTGAAAGAAGCAGGCCCTACCCCAAGCCCAGCCCATCCTGCTTCCTGTGTAGAGAGTGGCCCATTCTTTTAGCCACATCAAACTATAGGCTCTCTGGAGGCCTGGCACACTGATCTAAGTGAAATGGAGGTGGGTGTCTTGGGTGACTGATCTAGTTACCTGATTCTGGCTTAAGGCACACAGTTCTGGCCCAGGACCCTGCCCATAACCCAGAATAACTTGAATTTGCTATCATTGGGAACTTGACTCATCTGTGGCTCATGCCAGTGACACCTGGATGGGAGAGTGGCTTATGCAAGTTAGATGCACAGCAAAAAGTTTTCCCATTTTACAAGTTGTGATTATGAGCCTGAGTACAGAGTCCTAGAGATGTGGCTCTAATCTCTGCCCTGTGTTTGCCAGCTTTGTGACCTTGGACAATATCCTAGACTCTTGAAGGCAGGTTTCTGCCTTTGTTCAGCAGGGAAAGAACACGAGTTTTAATCTTAAAATGAGAAGATGTTTGTAGAGTACTTGGTGAAGGGTCTGGTATAGGTTTGGAGAAAGTATGGGACATTTTTAGGGCACAAAATCTGTAAGTATCTGAGCAACAACCTGGGCTCAGCTCTTTGTATTTTTCCCAGGAGCATTGGGGCAGATAGTGGCCCTGCTGGGAATCATGAACATGAGTCTGGGGGCAATTAGGGCTGGGCTGGTAGGGTTAGGCCCCAGGCTTTCTTTGCCAGCTAACTCAACAGTGGAATGGAGAGAGGGACTTTTGGAGCACCAGGCAGGGGATTCTCTGAGTACCTCAGGAAAAGGTGGCTCTTCTGAGGGCAGATGGGTGCAAAGGAATGAGAAATGAGCCTTCATCCTCTCCTTGGCACGCATTGTAGCTCTCCCGCCTGTGCTAAGGTAGGAGGTAGTCTAAGTGGGTGTGGGACTGACTGAGGCCAGAGAACTTATTCTCAATACCAAGTCTTTTGTTCTGGGAGCCAGGACTGAACTCTGAGCTGCCTCTGTATGGTGCACATGCTGTGAACAAGGCAGGGGTGGGGTAGTAGGCCACAGTCTGTGGACCCAGGCAGTATCAGCTTTAAGTAGGGCTAAGCCTAGCCCCTTCTGCATAGATGCTGCATCTGACAGGTGACTTGGAGGAACTTCTGACTGCATCAATTTCCATAGTACCTCCTATTAGATCTAGGGCCTCAGTGATCTCTCCCTATCCTGGGCTGAGAACTGGGGCAGGCCAGTAGTGTGTTCCCCTCTAGCTCTTTAGATTATAGGTGAGCATGGCTGAGGTTACTGGCTTAGGACTTTCAGGACCTGGTCCTATATTCGTCTCCCCAGCAAAGGGGACCTCTCCCAAGCTCCTTCCTGTTCTTGCTCCCCTCGCCCCCCAAAAAGTGACAAAGTCTCAAATTCCCTACTCAGCTGGGTACCCTCACCACCCCCGAAGATTGGGGCCAGCTATGGGGAAGTTTGGAGAAGTTATGAGACATTTTTAGGGCACAAAATCTGCAAGTATCAGAACAGGAACCTGGGCTCAGTTTTTTGTGTCTTTCCCAAGGGCACTGGAGCAGAGAGAGGCGATCCTCTTCAGTGATTGTACATGTACTTTGGTGATAGCTGTGGCCATGCAGAGGGAGGTGGTATCTCCCTACCCTTAGCTTCTTCTCTCTGCCCAGAAGGGTCAGGACCTGGGGACCTCACTACATGTGTAGGCTTGGGCCTAGGGAGTTCAGCCAACTCATGAATGGGTCCCAGCCCTCTCCTGGCCTCTTCTTAGCCTTCTCCCTATCTGCCCTAGCTCAGCCTAGGTGAAGGTCATGACTCTGTGCCTTTCTGTCTCCCCAGGGCTATACCTCAGGTTATTGGCTCATCTGTCCTTATTTTGTTTAGGCCATCTCTGCTCCTCTCATCCTCTTTGCCCTGTTGACAGAAATGGTATATAGGGCTCAGCAGAAAGCCTGGAATACAGCAGGCACTCATAAAATAGGAAGACTAAGGTCACTGTCCCTGTAGCTATTGCTATTTGGTGGGGTCCCTAGAAGAGTAGGCCCTTCGCTACTTGGGAGCTGGGCCTCTTCCCCTTTCCCTTAGGGCCTAACCACCCACTTGCTTCATTTTGACCTCACTCACAGCAAGGCCTCCCTCACCAGTCCAAGCCATGACCAGTGTAGCTCTTCTGCTCTCCATGCCACACCAAGTACTTGTTACTGTCCTGTTGGCAGGAACTGGAGGGACTGGCAACCTTAGGTGAGGGCATAGGGATAGGCCGTCCTCCTGTTCCTGCTTCCCCTGCAACCTCTTGCTTGTGTCCCCTCCCAAGCCTAAGCAGTTAATTGGCAGTCTTCAGCTTTACCTCAAACTGAGAAAGGCCTGCAAATTTGTCACCCATCTTTTATGCCAGTATACCCAAGACCTTTATCATGTATGTTAAGATTGGGACCTGGAGTTAGTGGTCGGAAGTCACATGACTTGACTGGGGGGAAAGGGATCGCAGCAGGGGCCAGAATTTCCTCCCCTCCTGACTTCCTGTCACAACTGCTTATGGTTGTTTGCCTTCTGGCAGGCAAAAATGACCATCGAACTTAATACTTCTAAATATAAGCAATAGAAAACACTGATAATGTGGGGGTCTGCACATGGGAGGAAAGGTGAGGGTCCTCTTTCCTGACTCTGCTTCCGGACTGGAGCAGAGTCCGGATTGGAGCCTTTCTCCACCAGACCCTAGTGGGCTCCCAATGCCTCCTCTTCCCTTGCTTGTTAAGGAGAGTGGAGTGGGAGAGTCCTCTGGGTGAAGTCTCTTCAGTATCTTGGTCCCAGAATTATGGAGGTTGCTGAGCTACCTCACACAGTACAGTTCTCTTACCCTTGATGTTAGATGGCTGTAGGTAGTCAAGCTGTTCTGCATGTTGTATGCGAGGTCACAGTGATGTTCCAAAGCCCAGTACTGAGGAGGGCACATTTTCTCTGACAGGTGGGAAATAAAGCCCTGGGGACTAGGAGGACTTGCTTGAGTTAACATAGGAATTTGAGGACTTGACTATACATACTCTGAGACTCTAAATGTGACACGACAGGCCAGTCCTCTTGCTTTTCCTCCCTAGGTGATATCTTTCCTTTTACACATTGGAGAATCTCTTCTCATCTGTTAAGATTCAGCAGCCTCACAGTCTGGGGTTGTGGCTCAGTGGTAGAGCACTCACCTAGCACGTGCATGGCCCTGGGTTCGATCCTCAGCACCACGCAAAAATAAATAAATAAAATAAAGGTATTGTGTCCAACTACAACTAAAAAAACTTAATATTAAAAGAAAATTTATCCTCACTGCTCCTCTTCCAGAAAGCTATCCAGAGTCCCTGCCTTTGGGGGCTATGGAACCTTCTTTTTTTTGATACTAGAGATTGAACTCAGGGCCACTCGACCACTGAGCCACATCCCCAACCCTATTTTGTATTTTATTTAGGACAGGGTCTCACTGAGTTGCTTAGAACCTTGCTTTTGCTGAGGTTGGCTTTGAACTCATTATCCTCCTGCCTCAGCCTCCTGAGCCACTGGGATTACAGGCCACACCTGGCTATGGAACCTTTGACCCCTAAAGCTGTAATACTCACCTTTGAATCAAAGATCCCTTGTAGCATCTGAGTCTGGGGCCTGACATACAATAGGGGCTCATAAATGCCTATTGAAATGACCATGCTTGGTACCTCTGAGCTTTTGAAAGAGCACTAGGATCTAGACTTTTTCCGGTTTCTTATTCTCTACAGGAGAGGGGTTGTCAGATTGCATTTCAAAGAAAAGCCACAGGGACATGCTGTTTCTCCTGAGCTAAGTCCTGAGACTTTGCAAAGGAACTCAACAACTCTGCTGCCTGCAGACAAAGCCCATGCAAAAGGCCTGGGAGAAAGGAAGGTCCCATGAGGCTGTTCCTGTCTCCTGCCTGCCATCTAGGCCACATTTTCAAGCAGAGGGGCTCTCTCTAACCAGAATGCCAGGAGGAAGGTAGAATGGGAGGGAGTCAGATGCAGAGACTGAGAGGCAGTGGACCCTTAGCCCATGACACTGGATGCCCCACCCTCAGCAGGGAAACGGAGCCCATTGCACCAGATCCTGTCAGGGCTGGTGCTGCAGAGCTGGATTTGAAACTGGGTGGGGCTGTCAGGTAGGCCAGGCCCTTTCTCATTTGGCAGCCACCACCCCCTCAACTATCTCCAGACCGGTCAGATCAGCCTCCATAGAGCCACTTGTTTCTGAGTCAACAAATCAGGAGCCACATGCTGGTAACTCTGTATAAGAGAGTGCCTGGAAATTAAATAGTTTCACTGCACCCAAGGCCCTCCCCAGGCTGCCCCTCACCTGGTAGGAAAGAATCTGAGGCACTCAGAGCTACCACAGGTGGGACCTTCTGAACTGCCAGGGGTGGACAATTTGCTTTTTAAACTGGGGAGGGCATCAAACCCTGCAGAATGCAGAAGTGGAATTTAGGCCGGGGATGATTGTTTTGAGATACTTTATACCATACCTAGGTGGAAAGCTGTTTTTTCCAGATCATCTCTGCTGGGGCTTCTAGGATTTTTTCCCCCATCCTATGCAGGAGCTGATGCCAGCTCTCCAGGTTTCAGGCCTTGGTGTTGTGGATTCTAATACCCTCCCCATAACAGCTAGCAATTTTTTGGTGAGGAGGGGGTACCAGGGATTGAACTCAGGGGCACTTGACCACTGAGCCACATCCTGAGCCCTATTTTGTATTTTATTTAGAGACAGGGTCTCACTGAGTTGCTTTGCACCTTGCTTTTACTGAGGCTGGATTTGAACTTGTGATCCTCCTGTCTCAGCCTCCCGAGCTGCTGGGATTACAGGAGTGTGCCACTGCACCCAGCTACAGCTAGCAATTTTTCAGAGCATTCTATCTGGCAGATCCTGACCCCAATGTACAACATGTGCTGTTTTATCTAATTCCTATCTTCCCATTTTATGGATGAGAACACTGCAATTCAGAGGTCAACAGCTTGCCCAAGTTGCATAGCTTGGTGGGGAGACAGGGCTGGGATAAAAACCTAGGCAGTTTGAGCCGGGTGTGGTGGCGCACGCCTGTAATCCCAGCACTTTGGGGGGCTGAGGCAGGACGATCGCGAGTTCAAAGCCAGCCTCAGCAATGGTGAGGCACTTAGCAATTCAGTGAGACCCTGTCTCTAATAAAACACAAAAAAGGGCTGGGGATGTGGCCCAGTGGTCGAGTACCCCTGAGTTCAATCCCCGCTACAAAAAAAAAAAAAAGCCTAGGCAGTTTGATACCAGAGTTTTAGCATCTAAGTCACCCCCCACCTCATGCAAGTTTGTGGGAACATGGGGAGGGACTCTGAGACCTGACCCCTGGAAGGATGCTGGTATTGTCCTCCCAGTGATGCTGCCAGTGCTTACCAATACCTGCCCAGTTCTCCTCACTGTGTGGAACTTTATGTCTGTGAATGGGCAGGTGGTAGTCTCACAAGATCAGCATACAAGGGCCATGATGGCTGTGGTGGACCATCTCAGAGAGATTGAGTGGCTGTGCTAGGCCTTATGAATCTTAGACAAGTTCTTCACAGCAGAGCCCAGAGTGCCACAGATAGGAGATCTATCTGGTGAGTGGTTAAGAGGAAGTGGGGGCTTCCTGGAAGGGATTGCCCACTTTAATCCAGACCTCTAATTTGAGAAGGATGTGGATGACGAGGAGGACCCACTGTATATGACAACATGACTGGGTTAGATACTCGGCACCTGCTGTGGAGTACCACACCCACACATCTGTGTTCTGGCAGAAGGTGGCTGATCTCAATGGGGCTGTTGTCAAGTTATAGAGGGAATGAAGGGTTCTGGGGAGGAGGAGGCATTGCATGGGAACTTGAAGGGTAGAGCACATTTCCAGGGGTGTTACAGAGGCTTCTGGGTTGCCTGGCTTCTTTGTTCAGGGCCTGGTCTCCATGACAACAAAGGTTTCATCTCTCTTCTGAGCTTCATGCTTGAAGAAGTGGTTTTCCTCCTTGCATCCCTCATCTTCCTCTCCTTGGGACACTCATAATGGGAGACCTCTGGGAGGAGACAGCAGTTGGAGCATCTAGTTCTGTGGCCCCCTAGCCGCCTCTGGTTCCAGCCTTGTGACTGATTGCACATTGGAGTGTGATGGCCACCAATTGAGAGCAGAGGACAGTAGTCATCCCTAGGTGAGGGGGGCATTCCTGTGCTAGAACAGTATGTAAAACACTTTTTTGGAAGGCTGGCTTTGCTTCTCCAGCACAGAGAGACCACACCTCCCCTGAACTCCAATTTCTTCCCAGAAAATTGGTTCTATGGCCCTTGCTTCATCTATTTGAGATCTTTTGTTGCACCAAATGAGGTCTGGGTGGGAAAAGGAGCAGGGTCCCAGGCTTAAAATACTTCCTGCCATCTTCTCTCCAAGTGACCTTAAGCAGAAGGTAGTTTGGGAATCTTTTGTAAAGCTCTCTGTGGTGTAGTTGAGCCTGGGTTTGACTCTGTGGCAGGGAGCAGGAATTCAGTCTTAGTGACTGTGACTTTCCCTGCCTTTGTGCTGTGAGGCAGCACAAGCCAGCACACATTCTCAGAGTGGGGCTCTCCTTTGGGTACCAGCATGCATTTTTTGGTGGCACATTATTGGTCTTCATAAGGACTCACTTGGTTCCCTCTGCACCTAAGGAAACTTGCTCCTCCTGTGGCAGAAAGAATGGCGTGGAGGGAGCTGCAGTTCTTGGCTCCTCCCCACCTTCTTGCCCTTTTGGAACTAAGTGGATTAGGTTGTGTGCAATTGTGATTAAAATCCTGCTGTGTGGGAACCCAGAGATTGGGCCTTGTGTGGGAATACAAAGGCTTGTTTGGGGAACTGGGAGCCCCAGGAGGTCTTTCAGGACAGGACAGGCCAGAGAGGCTGAGAATATTGATTCTGTTTTTTTATTCAGGTTTGGAATTAGGATGGCTTTTTCTTTAGGGCTTTGTCCTTGCTGCTTTCTCTGTATAGCACTACATGTCTTTCATGGCACTATGTCTTTCTTTGTCTCTCTCTTTTTTTTTTTTTCTCTGCCTGTTTCTCCTGCAGCTGCTCAGTCCTCCCTCTTAGGCCTTGCTACTCTTCCTGTCTCAAGTGTTTCAGACTGGGCTTGGCCTCTTCTTTGCAGCCTGCAGGCTGACAGCAGGAAGAAGACAGGCCAGGGACAGGTCAGGTGCTGGGGATTCATTCTAGACAGCCTGCAACTCTCCCCACCCCCAGGGGAGGTGGGGGTAGGCAGGAACAAGGAGTGCTGGCTATGCCCCCGCTACTCCCAGTGTCCCCTCCTACTGTCAGCCTTGACCAGGTGCTGGCAGCCTTGGCAGTCAAAACGGTGGAGTCAGGCACACTTGGGCCGAGCTGTAACCTGAGGCGTCCCCTGTGGAGTTTGAGAAGTCAATTTAAGCTGCAGTCTCACTGTGGGGTCTCCTTTTATGGCCCAATGGTCTGAGACTGTTGCTTAGGACAACAGTATGGGATCAGGCACATTATGACCCCTAAGGTTCCCTGGCCACAGTTGGGGTAGAAAGGGACTGGGGTCTGACTTGAGCTGGAGCCTCAGAGTCAGTGGAGGAGCCCAGGGAAGGAGGGTGCCAGGGAGGATTAAAGATATAAGGTCCAACCTGCCTCCATTTTCTAGAGGATGGACCAGAATGTGAGCTGCCTCTGTACTAGCTGGGGTGGGCACCCAACACTCTGGACTGTACCTGACTCCCTTACCCCAGTAGAGCTTAGAGGCTATTTCCAGGGGCTGAGTGACCAGGTCTTTGACCTGCCACACCTATTGCCCCATTCCTAAGGGTTCAGTTACCACAGGAGACCCAGAGCTTGCTCCATAGATAGCACCCCCAACATAAACAACCACTTCTTAGGTGTGGCAGAGGGACTGGCAGGTTCGCTTCACACCCTTTGGCAGGCAGAGGCACAGGGATCTCGGGGCAGCAGGTGATGGAGAGCAGAGTCCCACTTGCTGAATGTTCCCTACATACTGGGTACAAACAGAAGACTCTGATAACAGGTTACCATTTCCCTGTCATGGATGCAGAAACTGATTCAAAAGGCAGAGTAACTCACCCAGGGTTACATAGCAGGGACATGTTGAGGCTGGGCTGGAACCCAGGCCTGGCTGGCAGCCAAGTCCTGGCTCTCTGCCATCATTCCCTATGCACCCACTCAGCTGGGACCAGGAGCCACAGTCTGCCCATCTGTAAAATGAGGGGCTGGGTGCTCTGCTTGACAAGGGCCCCCCTTCTGGCTGTGAAGACACTTTTGGTGGGCAGTGACTAGAGGCAGTTCCAGGGAAGTTGAGAGGATGCCTTGCCCTCTGCTGGAGCTGCTCTTACTAGCAGTGTGGAGACTGGCCAGAAGATGCCCCAGGATGCCTTTCCCAAGTCACTCAGCAAATGGTGTTGCCAGGGAAACAGTCAGTTGTGGCAGTGCTACTAGCAGGGTCTGTAGGATGCTAGGGATAGGAGCTCTGGGGTTATGACTAAGGCTTGAGAATCCCTCTCTGCTGTATTCATGGCCCAGTTAAATACTTGAGTCAGGCAGAGATAGTACCAGGGAATATCCTCACCCTAGGCAGGGATGAGAGAGTGGGAGTGAGTCACTGCAGCCCATTCCCTTGGCAGGAATATCCCTCAATACTGCCAGGTCACCACCCTGGTCCCCCAGAGGGCAAGGCCTTTCACCCTCTCTTCCTCATGACTGTGGCTCCGTGGCATGATCCTCAGAGACAAGAAAATTCTTCCAGGAGCCATCTGGGTGTTGGGGACTTGGGAGCACTCTGGATGAACAGGAGCAGAGGAAGACTGGGGCCAGAGTCCACGGGAAGCTGGAACCTGGGCAGCTAGTGCCTCTAGAGGAGCTTGAGTAGAGCAATGGCTGCCTGTGCTTACCCAGGCCTGTGTGGGGAGCTGCTGGGACATGGATGAAGCTAAGGAAGGAGGAAGAGATGCTGAGCAGAGATGATGTAGATTTCAGGAAGGGCAGGAATAGGGGTGGCTGTTGAAAGGTTTCCTAGGGTCTCCATGCCATGTCTCTGGTGGGATCCAGCTCATCCTCCCCACCCCCCACCTCTTATTCCTTTGTCATCTCTGTGACATCTCCTTCAGGGGGAAAGACCAACAGTTATTCTTCTTAGAGCTAGAGGGCGTTGGGTCCTCTCTCTTAGAGGAGACTGGGCTGGGTGCCTCAGTAGGGGTCACTTGGGCATGGCATCACTTGTCCTTGGCACCCCTTGCTTAGGGAGATTGGCCACTGATTGCCTTCTGTAACCCTGCACCAGTTTCATGGGCATCACTGATTCATGGCTGGCCAGTTGGGGGCATGTACTCCATGACTGAGGGGGTCTCTTCATGAAGAGAAACCACTGAAGGGACATTATTTCTGAGATTAGAATAAAAACACTTGTGTTTGCTAAAATTTTCCAGTCTTATGATAAAAACGTTCTATTTTTACACTGTTGTAGAAGAAATAGCACCAGGGTAATGTTTCACAAATTATGTAGCTGATTTTGACAGAAAAATCTTTTTTTCTTCTGAGAAGTTAAAGGAGACTAGCAGAGGCCGGATCTTCTGAGTATGCACCAGGAAGCTTGCAGAGGCTCTGTGTGTCCTTTCTTCAGCCCTGTGGGAATGTTATGGGTACAATCCTGGGATCTGGCATCTATCTGATCCTGCCACTTACCTACTGTGTAACCTCTGAGAGAGGGAGGAGGTCATAGCTCTCTCTGGACCTCTTCTCCCAGCTGAAAAACAAGTGTGAGATGAGTATAAACCCATTTCACAGATGGGAAGTTGGGGCCCAGGGAGGTTGAGAGACTGACCTGGAATTACACACTTTGTAGTAGAAGACCTTGCTTAGAAGGATATACAGAGGAGTTGAGAGATATAAGGCATCTGCCACCTCAGAGAGTGGGGGCTGCCACAGCAAAGTGGAAATGTGCCCATTCTCCAGTCAACCAAAGATGAGAACTGTTTAGTTCCTTGGCTTGAGTCCTTGCCTCACACTCCCTGGGGTTCCTCTCTGGAGATCAGCCACCTTTCCCCATCCTGGAGGGCCTGCCCCTTCCTTACTGAGCCTTTCACAGAAAAACAGGAACCATAGAGTCATGATTCTTGGTCCACCTTTGAAGAACCTGGTCTGACTTTGCCCTCTGAGGGATCTGAGACCATTTCCTGTCACCTGCTTGATTGGAGGAAGTCTGCCTTCTCCAGGTCCCAGAGACTGCACCTAGATTTCTGAGTTGTGGGGAAAAAAAGGAAGAAGAATATGAGGCTACCTCAGAGGAAGGCCTAGGGGAATTCTGAAGTCAGGAGTCCTCAAGCAAACCTTGAAACCAATTTCTACACATGACGCAGTAGCCCCTTGACAATATGTGCTTATCACTGTGACATTCTGAGCTGTGTGTGTGTGTTCTTCTATTCTTGTGGCCACCTGGGAACAAGAATACTGTCACTGTCCCCACTTTCCAGACTAGGCCAGAGATACTTATAGAGACAGAATGACCTACTCAAGGTTATAAGTGAAGTAGGAGGATAACTGGTTCTCTGCATTCAGGTCCATCTGACTTGGAACTCTGTGGCCACAGCTGATCCTGTAGTACATGGTCCCTGACTGGAGGCACTGGGACTCCCTGGCCTGCCCCAACCAACACTCATATTCCTCCTGTTGTTCCTCCTCCCTGCCTGGGAGCGCAGCTCAGTTCCTTCTTTCTGGAGGCATTTCTCCTCCACCCTCTCCCCTGCCAGACATGGCACTTCTGCTTTTGTTTCCTGGTTGTCTGGGGCTGGCAGGAAGCAGGCAAACTAAAGCCATCAAAATTTAGCAAACTGGAGGAATCTTGGGTTCTGAGACTTGACAGTTTTAAAATCATCAAGTGTGTGTTGGCTTCCCTGTCAGCAGGGCATCCTGGGAAGGCATTGGACTTGGAATCTCAACTGCTTTCAGGGAAGTTCCACTATGTCAGCTATCCCCCATCAGGTGTCCTAGTGTTGGCCTAGAAGGGGAATCCAGCAGGTGACAGCAGGCCTTTAGTGCTCCTGAGTTTCCTCTGGAGAGGGTGGTCCCATCTTGCCTGCTCTGCAAGGTTCTGCTCTGGAAAGAACAGAGAAGGAAAGAGAATGAGCCAAGACTAGTTTCCCTGGGCCAACATCCTCATCAAGCTCCCCATTTGGCAGTAATTCATCCATACACCCCCAAATATTTGAAGACACTGACTGCAGTAGCATTTTTGGCCCCTGTTCTAGGCCTAGCCCCCAGAAAGGGGGCCTGGAAACCAGGATCTGTAAATGAAAAGGGTTGAATTGAATCCTGTTCTCAAAGAGCTCCAGGACTTGAAAGTGGCCAAGTGTGAGCTGTGTGACATGGAGAAGCCACAATACCTCCCTGAGCCACAGTCCCCCTCATCTGAAAATGGTGGTTAATGATGTACCTGTTGAATGACAAGAGCTAATGGGTGTAATATGCCCAGTACAGGGTAGGGATTATGTGAACATCCTCCACTGTTCTCATACTACCAAGTAGCAGAGCCTGGTCTAGACCCAGGGGTGTGAGGCCAACCTCTGGGAAGGATACTTTTGGTTTTCCCCAGGCTAGTGTTGTGGGGACTATTCCTTATTCCAAATCTTGCAATTGTGTGGAAAGAGGATAAAGCAGCTGTGCACACGGTCTCCACTGCCTAGAAGCTGACAGATGGGATTCAGGTTTTGGCTCACTGAGCAGCTGCGTGACTTTGGGCAAGTAAATAACCTCTTAAAGAGTAAATTTCTCCATGGATAAAAGGATGCTGCTGGTTCTTCTTGGGATATGGTGAGCACTGTGTGAGGTGGCATCAGCACAGCACTGGCTGAGCATCAGGGAGGAAAAGTTGCTGTGAAGGGGACATTAACACTGACTTGACTCCATCATTTCCTGTGCACTCAGCTAGGGCCTGGGCATTTGGGGTCATTGATATCATGTGAGTTGACTTCCCTGGAAATTTGTGTCTGAGGAGGAAGGGGTAAATGGACAGAATGAGATGGAGGACAGGCTGTGGTCAGAACTTAATGAAGCACAGTCTGATCTGGCGTGAAGCCAACTAATCCATAGCTGCAAAATTGGTTCCATTAGCTCTCTTAATGAGCTACAAAAGCTGGGAAAATGAGTGTGTGAGAGAATAATGGCACATGTCTGAGGCTCTAATTTGAAACTGTGGCTAAGAAGTTAGATTTGACACTACTATTAGCTCTCCAAATAGCACTGGCACTATTGGGGGAACATAGGGCGGGGTTCAGCTCTGGCTTTATAAGGTCAGTCCTGAGGCCTTTGGAGGGCAATGCCTGCTTCTGAACACCAAACTTGGGGCTAACCCCATCCCTGACATCTGCCCCTAGAGCAGAGGCTGAGATCCATGCTCTCAGTGGGCAAAGCAGCCCGCAAAGGGTCACACTGGTGTTAAGACCACCCCTGCCTTGTGCTGCCAGCATCTGTAAGTGTTATTAACACACTTGGCCTTGGCCCATGTAGAGAATAGGGGCTCCCTACAATGAAAACAATGAGTCAAAAATCCTGTATTTTCCTATAACACTCTGTTTGGTTCTGCTGCCTGAGGGTTTGGTGTTGAGCACGTGTCTTGTGGTTTAATCAACAACGAGGAATGCAGCTATTCTGCTTTCCTGCCAGTTCTGGGCCAAGGCTGGGACAAAACCTCTGAGGTTGGAGAGAAAGTATTGGAGTTATGTACCAGTCCTTGCCATCAGCTCCCAAGGGAGAAATTCTACTTAAACTTTCTGATACAGACATCCCAAGAAAATAAAGGACCTGGTGGTTTTTAAGTATTCTGGTAGGTCTGTCAGGCTAGTGCCATGTGCTGGCCTTAGCCTTTATGTGGGAATCCATATTATATATGTTCATTTGAATCTTCCCATGTCTTTTGCAAATTTGCTGTTGAAGGCAATGCAAAATGTTAAGACTTTTTTTTCATATAAGGTTTGATGCTAAATCCCTTTTAGAATTTGCTCCTAGAAAAAATTCGGTGAATATCTGTGTATCTCTGATAAAAGCAGTAGAGCCTACCTGGTTTCCTTCTTTGCTAAGACTTCTAGGAAGCTCAGAATTAAAATTTGTATTTGTTTATTGTTATGAACTTAAGTGGGTTTCCAGCACATTTTATCTTCTTCATTCTAAAGAGAATCTGATGGCATTTTAAAAAATTTGGCTTCTATCATGCTTTTGAATTATAGAATGCATGGAATCATATTGTCAATAAACAAGGCAGAGGCTGGGGATGTAGCTCAGTGCTAGAGCATTTGCCTAGCATGCACAAGGCCCTGTGTTCAATCCCTAGTACTTAAAAAAATCATAAATAAAATACACAAGGCATATGGAAATAATAAGACTGGAGTGTCTCACGGGGCAGTGAGAGGAGTCAGATCCCTGGCCTCCAGGAGGTTCCCTTTGCTGTGGGGCTGATGTCTCTAAGGTTGTGGGTTGGTATGAAATCTAGAGTTTCATCTTCTTAATTTGTTACTGCCTCATTGATGGGAGAGATTACAAGTCAGTTCTCTTCCTCTGGAAAGAGTGGGTGTTCTGGCTAGAGCCATAGAGCATACAGGCCAGGGTTGCACATTAATTGACTGAGGGTGTGGAGGTTGGGGTTTTGGTTGCAGGGGTGATAGGGGGCGGCTGCTTGTCCAGGCTGGTAGTCTTGATGCCTCCTGTGTGTGAGATACTATGAATACTTTTATTTGAGAAGAGCCCAACCCTGGGGCAAGCTGGATGGAGATGCTGGATGTGTGGGTGGATCTGGGTAGGTGGCCCTTCCTGGGATGGGAGAAGGCTGGAGAAGAGCTGTAGGAAGAGGTTGGTTCGCAAGGCTGTGTCTTTAGAGATGTCCCTGCTCCTTCTGATGCTCTAGGAAGACAGATTGAGTGCTTTCCCAGCTCTGTGCAATGATAGGTGTTGGGTCCTGCAGTGGAGATGGGGACTTAGATGGGGAGAAAGATTCTGAATGAAGATGTCCAGGCTTGGTCACTATCCTAGGCAAGACTGTCACAGGTTGAGTTGTAGCATCAAGACCCCCAGACTGTCTTGGGTACTTCCTGGTGGCCAGTTTTCTGCTAGGTACTTCAGAGAAATAGAAAACACTGGAAGAATAAGTAGTCAGACAGATAAGTCCTGCCCTCTGGGAGTTCAAGGTCAATATTGCAGAGGCTAGAGACACATGCACATTTAAGGGCCCATTTGCCCATCCCCATCCTAACCCTATATTTTTCATATACTATGCACTCACCCCTACACATGCATATAGTCATGCATGCACACACCCATGTTCTCATGTACCTGCATGCTCCTCATGCCTCGATGTGTTTACATACCTATTCGCACATTTATTTTAGAACAAGTTTCTCAAGTCTTGTGCAAGCTGTGGCTTTGGCCAGTGCCTCTCCAACTTGGGACCACCCCCTCCTCTCATCTGCCCTCGGGGAGGGGTTGTCTGGATGCTCTCTCAAAAGTTCTGTTCTCCTCCCTCTTCAGCCTTGCCATTTGCAGCAGGGGGGCCCCAGGGCAATGACTTCATTTTTCTGAGCCTCTGTTTCCTCAATCTGCAAATTGGGGCTAATGGTCCCCACCCTGCTTGCCTCACAGGGTGGCACCAAGCATTCCCATAAGATAAAGGACAGCAGAGTGTTTTGTAAACTGAAAATTGTTTTCCAAACAGGCAAATGCTGCTGTTGTTTTCCCAGCTCTGGAACTCAAGAATTCTTCCACCCTCAAGTAAGCCCTGTCCTTGGGTGGGATGGGACATAGTATGAAGGTGGTGAGGGGGCCTGGCTATTCTAAAGCCCTCATTCCAACTGGTGGTGCTAAAGGGGCATGAGCATGTATCCATGGGGCATAGCCCTGTCTACTCTCAATTTTTGTTGGGGCTTGCTGGCTGGTGAGGTCAGTAGGAGTCTTGCCACTTGGCTGCCGGATCTAGGGACAGATGAGAGGATTTGGCAAAGGAGAGTGAGAGAAGAAGGGAAGGTGAAAACTGCTACATCAAAAGCTGTATCCAGTGGGGTCCTACTCTTTAAGTTCTGCCAGGAACCTCGTTGTTTATGAGAAAGTCAGAGGTTCTGCCTCCAGGGCAAGTGTGTGAGTGAAATGAGTGTGTGTGTGTGTGTGTGTGTGTGTGTGTGTGTGTGTGTGTACGCCCCTATTGGGCACAAGCTGGATCCAGGTGCCATCACAGATCTTCCATCTTTGGTGGGCCTTTGGGAAGCTCAAGGAACATAGGACAGCAGTGAGGCAAGGGCAAGGGCAGTTTGTCACAAGCCCCTCTTCTCATCTTCTTATACTCCTAGATGTAACTGGGGGCTGACATTACTGTCCCTTTGTTACTCCTCTTCTCTCACCTCCCTCTAGTCCAAGCCCTGCAGTTTCACACTGGGGAAACAGAGGCCCAGAGAGGAAAAGGGACTGGCCCAAGGTCACACTGAGAATAGGGGAAGAACCTGGGCCTCCTGGGCTTTGACCTTGTGCTGATTCCCATGTCTGGAAAGGTGGAGCTTTTGCTGGGGAATGCTTTTTAGGAAGGCTGGTATGGAGTCATGTACCTGCACGAATGAGGTCAACTTGCAGTAAGTGCCTCATGGACTGGAGCAGCTCTGATGGGCCCTTGGGAAGAAGAGGTAAAGTCTGGTTCAGCAGAGAGAGTGGATGAGGTACAGGCTGCCTTGGACAGTGGGGAACAAGTTTGGCCAGGATGTCATGTAGCCAATTTGTTGAACCTGCCTGGCTCCTCCTCAGTTTAGTCTTACCCTGTCCTCATGATGCATTGTGAGAGTGTCTTCCCCTCATCCCTACTTTATGGATTTGTTCATTAAATCTACAAATATTATCTGAGCCAGTGCCCTGTAGCAGGCCCTGCATCTGAGGACTGGTGGTCAGGCAGACTGACGCTACCCTCTGGGCTTACAGTCTGATGCAAAAGACAGCTGGGTGCCAGCCTGGCTGGGGGGAAACAACCGTGTGACCAGGGACCAGTTACTTCTCTTTGTGCCTCAATTTTCCATCTAAAAAAAATAGTGATAATATAGTCCTTTCCTCCTAATATTTATAAAGTGCTCTGAGCAGAACCAGGTGCATTGAAAGTACAATATCTGTATGGCGTGTTTGTTTAAAGAGTTATCAAAGGAACACATTAATTGTAGGTTGTCAGCAAGTGCTACACTGGAGGTAAAAAGGGTGGTGACCTGGGAGTTGGAAATGATTTCTGTCTAGATCAGGGTGTGGGTCCTGGGTGTGTGCAATTGTCAAAGTTCATTGAACTGCACCTGTGAGACCTGTGCCTTTACTATATGTAAATTATACCTCAATAAACAAACAAACAGAAACTACAGAGAAAGAAAAGTATATGGTGAAGGGAGTGTGAGGGATCCTTGAGGTCATTTTTAGACAAGGCAGAGAGAGCATCTGGATATGAGAGGAGGAAGAAGAAGAGGAGGAGGATGTGGAGGAAGAGGTGAAGGAGGCAGCAGCAGCTCTGGCTATGGTGAAGAAAGATGAGGAAACTGAGTCTCTAAGAGATTTGGAGCTATATTCAGGGTTAACCTGAGGGGTTAGGATTGTCAGCCCAAGGAATTTCTTAGGAGATAGGCCTCAGTGGACCCAGGTTCAGGACTCTGCCCCTGTGGGTTCCCCTGCCAGTGACCAGAGGAAGCACTGTATTTTCTAGGGGCAGCCCTCTCCCTGTCCTGATGCCTGTTCTCACGGTCTTAGCCCTTGAGAAGGACCATTTAATTCATGGGGGAAATGGGTTCCTAAATATGGACTGAGCAAAGCAGGGGGCTTTGAGAAGCTCTAATGCAGGACATGCCACTTGCTCCTCTACTTCAGCATACGCAGGTGCAGACCCAGCTCTGATGCTCTCTTTTCCCTCTGTGGCCATGTTCCACCCTTCATCGCTTCCTCCTCCCTCCCTCCCACACCTCCTGTATTCCACCAGCCACCTACCCATCCTTCCATCCTTTGTTTGCCTAGGAACCCAGGGTTTCCTGCCATGCTCCAGTCAGGGACCCCCAGGTTCAGCTGCCTTCTTCTATCCTCAAGCTGCTCCCAGCCTGGCCAGAGGAACTGAGGCAAAACATTAGGAGAGGAACTGGGAGGACTTTCCAGAGGCAGAAATAACTGACTCCAGAGGTTTCTCAGAAAGAGGGAGTTGACCCCTTGGAGAATGAGATGGGGTAAGAATTCACAAGGCAGAGACCTACCGGGGCATAGACATAGAGGCTGGAGAGAGGGTTTGAGCCTGTTTGGGAATGTTGGTGCATCATTCTAGCCAGAAGAAAAGGTGTTTGGGGGTCAGGGATAGCAGGAAATGAGGTAGGAAAAGAAAAAAAAAAAGGCAAGTCTGGATGCCAGGGGAAAAGGTGGTGTTTATCTGGAAGACATGGGAAAGGGGTCAAGGGTAGCAGCTTCAGAGGTGGAATAGGGGCTAAAGGGGGAGAGACTCTGTCTAGACATACCACCCTGAATGTGCCCAATCTTGTCTGATCTTAGAAACTAAGTAGGGTTGGGCAAGGTTAGTACATGGATGGGATGGGGTAGGGGAGAGGACAGAGGACCCCAACAAAAAACATTCCAGTTGTGGGCTTGGGATTCTATGAAAGAAGAGAGAGAGGATTCTGGTATAGAGATGATATACCAGAAGGGAGACAGTGAGGATGGGTCCAGGAGCCAGCCTGAAAGTCTGATAAGAGATGTCAGGTCAGGCTGGAGAGCAGGGACAGAGAGTAGAGGACGGGGGAGATGATAACGGGAGGTTTAGGAGGAAAAGGAAAAATGGGGTGCAGGGAGGGAGGATGGCACACCTTATGTCCTGTGACAAAGAACTAGAATAGACCTGGCTGAAGCCCTTCAGGACACAGTGGAGATGGGCTGGCATGGTGATGCAGGTGACTGAGCCCTCTGACCCCAGCACAGAGAGCAAGAAGCTGGTGCTCAGGCACTGTGCAGGTGTGGACCTCATGGGTATTCTGGAAAGCATAGGCCATAGGTCAGGCCAGAAGCTTTGGCCCACAACAGCCCCAAATTTCTCTCCCACCCTGGTCTGAGTAATGGAGCATGATACTGAGCAGGACTGATATGAGCTCTGGTCTTGGGTGTCAGCCCTAGTCCTCAGCCCTCCCCAGTTAGGAAATAAAATGTGGCTGTACCTTGTGTGAGCAAGTCTACTGGGGGATGGCTTATCCTTGTTCTCCCCAACTTGGGCCCTCTCCCCTTGAATGCTGACTTCTTTC
Organism: Tamias sibiricus; assembly: GCA_025594165.1. NCBI lineage: Eukaryota > Metazoa > Chordata > Mammalia > Rodentia > Sciuridae > Tamias > Tamias sibiricus. The sequence goes on from CM046668.1 coordinate 112,800,719, forward strand.
CTTATAGCTCCCTCGAGCATGGCCACTCAGGGGCTTTGTTCTTTTCCAGGTGATCAGTCTTATAGTTGGCAGTTGCAGCCTAGGCTGAGTTAACCTGAACAAGGATCCTGACACCCACCCACCTAATGCCTGCCTTACTGTGGTGCATCCTATGGGGAAGACTCTGTTATTACTGCATTTTACAGAGTTGTGGGCTGTGGCTTGTAACTGCATGCTTGCCTAAGGTCATACCAAGTCATTGGAGGAATCCAATCCCAAACCTACATCCCACTCCACCCAGTTGTCATCTTCCTCAACTAGGGTTCTCCTTGTCCTCAGTCTCTCTACCTCTGGGTTCTCCCCTGGGTTCTATAGGCATAAAATGAGCCTAGGCAACCAGGTGACCTCAACGTGACCCCATCTCTCTAACAGTGAGGATGGCATTGTCCCCTGCTCCCCCCAAACCCATGAAGCAGCTCCCAGGGAGGCTACAAAGTTACCTTGGGAGCCAGAGACTGACTGGAAGGTCATGATCAAGCAACTCATTTTAGAAGCACTTTTCTTGATAGTGACAGTTTTATTCCTGCACCCACTCCTGGAGAATTTGAAGTCTTAATTACCTTCCCTCCTGCAGGAGTGTGTGTGGCCTTGTCTTCCTCTACCTCTGGTGCTAGGTCCCAGGGACAGACTAACCAACACAGGCCTCAACTTCTCCCACAGGAAGCCTCCCTCTGGCTCCAGTGACCTCTTGGTCGTGCTGGGGCCTTTGGGAAGATTTGCTTGTCAGAGCAGCCTACCCCTCACCCTCCAGCAGCCTTTCTTCAGCACCCTCCACTGTCATACAGAGGTGCTGGATGAGGGAGCACGGGGGAGTTGTCGAGGCCCTACCATTGCCACATGTCATCCTGTACACTTTACATGCACAATTTCAAATCCTGGCCTGGGAAATGTGGCAACTGTGTCATTCCTATTGTAAAAATGAGGCTGGAGGGATGTGTAGTCACTGGTTTGGGATCCCATGGCAGATGTGACTTAACTACAAACCCACTCTATTTCCACTGCATTTGTTTCTCTCAAAAAGGGAAGTAGGGACTTCTCTGGCCTCTGAGACTCTCCAGCCTGCCAGCCACTTCCCAGGGCCTCCTAGAGTTTTTAATTAGCAACCCTGCTTGTACCCAGAGCTGGCCTGTAAGTCCAGAGGCTCATTGGACCACAAGACAGGGAAACCTGGATTTGAATCTGCATTCTGTCTCTCAGAGGGCACAATGGGACCTGGGAGGTTATAGGTCTCTCTGAGCTGACACGTCCTTGTCTACAAGGTGAAGGCTGCAGGCTGTGAGCCTGATGCTCTCTGTGTCCACCCACCCACCCACAGCTCCTGTATGACAGCCCCAAGGCCCGGCAGGAAGTGGACCACCACTGGCAGGCCTCAGGTGGCCCCCATATCGTGTGCATCCTGGACGTGTATGAGAACATGCATCACGGCAAACGCTGCCTCCTCATTGTCATGGAATGGTATGCTGGCATCCCTTCTGAAAGCCTCTTTGGTATTCTTTTGTCCCCAGGCTCCTTGCCATTCTTCTAGGGTTTTCTCTGTTCTTTAGAAAGCAGCTCTGGGTGCCACCCATACACCTGAGGGGTAGTAAAGTGGGCAGCTGCAGGGCCTGCCTGTGTAACTGGCCACCAGGGCATTTCCTGAAGGGTGGGAAAGAGATTATAGCTGTCATATGGCCTATCTGGGTATGGTTTGCACCCTGTGAAGAGGGCTGGAAGAGCCATCAGAGAGGACTGACACACCCTGAACATGTACAGGTAGGGACATGTGGGAAGAGAGGGATACACTTAGTCCCCTCAGCTTTCTCCTTCCTGGATGGGTGCTGCCATGGTCCCACTAGATGTTGAGTATTGAAGTTCAGAACCAGAAGCCAGGGCCACCTTCACCTTGGGCTTCTCCCACTAGCACTGTGGTTCAACCCCAGCCTTCCATAGATCCTGAGTTCCATGTCTGGGCCTCAGTTCCTCTGTGTCTATCTTTCAAGAACTCTTCCCTGAATAGGTTAGCCAGCTCTTCAGATTAGGGGTTTAGATCCTGGCTCTTCCATCCACTAGCTGTGGGATTGTGGGTAGCTGCTAATCTTTCTGAATTTCTGTAACTCCCATGTGAAATGTGGAGGAAGATATTAATGTGGTTTTCATCCTAACCTTGATTGTGATCAAAGTGCCCCATGTATATTGCATATTCAATTTGAAGTGAAGGAACCAGCCCAGAGTCATACAGAAGTACACATGAAGGAACCCAGGGTATAACACACAGTAAGCACTTAGAAAACATTGGGTCATAATGATTATAATTGACATCCTGTTCTGCATTTGGGGGAAACTGAGACTTGGGTGGAGTTAGAGCTGTTGAGACCTCATAGCCATGTAACACCACTGGAAACACAGGGGCTTCTGGGCAGGGATATGAGTCTACCATCTTCCCTTAGTTCTATGAGTTCAGATCAACTCACTCAAGCTGACAGCCCACTATGCACGAGGTAACCCCAAGGCACAGGAGGCTAACAGTGTCTGTTCACCAGGGGAGCAGCATTAGGGCCTGGAGCCTAGACTTCTGATCCAGGGCAGGGGCAGAGTGATGCCCAGTATCCCCCTCTCTACTCACAGTCACCTTCTCTTGCAGCATGGAAGGTGGTGAGTTATTCAGCAGGATTCAGGAGCGTGGTGACCAGGCTTTTACTGAGAGAGGTATGTACAGGCAGTTGGACCAGTGTTGGGGAGTCAGGGTAAGAGGGCTTCATTAGAGTTGCGTGTGATCTCTATCTTCCTAGTAGAATAAGAGAGGGTGGGACAGAATGTCCATTACCCCCAAGGGGTTCTATGAGTCTGTGACACTTTTGAGATGACTTGGGATGAATGCCTCAGACCTCTTGGTGCTGACTTGCAGTTGAGCTGGGAAGAGGCAGCCAAGGCCTGAGGAAAGAGGCCCAGGTGGACTGGGAGCATCCTTGAAGAAAACTGGGGTATCTGGGGTTGAGGTTCAGGATAAAGGACACCATTCTGTGCTGGTCATGTCCAGGATGGATTGATAGGGTGGGGGCCCCCAGGTGACCTGACCTTTGACTGGCATTGCTGACCCCCCAACTCCCTGTGTCTGCAGAGGCTGCAGAGATTATGCGGGATATTGGCACTGCTATCCAGTTCTTGCACAGCCAGAACATTGCCCACAGAGATGTAAAGGTGAGGCTCTAGGACCCAGGCTGTCCCCAGGGAAGGAGGAACTATCCCATTCCACAACCCCTGATGGCTCCCAGCACCCACTGGATGGTGGTCAAGTTCCTTGGTCAACATTCCACAACTCAGTTCCTGGGCCCAGACTGCTTTTCTCTGCCTATCCTCTGATGGTTCCTGCAAACTCATTATGCTCTTGTCAGAAGGATCTCCTTGTTTCCTTTATACACTGCATAATCCCAATAGTAAAAAGAATAACTGACTGCCTGACTATAGCCAGTAGGCCTTGACAAGCATTTCGTTTAATCCTCACCCAGCCCTATTAGATAGGGGCCATTACCCATTTTATAGATTAACAAACCAAGGTTCAGATAGAGGGAGAGAGATAGAGAAAGAGAGAGAGATGGAGAGAGAGACAGAGACAGAGAGAGAGATGGAGAGAGAGAGAGAGAGAGAGAGAGAGAGAGAGAGAGAGAGAAAGTGGCTTGCCTAAGGCTGTGTAGTTGCTGCCCTAGGATTCATTCATTTATTCGTCCACTAAATCAGCAAGAAATTTTGTGACCACACAATGTGCCAGGCCTCAGGCAGGGTCTTGCCTGATGCTACTGGGTTTTCTATAAAGTTACAGCCATAGTTTCAATAGATTAGGACCTCAAACACTGGCATTTTAACAGAAAGACATTGGCCACTGTGGGGAAGGAACACAGGGAGTTCCACTTCCTGAGCCTGCTTGCCTTCCCAGTGGATGGACTTGAAAGATATTCTGGAAGCTCAGTGCTCTAAATTCCTCTCCAGGGAGGACTGTGTCTTCCAGGAAGCCCTACTCGCACACACACACATACATGTGCACACATAAACATGCATATGCAAGCCACCATCAGAGCGGAGTTTGTTCCTCCTGGGCCCTCTGCCCCAAATCTGGAGCATTACCCCACTTGGCTTATTTCTTCCTAAGACTAAGCAGAGGTGAGAGGAGAGGCCAGCTGCTGCATTAGTCTTTCCTCTGGCTGAATGCTGCCAGTCCATAGTTATCCTGTGATTCAGGATACTTGTGGAGCCACAACAGATCACCTTGTGAATCCTTGCTTGACTTTGACCCCTAGCTGCTGCTGCTTCTTCTTCTTCTTCTTCTTCTTCTTCTTCTTCTTCTTCTTTTTCTTTTTTTCTCTTTTTTTTTATTATTATTATTTTTTGCTTAAGGAGAGAAAAGCCTTCTGCCGAGCGGATGCCTTTCTATATGCTAAATCTGCTTCTCTGTTTTTATCCCAATCCAAGGTCAAATTGTCTCAAAAGGAACTTGAGAAATAGCTCCCACTGGCTCCATACCAGAGCTTTGTCCAATTCCCTGTCCTACCCAAGCTTGCTTGGGAATCCCTCCTGCTCCTTGGCATGAACCTACATCCTGCCCATTCATTAAAAGCCAGCTTCAAGGCTGTTTTTTCCTTGTAACCCTCCCCACTTCCCCCATCTGCCAGGCCCGTCTGTGCTTCACAACTGGGAAGAATTGCCTTGGTACAGCTCCTGGGGTCTCATCAGTGGGGGCCTTCTCCTCTGAGTAGCTTCAGGTGGGTTTTGGCCTGCTGTCCTTGAAGGTTTCCTTCCAGGCTGGGTGTGGGACATGTGTTTGGCAACACTGGCTTACCAGCAGTCTGCTTTTTTTTTATATCCTCATTATGGCAATTCGTGGTAGCCTCACCAATTCAGGATCAGAAGTTCCTGCCCCTAGGCTATGGCACTTGGTCATTCAGTCTTGACTAAGCACCTGCCTCACTTTCCCCTTTATGAACAAAAGTGTCACCTCTCAGTCACCTTGACTTCTTTATATGTGGTCCATGTTGTTGATGGCCAATGGTCCGATCTATTCATGAGATGAACCTGATTCCCCCTGCATTGAAATAGAGGGAGGGAGTATGGCTAAAGATCACCTTGGGCTCTGTCTCCACCTGGTTCCTAACCGCACACACATTTTCTCTTCCTGGCCTAGCCTGAAAACTTGCTCTATACGTCAAAGGAGAAAGATGCTGTGCTTAAGCTCACTGACTTCGGCTTTGCCAAGGAGACCACCCAAAATGCCCTGCAGACACCCTGTTACACTCCATATTATGTGGGTGAGTCCTTGGGACATGTTCAGTACTTCCCTACCCCTACCATACACTGCTGTGATACGTGGCATCCAGTGGGGTATGGAAACAAAAGGGTTAAAGCCTAGTGAGGAGGGAGGGGAAGAACTGTCTGCATGGAGGCGGGTGACGTGGGGGGCCGGAGGCTGCAAAAATATTCTCCCAAACTTCAGCTTCTGCTTTTGAAAATAGATCCAGGAAAATTCTGGCTGTGGACTGTGAGCTGAATGACATCACAGCAGCTCTAAATATATATGTGATAAAAGGCTGCCATCAGCTCGGGACAGAGCCCAACCATGGTTGTTTTTCTCCGGTTTTTGTCTTCCTGGGATTCATATTCAGAGAGTGGGCAGGCCTTTTCTCCTTCATTAGAGGGATACAGGGTACCTGTCACCTGCCTTGTAGGAAAGGGTCCCTTGAATCAGGACCTGGGTGGGTCCTATGGGCATGCACATACTCATGCTTCCCGATAAAGCTCTGAGCAGCTCCCAGATCTGGAAAGAACCCTGCTGTAAGTGCCCTTTACCTGAAAGTAGGGTGCTAACAGGGGCTCTTTTCCCTCAGGGGATGTCTTCTGGGAGGACAGCTGAAGGGGCAGGCAGCCCCCTGAGACAAACAAAATGGCAAACCCAGGAATAGTCTACCACTGAGCTAATCCCCAGCCCATTTTATTTTTAATTTTGGGACATTGTCCCTCCAAGTTGCTGAAGCTGGCCTCCAACTTGTGATCCTCCTGCTTCAGCCTCCTGAGTAGCTGGGATTACTGGTGTGTACCACCACACTTGACATTTTTGCATTACTATAATTTAGAAATCTCTGGCCTGCTGACCTCATTGCACAAATATGAAAACTGAGGTCCCTTTGGTTGGTAGCCAAGCTGATAGTGTGACACATAGCCCTATCTGTGGGTCCTCCTTGCCTGTGATTTAGGCTGTATATTCAGGGAGGCAAGGGACACAGGACAGCTGGAGGGCTGAGGCTCTCTTGCCTATGGCAGGATCTCACCAAGCTCTGGACTGGATTTTCCTCTTGTCTTCCCTCACCAAAGTTGAGACTAGCAGAGGAGCCCTAAGGAGCTAGGGGCTGTCTGAAAGCAGCTATTTTTTCTGGAAGCTATTTCTCCTCCCCCAACTTCATATATGTGCTGCCTTCCCAGAAGGTGTCAGACGCCAGTCTACTCTCCCCACCTCCCAGCCTGGGCACCTGCTTTTTACCTTGCCCAGGTTTCAGCCTCCTGCCTGGGCCCCAAGACCCTTGGGGTTGAGAACCCTCATATGTCCTCTGCCCTGGCAGCCCCTGAGGTCCTGGGCCCAGAGAAGTATGACAAGTCGTGTGACATGTGGTCCCTGGGTGTCATCATGTATATCCTGTGAGTACCATCCCCATCCCTGTCTCAACCTCTTGTTCCCACCGCTACCATATACCCTCAGTACTGTTTTTGCTCCCTGCCCTCCATGTCCACAGTGTAGGGCTCATGCGTGTCAGTACCCCTTGGACAGGCTGTGCTTCCCTTCTGGCCAAGCAACACAGTTCCTTCAGGCTGCCTGAGAATGTCCTCATGCCAAGGGCCGATGATGTTCCTGGGATATGCCTGGGAGTTCAGATAGCCAGTATTATTACCATGATGTCTAGCTTCCTGTCTCCCCAGTGAGGGGCTAGGGGTAGAGAATGGGTCTGTCCTGGCACTGCCCCCCAACTCTTATGCCAAATGACTTCCTTTCTCTCCCAGCTTGTGTGGCTTCCCACCCTTCTACTCCAACACGGGCCAGGCCATCTCCCCAGGAATGAAGAGGAGGATTCGCCTGGGCCAGTATGGCTTCCCCAATCCAGAGTGGTCAGAGGTCTCTGAGGATGGTGAGTGAGCCCCTCTGTCTCACCATGGCATCCGCAGCCTTCATTCTGGACAAATGACCTGTGTTTACAGTATCGAACTGACCTCTGTTCAAATCCTGACTTCTCTACTTCCTAGTTGTGTGACCCTAGGAAAAAAATCACCTAACCTTTTGGAGCCTTAGTTTCTACATCTGCCAAATGGACTAATAACCTACTTCTTCAAAAACCCTTCTAACTTCAAGTCTACTCATATACCACAAACATATCTGTGTTATATTAGTTATCTGTTGTTGCTTAAGAAATTATCCTGAACATTTAGTGTCTTAAAATAAGAAATAGTTGTTAGCTCACTGTTTTGTGGGTTAGGAAAGTGGGAGCACATGCAGCTGACATGGGGACCTGACATGTGGGAGGGTCTGTGGGGAGGGGGTGGGGAACTGCACTCTCACCACTCTCCTCTCTTCCCTGGGCTCCCTAGCCAAGCAGCTGATCCGCCTGCTGCTGAAGACAGACCCCACTGAGAGAGACTGACCATCACACAGTTCATGAACCATCCCTGGATCAATGTGAGCACTCCCTCTCCTGTAGAGGGCAAGGTGTCAAGCTGGAGTATGGCAGTCTGGCAGGAGGATGGTGGTTCTAGAGGCCTGGGTGCACGGCTAGAATGGGCCCTTATACACAGATGTTTGCTACTATCCCATCCTCAACATGGCTTAGCCATTGCCCCATTCAGGGTCCTTTACCTCTCTGAGCTTTGGTTTCCCCATCTGAGATTGGGAGAGGGGGCAAAAGGGGGCAGCCAGTACTGTCCATGCCCTTAGGCTCTAATCCATGGACTTGGGACTTCTAGCAATCAATGGTGGTGCCACAGACCCCACTCCACACAGCCCGAGTGCTGCAAGAGGACAAAGACCACTGGGATGAAGTCAAGGTGGGTAGATTCTGCCTCAGTCTTCCTGAAGTTCCCATGGTAATAGCTCCCTAGAGTCAGTGTTTGGCTCTTTCTCTATGCCTAGAGCACAGGAGAACCCTTGGCTCTCCACACTTTGGATAGCATTATTCCATTTAGGGTGGTGCTTCCTGGCTCACTTCCTTTATGAAGGGGGACTTTGGACAAGTGGCTCAGTGAAAGGGTTTTGAGTCCAAGTCTTGGTTGTAACCTCTGTTATGACCTATGACATTTGGGAGGGTGGTCACCCTTGTTTTAGACTTAGCAGTGGCCAGGTTTAATCATATGGGATAGCAGTCAGAGTCCTGGGACACCCATGGCACAATCTCCAGGCCCCAGTGCCCTGGGTACCAAGTGAGATGGTATTCTCTGCAGGCCTTGTGGTTCTGAGCAAGTGGCACTGGCTCACTTCTCTGTCCCATTTACTCTTAATGTGGCCCAAGGATGTCACTACTTTTCTGTTCCCTAGTAGATAAGCTCAGTGTCTATGACAAAGTAATAAGTAGGATTATGTGACACAGTAGGTGCTGGGGCAGCATAGTCTGTCATTGAAGTTATTAAGAAGCTGCCCAGATAGGAGGGTGATGGCTCGTAAGATCAGTATATCCTGTACTTTTCATCCTTCATGCTGTCTGTTTTCAGGAGGAGATGACCAGTGCCCTGGCCACCATGCGGGTGGACTATGACCAGGTGAAGATCAAGGACCTGAAGACTTCTAACAACCGGCTCCTCAACAAGCGGAGAAAAAAGCAGGCAGGAAGCACCTCGACATCACAGGGCTGCAACAACCAGTAGCTCATGGGTCTTTGGAGGAGTTAGGCTTCTCAGCCTGGGTGACAGACTACATCTGAGACTCTGGCCAGGAGGGCCCAGGGTCATTCTTTTAACAAAAGGATTATTTTGTCATTTTAATTTGTCATTTAGAACTTTAGAATAGAGGACCCTGACCCAAAACCTCCTTCAGAGCAGCCCCAGATCAGGCTCAGGCCCTAACAAAAGCCAGGGCCTAGGGGATAGGGAGTCACCTGCTGCACCTTTGGCCAGCATTGCCTGCTTGAGGCTGTATCTTTGTCCCACCTGAGGCATGGCTTTAGCCTTCTAGGTCACTGGGAGTAGTGGCTGGACTTCCTTTCTTCCTTGGAAATACCCCTGTAGGATAGACAGATGGGCTTGGCCTTGAGAAAGGCATCTGGCCATTGGTTGTCATGGTGACCAGGGACAGTGTTACTGTCTGTGAATGCTGAGTGAATGAGCAAGGGAGGAAGAAGGAGCAATTGAGATCCTACCTTTGCCTTCTTGGGGAGGCTGATCTCTTGCTTTCTGACTGCCCCTCTCAGTTTGCTCCTTCTTTGATCTCCCTGAAGCTGCTGGGCCCATCCTGCTGCCTCCCTGGGTGGTGCAGCCCTGCCTTGCTGCAGCTCAATCCTGGTTGGCACTCAGAGCTCTCTCCACAAGGAGTTCCTGGGCCTAGCCATCCTGTCACTACCCACTACACAAAGGTTGATTTCTCATCTCAACTGAAGGTAGGGGGTATCTTTAGTCCTTTTCAATTTTGGAAAATGTCACTGTGACAAAAGCCCCCTACCCTCACTTGCTTATCAGATCCTAGGTAGGACAGCCCCTCTCTGTTGATGCCAGAGGTTATCTTTTGGTATACTTTTATGAGACAAGATGGTTGGCTCCCATTAACCAGGGGTCTCTTTCTGACTCTAGGTCAGACCTGAGGTGGTGGAAGGCTGCTGAGCCATGCTCAGAAGGTGTGTGGTCCTGGCTTTAGCCTGAGCTGGAGCAGAGAGCCCTCCTGGCTGATTCAGGCTCACCCTGCCCCACCCACCTCAAGGTGCTGAGTGCTTGATGTGGGGCCTGACAAGTGCCTGACACCCAGCCTAGTTCCTGGTTCCTGGCCTCTCTCTCATTGGCTGGGAAACTCTAGACCATGTCACCTAGAACAATGCTGCTGGGTTTTATATCCACATATTAATAAACACTGTTTTAAACATTTTCTCCCAGTTCCTAGGCTTTTCTTTGTCTACATGGGTGGAAAGAAGTGGCCAAAGTGGCTGTTGCTCAGCCCTATTAGTGATTTCACTCCAGCTGGAGAGGGTGCCTCTAGCCTGGTAAACATACCAGGCTGACTCTTAGAGACACTGCAGCTTCACTAGGCGTGGGAAGGTCAGAAGGGCTGAGGGATGGCAGCTGACACATGCCCCCAGCTCTGTGCCGCCCCTGTGCACTGTGTGTGTGACACCCACCCCCGTCCCTGCATGTGCCAGCGTCTGCCCACAGTGGCCACCCCCAGCTGTGTGCCAGTCTGCTGAAGGGCGGGCAGAGTGCCTGCTGTAGCGCTGAGCTATTTTCAGAAGCTGCCAGATTTCATTTGGCAGCAAGAATATCAGAGAAGGGAGGGGACAGGATGCTGGAAGACTGTCTTTTCACTACTGCAGTAAGAGAGTAACCCTCACCCCTCAGGAGCCCTTGAGGGCAGCCTCAAGGGGGCCCTCACTGTGGCATTTCTCCCCCAGCTTCAATCTTGAAACCTCCCAGTTTTCCGAGAGCTCATCTGGCTCAGGCAGCACTCCCTCCTCCGCCCCTACTTCCCTCAGGGCTTGGAGGAGGGCACAGAGATGTTAGAAGGCAGGGGACAGGCAAGCACTCCGGAGATGTTCTGCTATTTCCCAGCCTAGTGACCTTGGACAAGTCCCTCTGGCCTCCATTTCCTCAACTGTGTACTGGAGAGGAGATCACCTACCTCATGATGTCACTGGGGGATTTGAGCAGATGATATGTGTGAGATACTTAGGGGGTACCTGATAAGTGGCTTATGCCCAAACCCCATTAGCCACCCCAGTAACCTTAGCCATCAGGAAGGAGAGAAGTACCTAGTTAGTATCCGAGAGAAAAGCAGTTCTGCCTCAAACCTACCCATAGGACTTTCCATCCAGAAAATCAGGCCTCCACTCATGGACCTTTAGCCCTGGGCTTCAAAGGAGGGTGGCCAGATGAATTATTTGAGGGTCCCTGTGGAACCTGTGGTTCAGGCCAACCCTCCTAGCATACCCTTTAAGTCTGTTCTGATGCAAAGTTATATATGTAGTCTATCTAGTGACGAAGCTGCAGAGGTACAAATGGACTCTCACCTGGCTCACTGTGCCTGGGAATTGGTTCTGGGTTTGAGGAAAGCAGCTATGGAAGCTGCATATGGGGTACTCACCTCAAGGAGTTTATGTTCATGATGGAGATAGATAAAACATACAAATATGTATCAAATTATGGCCTTGATGTAGACTATGAAGTAAGGACATGGCTCACAGAGAAAAAGTATCATAGGGCAATCTATGCCAAGAGAGAGTTGAAGCACCTCAGAGACCAGGGCATGTGCTGATAGGCTACAGAATTGGAGGCAGAACATATGAGACCAGGGCCTCAGGGACAGAGAGACTATGCTCTAGGGCTCTGTTGGCCCCTCAACTCTGCTAGTCTGCTTCTTCCAGGGGCTGGCCTTGAGCCTCCAATGCACTAGTCTTCTCCACAGGCAAGAACACATCTGTAGAAGTCTTGTTGGGGCTGTCATCTGCTCAGGTGTCCACACGCCAGTCCTGGGGAAGGATTCTTTTTTTTTTTTTTTTTTAATATTGTTTTTTTTAGTTGTAGGTGGACATAATACCTTTATTTTATTTATGTGGTGCTGAGGATCGAACCCAGGGCCTCACACATGTGAGATGAGCACTCTACTGCTGAGTCATAGCCCCAGCCCCATGGGGAAGGATTCTTATTGATCAGACTTAGCCTGTTGCTATTGTGGGGAAGGGATCATGTCCCTTCCTCTGTTGTAGGGGTAGTCAGCAAGTGAGAAGATGGAAGGATTGCCCCCTTATATTCTATGTCTTGTGGGTCACTTCCAAGAGCCCATGAGGATTGTGACCCAGGGACAAGCCCAGCCCAGGGCCCACCCTCCTGATCTCTGGCATTATATGTAGTTCTCACAAGCCTAGACTTGGAGGTTGGACACCTGCCAAGTCACACTCCTTGTTGGGACTCAGTATAACATCTATGAAATGGGAACAAATCTCTGATAATCAGCCAGTATCAGGTGAGCTAAACCCAGGTAGCTACACATTCACATCAGCTAATCTAGACATACAGGCATTTGCACACGCTCCATAGTGTCTTTCTAGGGAGCTTTCACTAAAGGATTACACACACACATATACACACACACACAGAGGAGAAAGAGAGATGAAGAGAGAGAGAGAGAGAGAGAGAGAGAGAGAGAGAGAGAAAGAGATCACCCCTGATTCTGTCCTCAGAACCTGGTTCTGGCTGGACTCCAGCAGCCTGGCTCATTGCTATTCTATACCAGCTCCTCTCCGCCCTCGTCCTCATTTCAGCTCCTTCACTGCAGCATCAGAATTGAGCCTCAAAATGCAGCCTGCTGCAGTCTCTACAGGGGTCTCTGTTTTCAGGCCTGCTTAACTCTCTCCTTCAGGCATGGGGAGGGAGTGGTACATCAGGCCCTATGTGCCTGTCTCCAGACCTGGTTGCCTTAGGGTGAACCTCCTCATCTCTCCTAGGTCCTCACAGCTGCTTTCAGTCTGATAGGGTAAAAAATCTTCCTTTTGTCCCATTGGGCAGCCAGTATACTTACCCTTGGAAGCAAGATCAGCATGCAGGAAGCCTATTTCCTATCCTGTGTGAGGGATAGAGTAGGGTCATTTAGAGCCAGGAGACCTGAGCTTTGGTTTACCTGAGACCTTGGTCAAGTCTGTTATCATCTTTGAGGTTTCTCATCAGTAAGATATGGTAATGATTAAAGAGTATCAGATTTTTCTAGCACTCTTGGCAGACATGTTACCACTAGCTGATGAATTGTGAAGAATATTCTGTGGTCTCAGACAGTCCATGTACTTTATTGGGTCTTAGTTTTCTTACCTGTTAAATGGGAGTACCCCTCACAAGGGTTGGAGAGGGCTGTGATGGAAAAAGGGAGGTGGTGGCCAAGTCCAAAGGCTTTGATCACCAGAATCTGCTAGGTGATTTGTCCAGCTTACACTCTGCCAGTTCTACCCTCTCTGTTTTCCCTGACCAGAAGAAAGTGACTCAAGGGACTAGCTTCTTGGGACTTAGAGGATCTGTGGCCAGCAAGACAGGTTAATTGGGGTGTGGGGCCACCTGCTGGTCACTGGGATAAGCATTCAGTGGACACCTACTATGCGCCAGAGCCTGAAAGAGCATTAGTGGAACAGAGACTATAATACCATAATGAAGAGCTGCTGTTTAAAGAGTGACTTCTATCTGCCTACTGTGCTGGGGGTTTACATGGATCTTCTCACTTAAGCCCCACATTCCCGTCTTACAGACAGATAAACTGAGCCCCAAGCTCTTAGCTATGGCCCTCTGCCCTAAAGGAGACTAGAGGAAGGAAATACTACTTTTGGCTGAGGACAATCACAGAAGACTTCCCAGATGTGGTGACAATGTGAACTCAAAAGGCAAGGCAGATTTGAATAGATAAGATTTAGGGAAAGGGCATTATAGCTGGCAGGTGCAGGGTGAGGCAAAATGTTCTTTGTGTGAAGAACAGAGAATAAGTCTAACAGGTGAGAGGCAGCCATGGCAAGGGGCTCTCTCATTTCCTCATCCCCCTCCTGTGAGGAGCCATAATAGAGTACTCAGAGTGAAAGGTGGGAACCTGGTGGCATCTTCTTGCTCTTAGAGTCTTCAGGCCACTGTCATGTGTGGCACATTCCCCATTACCCATATCTACTTCTGCTTCCCTAGAAATACACCCAGATTTGATGCCAGTTTTTCAAACAATCCATCCGCCTCCTCTTGATGCTCTGCCATTTCCAGTTAGCTTTGGAGTTGGCTGTCAGATTTGGGGCCAGTTCTTTTCATGTTGGACTTGCTGAACCCCCAAATATAACCCCTTAGGATATATTTGAAGATATCCTAAGCACTTCACCAACAGAGCTATTTTATATACTGTAATTTCTCTTGAGACTTAAGTTAAATAAGAGTTTATGTGGTTAGAAATGTTTATGGATCATTGAACTACAGATATTAGCAAAATATATCTCCAATCCAGCAGGGCAGGCATTATGACCCCCAGGTTACATATGAGAAACCAAGGCTGAGAGTGGCTAAATGGCTTGTTAAGGTCCTTAGCTGGGGAGGACAGGAGACAGGGCTCTGGCATGGCAAAATGGCTTCCAGGTTGTCCTTTCTCCCATTCCCCTACCCTCAGAGAGTCCAGATTGTATGGGGACAGGCAGAGAACAATTGCCTGCACTGTCCGGTGGGCTGCAAACAGGGACTGGCAAGGGAAACAAAGATGAATGGGGGTGGGTATGACTAGCATTCCCCTTTCTGGTGAGGAATTCATTATGGTCAGAGAAATATTAGGGTAAAGCAGGGGAAATATTGGAGAGCCTGGCCTTATCCAGAAAATCTGGCCCCTGATGCAGGAGCTGTGGGTGTGGACAAAGCAGATTAATGCCCCCATTTCCACTCCTCATGATCTTGCTCTACATACAAAGCAAATTAGGAAGCAATCAATTTTCATACCTGGCACAGAGATTTTCAGTGTAGGAATGAAGTCCTCTCAGCCACCTCCTGAAGCAGACTCCTAGTGTGGGGATCTACCCCAACTCAGCCTTCCTTTCAGGTGATGGGACTTTGACTCCTGGGTCACATCTCCTCCACTTGGCTAATGGAGCTGGATGGGAAAGTCTTAGAACCCACTGAGGAAGGTCAGGTGAGGGCCTGTACTACTCTGTTCTGGGCCTGGCCTGCTGCTGTCACACCTCACAACTCAGGTTTGATCATTTCTTGTGTGCCAGGCATATCTCACACTTGACTTCCTTTACATTTCTGTTTGTCCAGTTGCCCTCCAAGGAGAAATTTATGCCCATCTTGCAGATGAAGTCATTGGAGTTTGAATGGTACCAGGAAAAAGCACCCATGTTTCTATGAGTGATATTCAACAGGTCCAGGGTCTAAACCCAGGACCACGGGACTCCACAGTCCCTTCTTGAAGAAGGATGTCCCTGCCCAGAGTTCCACTGTCATCTACATTTCCCCTGACCTAGTCTAGTTGGAGGCATCACAAACCTGCCCTTTCCCTTTTCTGATCTTCTGTGTCCCTAGCTGCTAAAATGTGATACTTGGGGCTGGGCAGTGCTGCATGTCTATAATCCCAGCAACTCAGGAGGCTGAGATGGAAGGATTGCAAGTTCGAGGTCAGCCTGAGCAACTTAGTGAGACTCTGTCTCAAAATAAAATAAAAAGATCTGGGGGCTAGGGTTGTGGCTCAGCGGCAGAGCGCTCGCCTCGCACGTGTGCGGCCCGGGTTCGATCCTCAGCACCATGTAAACATAAATGCATCGTATTGTGTACAACTAAAGTAAATAAATAAATATTTAAAAAATAAATAAATAAAAAGGTCTGGGATATGACTAAGTGGTAAAGTGCCCCTGATTTCAATTTCCAGTACAAAAAAAAATTATATAAAGTCCCCTCTTTACTCTGCTTTGTGACTTTGGACAATCCCCTTAATCACTCTGAGTTCATTTCCTCATTAGAACAAATAGACAAGCTGGGCGCAGTGGTGCACTCCTGTATTCCCAGCACTTGGGAGGCTGAGGCAGGAGGATCGTGATGAGTTCAAAGCCAGCCTCAGCAATGGTGAGGCACTTAGCAACTCAGTGAGACCCTGTCTCTAATAAAAAAAAAAAAAAAAAAAAAAAAAAAAAAAAGAAGGGGCTGGATACCCAGGGGTCGAGTGCCCCCAAGCTCAATCCCTGGTACTAAAAAAAAAAAAAAAAAAAAAAAAAAAAGAACACGTAGACAGCAAAGCTTATTTCCTGGACTGTGAGACTATAAAAGATAAGGCATGACATTCTGCCCAGTTCCCATCATGTCACAGGTCTCCCAGAATTCACCTCATACAAAAGGTTGTGTGGGACATGATGGTATTCAGGGAAGTGTCGAGTCACAGGTTAAAGGCTCTCAAAAGGAGGTTAGTTCCCTGACAGAAGCTGCAATCAGAGCTCCTTTCTGACAGAGCCACCCACCTGCCTTTAGGCCTGTCTCTCTGTGAAGGTCCCTTCTAGGCCAGGGCCTAGTAGGCTGTGTGATGGAGCTTCTGGGCAGATGAGGCAGACCAGGCCCTGCCCAGTGGCAGCAAGGCAGGTCCAGAAAACCCTTCCTCACAGAGTCATGAAGGGGACCAGAGACTTTGGGGTACAAGGCTGGGCACTGCATCACCTGGAGAGGAGATGGATCGATTCAGAGTGCCTACTGTGGGTAGGCTTCCTTGTGCTGTTGACTGAGGCAAAGCTAAGCAGATGGGATTCCTTCTCTAATGATGGAACCCACAACTAAGGAATGGGGTGACAGATGGGAACAGAAGGATCAGGAAAGTCTCTAAGTAGAGGACACTCAATTGAGAACAAATGACAGGAAGTTGGCTATAAGAAGAAGGGGAAGGGCATCCCAGGCAGAGAAAAGCAAGTGCAGGGCCTTCACAGGTCAAAAGTTTTTTGAGAAGCAAATATGTAAATATGAGCACAATGTTCTTGGAGAGAGCTAGGCTATACCAGCTTCCTCTGGAGAGAAGTGAGTGTGTGGGCAGCCTTCTGGGACTCCAGGAAATCAAGGCTTTTGTAGGTGCCTTTTTTCTAGGCTCTGCCACTGACCATCCAGAACAGGGTCTGGTCCAGGGTTCATAATAGCTTGGTTAGATGTGAATCAGTCCTCACCTGGCCCTCGGTTCTACAGAGGGAATATAAATTCCTGAAATGGCTTTAACATCTTATTGTTAGCAATAAATTGAACCCACTAAACCATGGATACAAAGCTCGCTGGGGCTATTAATATCAGCAAAGCCAACAGCCGTGTCTGTTTCTACATCCAGATGCAATAAGATATAACTCAACCTCTGAAGATAGGTTCTATAAAGAGAGGACCTGCCCTCTGGGGGTTGATTCCTTTTAGTGAGCTCTAACAATTGGGGTTCAATCTCATTGAAGTTCTGTGAATGCTCCATGAGTTTGGGGTTGAGCAGAAATTCTCATCAATAGTCACTGAGCATAACCTCAGTTAGCAAGCCCCTTCTCCCTCCAACCCATGAGTCAATGCAGGTCTGGGGTCTGAGCTAAGAGTACTGATAGGGGACCTCAGTGTGTTCCTTCTGGGGCAGCCACCTCTCCTCCTATGTCCACCCTTCAGGGACTGACTGTGGAGTATTTTCTTCCTTTTTTTACTCTGGAGGTCATGTGGGTTTCCTCACACATAAGAGCTAGTTTTATGGAGTAAGTCCTTTCTGAAGCTGCCTGGAGGAGGTAAGGATGCAGTAAGTGGGAGGGGGCTAGGGAGGAGCAGGAAGTCAGTTTCTGCCTTCTAGAAGGAAGGTAGTCTAGGTCATTGACTTATCAAATGTCATACAGATTAGTAGCTAAAGCTGTGAACAAAACAAAGCTCTTGAAGACAGTCCAAATTTTGGTGACAGGAGAGATTGGCATCAGGACTGCAGGGACCTAAAACAGCTACGGGTTTCCACTTGGAGTTTCTGATTTTTCCACTCCAGAGTCCAATTACCTGTAAGAAAAAATTGTGACTCTTGAGCTGGTGCACTTTCTGGCTTCCATGTCGGCCCTCCTGGACTGGCCAAACCCAGCCTTCCAAGGATGGGAATAAATTTTGGAATAGCAAGTCAATCCAAGTGTGGTTCAGAAATGGCTTTAAGAGCTGTAATGGGGAGGAAGTTCTAGACAGAATATGAGAAGGTCAGAGCTGAGAAGTGCCTTATCACATTTAATTCTGGATTTATAAATGAGAAAACTGAATCTCACAAGTCAGCCTCTCAGGCTAGACTGCTCCTTCCTCCACATGCAGCCTCCTTGGTCATTGTTTTGGCTACCCTGCCTTCCCTGGCCTAAGAGTTCCCTCTCAGGTCCTTCTGGCTTTCACTTTCTTCTGAAGAGTGCTTTCATTTTTTGCTGATTTCTGGGTAGGATTTTATTAATGACTGTGCTTGGAGCCCCCCTTAGCTCTTAATTAGGCTTCCTTGGGTCTTCCTTTCCAGATAGCTTCGGGTGAGGAGAGCATCATTGTTTGGCACTGGGAGCAGGTTTAGGGGTTCTGCCTGTGGCCAGATGGAAGGGCAGATGTGTGGGGAGACTGGGGGTGCAAGGTTACTCCAGCACAGGCTTGGAGGCCTGAGAGTGGGACTTTCAGACCCCATCCCTGATCTGGTCCCAGGGATTGATTGAATCTGAGATCACTGGCTCCTGGGCCAGTTACTGCTGTTCTCCCTGCCACTCTCAGGACTGGTACTGCCCAAAGGATGGACATATACAAGGGACTTCCTGACTGCACCCTACAGCTGTGGAAACATTGGAAGCCATGACCTGAATTGGGGTTCTTACTCCCTGGATAGAAATGTGCCACTCCTGGTTTTCTGCACCAGGATACTTTCACAAAATCAGGGCTATTAGACGTCCTTGGAGGAGAGTGGCAGCTTTGCTTGGCCTTAGGACTTGAAGTGGGTTTGGAAGGGAGATGGAACTTTAGGAAGGTATGAGATGATAGGATACAGTACAGCACCAAGAAGGGTCTTGCTGCATCTGGGGGTGGGTCTAGATTTGGATGAAAAAATAAATGCCAGGCTGAGTATGTAAACTGCTCTGGAGACAACAGGGAGCCATTAGAGACCCTTGCACTGAAGTGAGGTAATATGTTAAGAGAGTAATTTGGGACAGCTTTACCTGGGGTTGGCAATGATGGAGCAGGAGTGGAAGAACTCATCCGCCATCTCTTCTGGCCTCATGGCAAGCATCTCTCTCCAAAAGCAACTGAAGACTGTAGCAGAATGCTGAGGGACAACCCAGGGCAATTCCCATGTAAGCCATCAATGGCCCTTGGTTCATTCTCACCTTGATTAGAGTCTCCCTTGATAAGCCCTCCTGGAATATTTTAAAACTAGCTCTAGGTGTGTTTTTCAGGCAAGCCTAGACATTCTCATGCTGCCAGCCTTCTGGATGCTCCTGAGATGGAACTTCCTGTCCAATGTAAGGAGGGAAGAAATCTCATATTATTTGATAGATTGATACAGAAATTCTTGGTTCATATAGCCCAGTCAACAGTTCTAAGGGGCAGATGCTGCCTTTATCAGCCATTTCATACCTAACAAACCCTGGTAAACCAAATCTGTTTGGGCAGTCTCCTTGATTCCAAGGTTTCCTTGGCTCTGGACCTCATTAGAACCTCCCCAAAGTCTCCACCTGGGAAATCTGCTTCAGCTTGGAGGGTGCCTGCATTTAATACAGACTCTGGGTGATGTTTCTCCCCAACCGGGATTGGGGACCTTGGGCCCAGGTGCTACCCGGTAGTGGTCTCTCTCTGGCTAATTGTTGCCAGCGTCAAGAGCTACCTTGAAGAGCTGCCATTCAAGAAGCTCTTGGGATTCTATTTGCATCTAAACAAAAGCACAAAAACATAGGTTATAATCTGAAAGTGCATGGAGAGAAGAGAAAATCTTTTCCACTTTCTTCTCCCTTAAAGTATCTTTCACAGCTTCCAGATTTGCCCCTCCAGGTTCTGCAGACTTTCTAAGTTCAGCCCTCCCAAGACTGTGGCCGCTGTTCTCCACTGGTGTAAAGAAGGGATATTTGGTGTTGGGAAGCTCTGGGGCTGGCTGCTATATGTGATTTTTGTCAAGCTTCTTCCTTTCTTTGGAATCTCAGTTTCCTTATTTTTAAAATGATCACAATGATGTTCACAGGGTTCTTGGGAAGATTCAATATAAGAGCCTGTGAAAAAAACAAACAGAGTCTGTGGTGAGTTGGAAGACCAGAGGTAAGTTACTCTAAGATGGAGGAAATGAGGTACCCCAGACCAGCTTTATAGGATGGGGAGTGGAAAAGGAGCTGCAGGGGAGGTAGCATCTGATATGATAGGAGGGCCAGGGCATTAAGGAGTCCAGAGGCTTCTGTCCCCTGCCAAGTTCCCTGTTGTGCAGACACTGAGGGTAGTCTGCTGTTTACCTGGAAAAGTTTACAATAGTCAAAAGCTTGAGGTTCAGGGAGACAGGGGCATACACTTTAGGAAGCCAGTGGCCATCCTGAAGGAAGGAGAGAGTATATGAAGTCCTCTTCTCCAAAGGTTTCAACTGAGTTTGTGAACTTGAGTCACTGTGCAGCCCTTGGGTTTTGGCAGGGAGTAAGTCCTACATACCCTACTTCCTGATTGACAGAATGAGAAAAATTACCAAGCAAAAGATAAATCTTGAGGGCACTGTCTGGTTCCAGGCCCAAAGCCTTCAGTCCCCTGTTTCAGCTCTAGCCCCTGGCAATCCTGGCTTATATCACCCAGCATATATCTACCCTTTCCTGCTCCCAAGGACCGGATTTCTGAGCTCAGAAATCAAGACCTGGATTGAACCTGATGAATGAATTGGATTACAAACATGTTGTATGTTCCCAAGTCTGATATCTCCAACCCCTCTAAGAGGGGGCTACAGAAGCATTTATGTTTTCATTCCCATGAGGAATAGAATTCAGCTCTTCAGGTCTGTGATGGGCTCTAAGGACACTCCATAAGTTTGTCCATTGGCCACTGGTATACTCAAACAAGCAGTTTCCAAAGTTTGTACTTAAGGTATATAAATAAAATTAAATCTTAAGTGTAAGCTTGGGTAATTTTTACCTAATACATATATCCTTGTAAACCAGTATTCTAATCAGGACAGAGAACATTTCTATCACCTCAGTTTGCCATCACTCCTCCTGGACCCCTACAAATACAGATCTGATTTCTATCACCATAGACAAATTTTACCTATTCTAGAAGTTCATATATATGGAATTTTATAGTATGTAAGTATATAGCTTTTTATGTCTGACTTCTTTTGGAGATTCATCAATGTTGTATTAGTAGTTCTGTGTGTGTGTGTGTGTGTGTGTGTGTGTGTGAGAGAGAGAGAGAGAGAGAGAGAGAGAGAGACTTGGATTGAACCCAGGACCTATCACATGCTAGAGCAAGCAATCTGCCACTGAATTATATCTCTAGCCCTTTAAAAAATTTTTATTTTGAGATAGGGTCTTGATAAATTTCCCAGGCTGATGTCAAACTTGTGATCCTCCTGCCACACCCTCCTAAGTAGCTGTGCTTACAGGTGTGAGAAACTGTGCCTACTTTATTGTTTCTTTCAAATGCTGACTAGTATTCCATTTTATGAATATACTACAATTTGGTGTTACTAGGTGTTCTAATTTTTGGCTATTATAAAAAAGCTGTCATGAACATTTGTGCTCAAATCTCCATATGGATATATGTTTTTGTTTCAATGCTGTACTGGCTCTATCATGAGGGCCTCATTTTGAGAAATCCTCCCTATTAATCACCAGGAGGGATAAGCTTTCAAGAAGGGTAGGCGGGTGAACTTCAGTGCTGTCCAGCTCCATGTTCTACCTGTGTGTGTTATTCTTCTGACAAAGCTGCACTATTTTATACAATTAAGTTTGAGATAGAAGCAACATATATCCATTGGGAAATTGTAGGGGAAAAGGGGCAACTTCTTGGTGTACTTTACTCTGGTTTGTATCTACATGTGTTTTGTTCTTGCATAATCACAGCCACACTGTGAACAGTTTTTAGGACTAATTATTTTTCACTGAAAGTTATATAATAGACATTCTCCATGTTGATATATTGTTTTCAAGCCTATTCTTGATTGCATAAAATTGCATGGGGTAATGCCCCATGTTCAAACAATTCATCCCCTACTGGTGGTCATTTGAGTAATTTACAATATTTATACACAGAAGCACATTGAATATTTTTTTAAATATTTATTTATTTACTTTAGTTGTACACAATGTAATTCATTTATGTTTACGTGGTGCTGAGGATCGAACCCGGGGCCGCGCACTAGTGCGAGGCGAGCGCTCTGCCGCTGAGCCACAACCCCAGCCCCAGCACATTGAATATTTATGTAAATGAATTTATCTCTGGTCCATTCTTACAGAACTAAGAGTTTTAAAGTTTCTCTTATTTTCTTTCTTTTTCTCTTTTCTTTTCCTCCTCCTCCTCTTCTTTCTCCCTTACCTCTTCCTTCTCCTCTTCCTTTTTTTGGCACTGGGGATTGAATCCAGGGGCACTCTTCCACTGGGCTACATTCCCAGCCCCTTTTATTTATTTATTTTTTTTTTTTGAGACACAGTCTTTCTAAGGTGCCAGGGTTGGTCTTGAACTTGAGATCCTCCCAGCTCAGCCTCCCAAGTAGCTGGAATTACAGGTGTTCTTGACAAGTTCTTGATATCCACTTGTCATATTTTTGGTGGGAGGGACCCACTGGTGGGAGGGACCCATCCCACTTAGAGTAGACCCCTTCTCTCACATTCCTAATAATTGCCTGCACCCTCATTAGATTTTTTTTAAAAATCTGATGGACCAGAGGAGTCTCATTATAGCTTCAATTTGTCTTTCTTTGGTGGTTAAATAAGATGCTCATTTTTCCCATCTGTTCATTTACTGATTCTATTTCCCCTCATGGGAGGAAGCAGCTCCCACTGAGTGATCCACATTTGTATCTTTCCCAGTGAATTTCATGAATGTCTTACCAGGCCCTGCCAAGGCTGTTCTAATCTTTGGAGGGCTCCAAGTTCAAATCTTTGTGTTCTCTTACAGATCCTCTTACATATCCTCATTCCAGCTGGTCTTCACAGTTGTATTCTTCCTCTGAGGCTTCTCAAGCAACCTCATTGACTTTACCCCCAGCTATTTCCCTTGGACCTAGAAGAGTCTTTGGGAAATAGAACTTGATCAACTGATTAGTTTTGTCTTTGCTGACTGCTCATAATTCTCCATAGCCAGCCTCCACCAACTTGCCATATTCCTCAAGGAAACCTTGGGCTTTGCTTATACTAGTCTTGTAATTACTTCCTGCATAGCTCTGTTTCTTCCTTCTTCTGTATCTTGGTTCATGAAAACTTTTTCAAGAGTGCCCCCTTTATTTCTGGGCCATGTCCAATTATTCTCATCCTCTGGGGACCTTGCCTCCTTTTTTAAAAAAATATTTATTTACTTTAGTTGTACACAATACAATGCATGCATTTATGTTTACGTGGTGCTGAGGCTCAAACCCAGGCTGCGCACGTGCGAGGCGAGCGCTCTGCCACTGAGCCCCAGCCCCAGCCAGACCTTGCCTCCTTTGTCAAGTCTTCCTGGATTTTTCTAGTCCACTCATCCACCCCTGCCTCTAAATTTCGGAAGCATTTGAAGTCTCCAAGGGCTTTCTGAAATAAGTAGTTCCTTTCTTCCCATTCAACTTCTGAATAAGTAAGACAGAAAAACCCAAAATGAAGGCCAAAGCCTCACTTTCTTCAGTAAGTGGAGACTTGGTGGAGGAACAGCTTAGAGTGAGGTCAAATGGATCCCAGAATTACCCTTCCTGACTTTCTGCCAGTCTCACATGAGTGAGGCCCCACATGTCACTGTCAGTGGAGACCTACTCTGGAGGAACATTGGGAATGAGAAATCTGCTGCCCTCCTGTAGACCATACCCAGAGGGAAATGTTTAAATCCTGTCTTGAATTATAAGTTAGTCACTCTGTGGGTTTTGCTGCTTCAGATATACTTTTCAGATCTTTAAGTCCCAAGGTACACATAGCTTCTTATTTTCACCGTGCTTTCAAGTAGGTGAAGAAGACGCACTTAGAAATAACTTTCTTCCTACCCCATCTAAGTCTGAAATACTGGTCTGTTCTGAGGACCTCATTTCTCTATTGATATTGGCCTAAAGTGTGTAGGCAGAATCTATTTAAAGCAGGCGGGGATAGATGTAATCACTGTCAGTGGCTCAGGTCTCAGTGAGGAGGACAATGGGCCCTTTCCTGAGAGCTGATTTCCATGAGGGTATAGGGCATATGGGCACTATTGTCCTTACACGAGGATAGAAGACACAACCAAACAAGAGGTTGGAATGGGACAGGTATGCTTTGCTTAACTCACAATTGTGCTAAGAGCCTCCTGAACTGATTGATGATTGAGCAATCATCCAAGGCATAGAGGATGAAATATTTTGGGCTGGATGGAGGAGTCCATGGACAAAACTGGGTTACAATTCCCTCTGCTCCTCTGGCTGCTGCTTTCTAGAGGAATTTGAGCCCTAACACATTTTGGAGCCCACTGGTAATGCCTGGATTCCAGAGCTGTGGGTGCACACACATCATTGCACCATGTAGAGTTAGAAAAAGATCTCTCTAAAAATAACCACCGAGGAATATTTAATTTGATAGCAAGACTGTGACTAATCCATGAAACAGAGAGTCTGTGTGACAAGACACAGTACAATAATGGGGAGAAATTCATGTTTGACCTTTAAGCAAGTGCAAAATGAAACAGATCTATGCCTCAGCGGCTCAGGATCCTGTGGCTCTAGGGATTGTGGCTATGAGCAGGAGATTTGATGGTCATGGATGAGAACTGATGGAATATGTAGTTCTTGAGGGTGTTGTACCATGGAAGTAGCTCAAGGAAATCAATACCTTTTGGTATCAAATAGAAGAAACTCGTGCTAAGTTCTGGTTGGTAAGAGGCACATACAGACAGCCAGTCCATCTATGCAAGGATGACCAAACCAGTTCTCAAAAGCTGGCTTGGAGAAGAGAAACAGATCTCACAAATGCAAGGAGATCTGCAGGAGCCCTGTTTAGGGAGATGGCTTAAATTGCGGGTTGACTACGGGCTTTGGACATGTTTGGGCATTGGCGCCTTCCGTAGTCTCACGGGACTTGGCCCGGGATCTTGCGAGACTTGGCCGGAGATCTCGAGGGACTTGAGAGAGATTGCGGATGAGGTCTGCGCCATTTTGGAGGTTAGAGGAGCGTGGACGGCGTGTCGGGGTGTAGTTAGAGCCAGAGAGAAAAGTTATCAGAATAAAGAGCTGTTTGTTTCCAGTTCGTCTCTAAACTTCTTCCGCGGCTTCTTTGCTCCAAGCGGCCCATCGCTTCAGGCGACAACAGGTGGTGGCCTGGACGGGGAATCGGCACGGCAGGTAAGAACTGAGGAACCTCGCAGGAGTCTCTAGTCAGAACGGATAAAATGGGTTCAAAAATAACTAAGACCCAAGTGTACAAGGCTCTTGATGGATTCTTTGATATAGCTGAGTCAGTTATTAGTGAGGAGAATTTGGAAAAAAGTGAAAGTGATCATGAAAGCTTGGCCTCGGCTGAGTCAGTTAGGACCAGTAAGGATAGTATCAGTGTGGGCTCAAAAATGACAAAGATCCAAGCTGCTAAAGCTATTCAAGATTTATTAGAGATAGTTCAAGGATACATGCTCTCAATTGAATCCGGGACTCAGGATGTTACTGAGTCAGTCAGGACCAATGAGAGTAGTAGTAGTGAGGAGGAATTAAGTAAAAGTGATTCTGAGAAAATGAACAAAAGGAAATTAAGGAAGACCAAGATAAGGGACCATCAAGTGGAGGAACCTATGTCCTCCACTCCCCCATGGGTGGAATCTATTACAGAAAATATGAAGGGTATTACTAGGCGTTTGCATACCCTAGAAATAGAAATAAAAAGTCTTTCTGAGCGCTTATGCGCTCTCGAGGGTAACTCACAGATATGTTGGGAACTGCCAGTATTTGAATATGAAAAAATGGAGAGAGGGGCCACCAGTCAGTAGATTTCAAAACAATAAAAAATCTCAAAGAGGCAGTAATGACATATGGACCCCAAGCTCCTTTCACGTTGAGTATACTGGAGTCCCTTAACACCTTTAGCTTAACCCCCGCAGACTGGAAACGTCTATGTAAAGCAACATTAAGTGGGGGACAATACTTGGTTTGGCGATCGCAATTTCAAGAACTTTGTATAGAAACAGCTAAAATAAATGCAGATGCAGGATTTGGAGACCATAATATAGAAATGCTCACAGGAGAAGGGCCATTCACAGACGTACAGGCTCAAAAATATTATACCCCAGGAGTATATGCTCAGATAAATGCAGCTGCCTTAAAGGCATGGAAAACTGTACAAGGACCTGGGGATCTACAAGGTAGCTTGTCCAAAGTAATTCAAGGACCTAATGAACCATATGCTGAATTTGCTGATCGACTTTTGAGAACTGCAGGTAGAGTTTTTGGAGACGTTGATCAAGTTATGCCATTAGTTGTTCAATTAGCATATGAAAACGCTAATAAATATTGCCAGGAAGCCATCAGGCCATGGAGAAATAAAAAGGATCTTTCCATATATATACAACTATGTAAAGATATAAATGATGCCTTTGTCACAGGGAATATGATTGCAGCAGCTGTTAGAGATGCTGCCCCTCAGAATTTCACAAGGACTCAACCTAGACACTATAATCAATCAGGATATTCCAGGCAAAATTATCATAATCAATCAGGCTATTCTAGGCAAAATCCCAAAGAGAAATAAGACCAAATTCATACCGTGCTCCAGGTTGCTGCCCCAGGTGTAAAAAGGGAAATCATTGGGCCAATAAATGCTATTCAAAATTTGACATCCATGGAAATCCTTTGTTCAGGAATTCAAAAAACGGGGGCACGGGGCCCAATGCCCCGGGGCCCACAAATGTACGAGGCATTGGAGGAGGAGTATCCTCAAGCATCCATTCAGATGCTTCCCCGACACAACCCCTATTACCCATCCACTCCCTCGCCAGAGGAACAGGAAGAAATGCAGGATTAGACCTCTGTTCCACCGCCCAAATAGTGTTAACACCTGAAATGGGGGTTCAACTGATTCCCACAGGAGTCAGGGGGACCTCTTCCCTCAGGGACTGTAGGACTTTATTATCAGGTGAAGTCCTCAAAGCTTAGTAGGTTTGCAAGTGACCCAGGTGTAATAAACTCAGACTACAAAGGGGAAATAAAAAATAATGCTTAGCTCACCCCAAAGTATAAGTTCTGTTAATCAAGGAGATAAAATTGCTCAGCTACTTCTCCTTCCAAATTTACATAATTCATTTAAAATGAGTATGCCTCAAAAAGGGAACAATAGAAGATTTTGTTCCACTGATTCGAGACCCATGGCTTGCTGGGTTTCGAGACTGTACTAGGAGGCCTATGTGTAAAATAAGAATCCAAGGAATAGAAATGGAGGGTCTTATAGATACTGGAGCTGATTCTTCCATCATTAATTTACGACAATGGCCCAAACACTGGCCTCTGCAAAAAGCTTCAACCAGTTTAAGAGGCTTGGGATATAATAACCTCCCAGAAAAAAGTGCAGTAATTTTAAAATGGGAGGATGATGAAGGACATAAAGGAAACGTTTCAGCCTTATGTTTTGCCTAACCTACCAGTTACTTTTATGGGGAAGAGATATTTTACAACAAATGGGAGTACACCTTGCAACCAAACCTGCAGGTGTTAAATGTGAAAATATACAGGGTAATCTTAACCCTAAAAGAAATCATTATCAAAAAGTACAGGGTAAGCTTAACCCTAAAAGAAATCATTATCATATAGGAAAAAGACATTTTTCTTCGGGGCCACTGAGAAAAATAATTTTGAAAATACCATGGCTTTCTTCTTTTTTTAATTTAATTTTATTTATTTATTTTAAAAATTTTTTTATTATTTATTTACTTATTCATCATGCACAAGTAAGGTATCTTTTTACATTACAACTGCTTGTATACAAAGTATATAAGTACCATTCAGATCTTCAATCATGCATTTAGGGGGGGGATAATGATATCCTTCTCATTCAACCCATTTGAAAAATTTTTTTTCAGTGTGGGTCCCTCAGTGGCCCTATCTAAAGAGAAATTACAAGCGGCCCACCTACTAGTTCAGGAACAATTAGAAGCAGGACATATAGAACCTTCCACCTCTCCCTGGAATTCCCCACCCCCCCCCCCATATTTGTGATCAAGGAAAAAAAAATCAGGAAAATGGCGATTATTACATGATCTTAGGACAAATTAATAAAACCATGCAAGTCATGGGCCCTACTCAACCTGGACTTCCGAATCCTGTAGTTATTCCAAAAAGTTTCCATGTTATTAGTCTTGATATAAAGGATTGCTTCTTTTCTATTCCCCTACATCCTCTGGATGCCCCCAGGTTTGCTTTTTCAGTTCCTTCTATTAACAATAATGGCCCTGATCAGAGATATCAATGGAAGGTTTTGCCGCAGGGAATGGCTAATAGCCCCACCATATGCCAAATATATGTGGACAAGACTATCCAACCCATTAAAAATAAATATCCAAACCTCATGTGTCTACATTACATGGATGATATTTTACTGGCCCACCCTAATCAAAAAATCTTATTTAATATATTCAGTGACGTAGTGGTAGAAAAATTTAAAAAAATACGGATTATAATATAGCAGAAGAAAAAGTTCAAACCAGATCTCCCATATTATATTTAGGATTTAAAATCATGGATACTTTTGTTAGACCCCCCAAAATTTTAATAAATAAAGAACATTTTAACCACCCTCAATGATTTCAAAAAAACTGCTGGGAGACATTAATTGACTCCGCCCTACACTAAACCTCACTACTGGCAATTAAAACCTTTATTTGATATCCTTCGAGGGGACCCTGATCCATCCTCACCGCGAACACTGACTCCAGATGCTAGGAAAGCTTTAAAGTTAGTAGAAAAAGCCATTGAAGGAGCTCATTGTGACAGATTTGATTTAACTCATAAACCGCTGATATTGATTATTATTTCTTCACAATATACACCCACAGGAGCATTTTGGCAACAAGGGCCTTTATTATGGATACATTTGCCTTGTCTCTCCTAAAAGCATAATTGAGTCTTATACTTCCATGGTGGCTAAACTTATTCTTCAAGGACTTAAAACTTCTACTAAAATATTTGGCATTCACCCTGCTACTATTATTACTCCCTATTCATCGTCACAGATTGAATATTTATGCTTCAACGATAATGAATGGGCTATAGCTAGATGCTCTACCTCTGCAAATTTTGATAATCACCTTCCTAAGTCTCCTATATTATCTTTTTGTATTAATCATCCTATTATATTTCCACAGGTAATAAAAAATCAACCTATTCCTAAGGCATTTAATGTATTTACAGATGGGTCCTCAAATGGTACTGCTGCAATAGTCACTACAAAAGAAAATATGACTTACATAACTGCACACAAATCAGCTCAACTAGTGGAATTGGAAGCTCTGGTAAGAGCTCTGGAAAAATTTTAGAGACCAGCCCATAAACATTTTTTCAGATAGCCACTATATTGTACAAGCCATCCCAAAATTAGAGTTAGCAAGACCAATAGCACCTCATACTCCAGCTTTTAAATTGTTTTATCAAATACAAAAACTTTTGTGGGCAAGAAAAGAACCTCTATTCGTAGGCCATATTAGAGCACATACTAATTTGCCTGGCCCCTCCATGAAGGTAATCAAAAGGCTGATGAACTTACAAAAACAATATTTATACTTTCAGCGCTACAACAAGCTAACTTTATTTCATTCCCAGTTTCACATCAACAGCACCACCTTGCAACGTTAGGTTTAAAATCACAAAAGAGCAAGCCAGAACAATTGTAAAAGATTGTTAATCTTGTATGACACATTTGCCCAAACCTCATTTTGGTGTTAACCCTAGAGGATTAATTGCCCAATCATTTGTGGCAGATGGATGTTACTCATGAGCCAAGCTTTGGAAAATTGCGATTTATTCATGTAACCATAGATACATGCTCAGGCATGATTTTTGCTTCCTTACATTCCGGAGAAAAAGTTTAAAGATGTCACATCTCATTGTTTACAAGTTTTGCTGCATTGGGCATCCCCAAAATGCTTAAAACAGATAATGGCGCCGCATATACGTCCTCATCTTTCAAACAGTTTTGCGCAAAATTCAACATATCCCATAAAACAGGCATCCCATACAATCCTCAGGGTCAGGGCATTATTGAAAGAGCAAACCGCACACTGAAAATTATGTTATTAAAACAAAAAGAAGGAAATTGGAAAAGTCCTAAGGACAGATTGGCAGTTGCCCTGTTTACCTTAAATTTTTTTTAACTTTAGATTCTAATGGTTATTCTGCTGGAGACAGACATTGGAATCCACACCAACAACATAAACCCTTGGTTTACTGGAAGGATGTTCTTTCAGGTACATGGAAGGGTCCAGATCCAGTATTAATTTGGGGGAGAGGATCTGTTTGTGTTTTTCCAAAACACGAGTCCTCTCCAATATGGATACCATCTAGATTAATAAAGCAGGTACCACATCAAATTGATCAAGATGTAGTTGTTGAGGAATCAAGATTAATAAAAAAGGTACAAAATCAAGAAGACCCAAGATGAAGATATAGAATGATTCCCTCAAAAGTGTCCTTCAAAATGTTTCACAAACTCAAGAGTCATTCCTCCCGGCCGGGACGAGGAGATCTCTCTTTAGTGTGCACACAATTGTATTTTTTTTTTCTTTTTATACATGTCTTTATGTCTGTACATTTGTCTACATTTCATGTTAATGTGAAACGTCACAAATATATGTTTGTATGTTTGTTCGTCTGTCCAGTGTGACGTCACAAAGAACAAAGCGCTTATGAAAAAGAATATATCTATATATATGGATCTAAATAACTTTAATTCATTTTAGGTTAAGAGTATTCAATTTAGGTAAATATATTTTATAAATGGAAGGTACTTTCAATTTTGATTATAGGTATCCCTGGGACTTCTCTTTAGCAAACAATATGACTAGTGCTATATAACCTAATTATTTTGGTGTTTTGACATAAGATTGTTTATTTGTTATTAACTTCATTTGTTTAATAGCTGATTAATTTCAATTATCTCAACAGGTAAAAAATTGCTGTGTATACAGAGACTTGAGGGTTCGGCTAACAAATTATTTCTCCAAAGTGCCTTTAGCTTTTCTTTAATCTATCTTTAATACAGTAAATTACCCTCAGTCTTTCTTTCTTTTGTTCTCAATATGATATTTTGCCAACTTATGTTTGTTGTGAGCTCAAACAACAATGTGTGTGAGCAGAAATCAACTTTAATTTTCTAATCTAATAATTCTGTTTTTTAGTTTGACAAACTCGACTCTTCACTCAGTGCTGAAATAACACTGCCTTTCCTTTAATAATTGATGCTTGAGTTTCTAGGTAGCGGGCCCTGAAGATTTGCCGGTGGCATTATCTAGATATAAAAAAGACGGCTGCTGCTACAGCTGCAGGGAACGCGGTCACCACAAGCATCCCTGCTGCTAAAGCATCATACAACCTCACCAACAGTGTGGCCTCTGCTCTACATACATGGGACCTCCTACATCAACGTGTTATAAAAACAAATGGACATTTTGATCTTTCATTGTTTGGGACTTTACGGGACAATGCCTTGAGGACATTTGTCCAGAGAATTCAGTGTGTTACTTGATGAAACTTAGGGCAACTAATTTGTTTAAACAATTTGATATGCTATACAATTTGGCTCATCACCAAAAGGCTTGTTGCCTTAAAGCCGCAACATCTCCTCACAATTGGACGGCTGTTAGTCATCATACACAGTCGATCCTAAAGGGCTCCATTGGATGGCTGGTTAGTCAATGACGGGTAAGATCCCCAGAGGGGGACAACCTAAGACAGGCACAGTCACACGGGACAGTCTCATGTGGCCAACATGTCAACCTAAGACAGGAGTCAAGGGCACAGCCTTGATTATCCGATGAGGGTAAGAATGTTGGTTGCACATAGACGTCCTAGAGCATTACCTCTTTTAAAACAAAAGGGCGGAAATGCAGGAGCCCTGTTTGGGGAGATGGCTTAAATTGCGGTTGACTACGGGCTTTGGACATGTTTGGGCATTGGCGCCTTCCATAGTCTCATGGGACTTGGCCCGGGATCTTGCGAGACTTGGCTGGAGATCTCGAGGGACTTGAGAGAGATTGCGGATGAGGTCTGCGCCATTTTGGAGGTTAGAGGAGCGTGGACGGCTTGTCGGGGTGTAGTTAGAGCCAGAGAGAAAAGTTATCAGAATAAGGAGCTGTTTGTATTACAGTTCGTCTCTAAACTTCTTCCCGCGGCTTCTTTGCTCCAAGCGGCCATCGCTTCAGGCGACTACA